>SRKS01000009.1:0-146850 GCA_004802645.1 Amesomyces nigricolor | reverse complement strand
CCCATGTCCAGCAGCTTCGGCGGGAAAAACAGAGACAGAGACGGAATCCGGCGCGCCACACCCACAAAGTGCGACGGGAGGCGGTGGGTCGAGGTCGAATACGTCAAAGAAGAGCAAGAAGAGTGGGGGAGGGGCGCAGCGGCGGCTGCTGCTGCCGCGGCTGGGGGCGTAGAGGATAGTGAGACGGATGGGAGGGAGGTGAAGAAGGTGAGGACGAGTTTTGGGGCGAGGAAATGACTTATTCTGGGGTGGGGGTCTGGAATGAGTTTGGGCTAGTGAGAAAGTCTTGGGTTGGCAAGAAAGGGTGGTACTGGTTTTTGGGGGCATGATTTATGGCGTATGGGTTGGGCTTCCATGATGGCTGGGTAGAGGGATACCTTTGGTTTGTGAGCGATACATTGGGTGTGGCGTTTGGTAGACGATAGGAATGGTTTTTTGGAGCCGTCACGGTGAGAAGAAGCACTAGATGGGGCCATATCTCGTCTTCTGCCTCGGATAGGACGGGAGGAAGCTCAAGGTTCCTGGCAGCCTTCTGTCAAGCCATCTCGGCGTCTGTTGATGATGAGAATACTATCTCATTGACGCAATATTGAAAGTCAGGTGGTTAATTTCTTCGACTGAAGATACCTTCCAGGTTAGCAGCGTCAGGGACAGTCTCGTGTTTCGTGACCCCTCCTTCTCCCTCCTGCCTGTTGTGGCAGCTGGTGCCGGAGCTGCTCCTCAGTGCGGGGCCGCATGCATTGCCCGGCCCCGCTCCGCTGCTGTCCGTGGGCACATTACCTTATGGGCTGTTGTTCCTCACTTCCATCCCTCCTTCTCACTTACTCTTAATTCCTCTCTTCTCCAGTGTTTTGGTTGATCCCCCTTTCCGTTGAATAACATTTCTTTGGTTGGAAAAGCGCAATGACCGTTATGGCAACCAAGTTCACCCCCGAGGTGATGCTCTCTGCCCCTCGCCGGTCTCCTGGTGTTCCCAATCCGTCGGGGACAAAGGTGTTGTACTCGGTAAGCAGCTTGCCAAAAATTCTTAGACATTGAATGTTCCATGTTGCTTGAACTACTCTTTTAATGATTTGCTGTTGAACCTTCGCTCGCTCACATGTGATGGATTACCCACTGACCTCGCAGGTCTCATCATACTCCTTCCATGACCACAAAAGACGGCTCAAATCCGGCTGCTTGACATCGACTCTGGAGACTCAGGCCCGCTTGTAGAAGACCCAAGCGCCAGTGAGCCGGTATGGCTTGGTAACGACGAAGTCCTCCACCTGAAGAGCGGCGACAAGGGCAGCACCATTCTGGTGGTCCGCCATGTCAATTCTGCCGAGACATCGTGAGTCCTCTCATCCGCGGACAGGTTGGTATACTAAGCCTTGCAGATCTTATGAAGCCGGCTCCATCAAGGCCCCTATCTCCAATGTGAAGGTCAAGAAGCTCTCTGACGGTTCCATCGCCTTTGCGTGCTCTGCACTGGCAACCCCTGACGGCGAGCTGTTCAACCCCGAGACCGAGAAGAAGCCCTACTCCAGCGCCCAGGTCTACACCAGCCTCTTCGTCCGCCATTGGGACACCTGGAACACCGAAAACCAAAGCTCCATCTTTTACGGCGTTCTTAAGCAGAAGGATGGCCACTATTCGCTCTATGACGACAACTGGTCAATGCCCTGGCTGGAACCAAGCTTGTCTCGCCTGTCCCTCCCTTTGGCGGGACAGGCGACTTCGACATCAGTGAGACCGGCATTGTGTTTGTGGCTAAGGACCCCGAGCTGATGCGGCCCTCTACACCAAGACGGACTTGTACTTCATCCCTCTGAAGAGCTTCACGGAGTCCAAGCCTCCCTCCCCCAAGATCATCAAAACTTCTGGTCTCGACGGCTACTCCCAAAGCCCTGTCTTTTCCAACGATGGCAAGAAGGTCGCCTTCACCCGGATGCAGAGCAAGCAATACGAGTCCGACAAAACCCGCCTCATCCTCGTCCCGGACATTACCAAGCCCGACCAAACTGAGAGTTCTACGCCACTCCCGACGGCGCCGGCGGTTGGGACCTGCGTCCCGACACCATCCTCTGGAGCCACGACGACGCCAGCCTGTACATCACCGCCGAAGACCACGGCCGCACGCGCATCTTCGAAGTCCCCTCCTCCCCTTCCAAAGCCGGTACCACCCTCCCTACAGCCATCGAAACCCCCGACGGCAGCGTCATCTCCCACCACCTCCTCCACCGCTTCCTCCTCCTCAGACCACGACGACACAAAACCCACCTCTTCGTAACCACCACTTCCCTCATCGACAACTCCTGCTACAGCATCGCCCACCCCTCCTCCTCCACCTGCAGCATCATCTCCTCCATCCAAGCAAGGCAAAGCCTTCGGCCTCTCCCGCTCCGCAATCGACTCGATCATGTTCAAATCCCCCGACGGAACCTACGACATCCATGCCTGGGTGGTCCGTCCCTCGACGTACTCTAAGGACAGCGGGAAGAAGTATCCGCTGTGCATGCTTATTCATGGTGGGCCTCAAGCGCGTGGCAGGACTCGTGGTCGACGAGGTGGAATCCGGCGGTGTTTGCGGAGCAGGGCTATGTGGTGGTGTGTCCGAACCCGACGGGGAGTACGGGGTATGGGATGGCGTTGGAGGATGGGATTATGGGGGCGTGGGGCGGGAGGCCGTATGAGGATTTGGTGAGGTGTTTTGAGTGGTAGGTTTTGTCTTTGGTTTGTTTGAGTGTCAATTTTGGGTCTGACGGACATACAGGGTGGAGGAGAACATGCCCGAGGTTGATACCTCACGCGCGGTGGCTGCCGGTGCGAGTTATGGCGGGTTTATGATTAGTGAGTCTCCCGCTTGAGAAGCTTTACTGGTCGTGGTGCTGACAGAAACAAGACTGGATCCAAGGCCAGCCTCTGGGCCGCAAGTTCAAGGCATTGGTCTGCCACGATGGTGTCTTCAGTACGCTCAACCAGTGGTGCACCGAGGAACTCTTCTTCCCGATCCACGACTTTGAGGGCACTCTGGAAGAGAACAGGGAGGGCTACGAGAGATGGGATCCTGCGCGGTACATTAGCGAGTGGGCTACGCCACAGCTGGTGTGTCCCTCTCAATATTTTAACCCCTTGGACTCGTTCAAATGAGGTGTGAGCACCTGACTGACGATGCAAACAGATCATCCACAGCGAGCTGGACTACCGGCTGCCCGTCACCGAGGGCCTGGCCGCGTTCAACGTCCTGCAGGCAAAGAAGGTGCCGAGCAAGTTGCTTGTGTTCCCAGACGAGAACCATGTAAGAAATTCCTGGGCCCTATCTAAGTCTTCGTGTGATGGGTATGTTGCTAACGGCATGGCAGTGGGTGCTCAAGCACGAGAACTCGCTGGTCTGGCATCGTGAGGTGCTCGGCTGGATCAACAAGTTCTCTGGGGTTGAGGACGAGCAGCGGCTGGCGGAGGGGGTGGATGGGTTGAAGATTGAATAAGGGAAGGGGTGTGTGGTGTAGAAAATCTTGGATTTTGGGGGAAAATGCAAATCCATCAGCATTCCTGAGTTCTGACTGTTAGTCTTCGCCGCATCTTTCCGGTTTCACGCCCGGAGCCCGGGTTCGGTCCCGGAACTTACGGGCGGAAGTGACGGGAGAGTGCCCCGTTTTGAGGGGAATATATGGTCTCGAGATGGTATAATCGATGTCAGTTGTGATGTGCCTGCGGCATTTCATGGCGAGGTGGCTGGAGATCGGAGAAGCGGGCACATGCATGATGATCCATTCTCGACAGCCCCGAAGTGATCAATGCCACCTCATCCGGTGGCGACTCAAACCTTTAGATGAACAGCCAGCATGATGATTGAATTCAATGTCCGTCAGAAGGATGGGAATTACCATCCATCACTGTGTAAGAATGACGCTTAGAAAGTACATCTCAATCGTGGTCCTCGCCGCGAAGTTATGAGATCCTCTTTGAGAAGCTTCCATGTGATGATCGCTGCATGGGTCTGTCTGGCGCTGGAGACATCTCAACAGGGACATTCCCGGGTCCTCTGACACAGCTCATGTGTGTGTTCGGCCGTCTGCACCCCGCGGGAATGACACAGTAAGCCGCAGACGGTTCACACCAGGCACGGTGTGTGTTTGTGATTGCCCCATCGACATGCTCGTCGGTGGAATTTGCCTCGCCCAGTCCTGAGACTTGGTGTGTTAATTCGATCTCTTGGCATCGCAGCCGCCGAGAGCTTCTCGTGAAACAGGGCCGGGTCATTTCGAGTCGCAAACAGATCGGATGAAGGATGAAAGGTGACGAAGCTCACCTGAAAAGCAACACAAGAAGTTGCGGGATCCCTTGCAGTTATTACTGTGCTCTGGGTCGTCGGCACGATGGTGCGGTGTGGCAAAAGAAACCTGAAGAAAGCTCCTCTCATTTCTGGCAGGACGCGGACCATGTTGATCCGAGCAAGGGGCCCGACGAGGCCGGGCATCAATGAGGGGCCATTCAGGAGGCTCGATTGCGCCGAACCTGGTGTTGTGTGTCGGTCATTCCTTTGTGTCGGTTGAGAATCGGTCAGATGTCGTCGGTCTGAGACAGCGGACGCGTTGTTTGTGGACAGTGAGTGAGAAAGAAGGGCGCCGCTGTTTGCAATCGCCTACTTCAGGTGGCAGTTGCTGGTTGCAGGCGGCAGCCCGTGATTAGCGGCCCCAATGAGCGCCCTTGCAGCCCCACCGCGTGCCCCAGCACGCGGTCTCCCACTGTTCGGCATCTGTAATTGGCGCATTCTGCCGGTTGGAGACCCCGCCCTGATCCTTTCCATGCCTGCATCCCCGAGCCTTGCCTGCCTGCCGCCCACCAGCCAACAGCCACTCCTTCCTCCTGTCCTTCTCACTCGCCAAATGGCAGGAGCCTGCCTGCTCTGCAACTTCTCACCTCACCGTCTTCTCCCTAGGAACTTTTCGACAACTCTCGCGTCGGTCATGATCGCAGCGCCAACATAAGGTAGCGATCCGGCTGGACCATGCGCATCGCGACACGTGGGTTTCCATTGGCTTCTCGATTCCCACCACGCCCAACACGGTTCTGGGCAACACGGAGCAAACGACATCGACCCGAAACTGCAAACAGAACTCGTCCGTTGTGGTTCTCCTTCCCGAACCGTCATCTCTCTTTCGCGCAACAACCCGCCCTTCATCAATCCCATATGCACCATTTTTGGTGATTGGCCCATTGCCCGAGCGCAGCACGAACCTCGGTCAACATGGAGCCGGTTCCCGAGACAGAGAGGATGGAGGAGTTTCGGCCTCACCCCCTTCCAACTCTGAGGACGACTAGTCTAGGCTCGCCAGAATCCGACTTCTTGAGGAAGCCTCCCACCATCCGCCGATCGACCGACCCGTCCCCATCGTCTCCCATCTCGCCGTCGTGGATGCCGCCCGCCGCATTCCCCTACCGACCCCGCGCTTCCTCGCCGTTGTCTAGCAACCACGTCCGGTCGCGATCGGCAGCGAGTTTGGCCCCTCCGATGGCCCGCACACAATCCATGCCCGCCACGAATGCCACCGGCCACCTTCTGTACTCCCCCCAGATCCGCCCACAGAGCCCCACGGGATCGTCACCCAGCCGCATTCGCATACCCCGAAAGTCGACCGACGAAGCCTTCCCTTCGTCGCCGACCCGAGTTTCTGTTCTCGACCCCGACCGGAAGCTACCCGAAAGGAGCAGCTCACCCAATTTGGCCATGGGCATCTCACCCATGCCAACGGTCCCCAAGGTCCGCCGGCCGTCTTCGCCCCTGTGCCAGGTGGCTTCCGTCAGCACCGGCTCGCTCCCCGCCGCCCCTACCACTCCCTCGACTGCCGCGACCTCGCCCTCGTACCGATCATATGACTCCTTCTCGGGCGGCTACGCCTACAGCGCATACCCATCATCCTCAGTGCCCTCGACCCCGACCTCCGCCAGATCGCGGAGCCCCAGCATCTCTAGCCTCGAGACGATTCCCGATTCCCCCGACGCCGAAGAAGCCGCGCTCGAGGCCGAGCGGATTGCGCAGCTGAAGGCGGCTGCCGACGCTGCGGATGGGGCAGAGACAAAAGGGAGGATCAGTCTAGATGTGCCCGCCCGTGGCCGGACGCTGAGCGGCTTTGGCTCGCGCGACAAGCGCAAGCGGTGGAGCGTGTGTGGCGCCGAGAGGAGGCAGGATCTGGATCTGGAGACGATCTGGGAGGATTAACTCGCTGTGGCGGGGGAAATCACAAGCAACAAACAATATACGAATTGTGGGGACGGAGCACGGGATGCATCATCCGCTTCACCCGAGCGGCTTCTCACAAGAAGCCGGCTGGCTCTGTGCCTAACCATCTCTTTTTTCATCTGGCATTACGGACACGGAGGGTGGGCAGGCGTTCAGCGGAAATCTGTCTTTCAGATACCCTTCTCCATCGGCATTTATCAGGGCTCCTGTGGTATCCAATCGGACCACTCCCAAACATACTGTATCGTATTATCTGCGGCGGGGGACTTTTGTTGTTGGGACTTTGGGGCGGGTAGGCAATGGTGTGTTTTTTTTCGGCGGCATTCGCGGGTTGAGGGACTGGTTGGCCGGGTGGTTAGTTAGCTACCTTAGGTAATTGAGCGTTGACAATAGGAATATTGCATCAACTTCACTTGTACATGTTATTGTGATGTGTGAGTAGAGGTGTACGATGGTTGACACCGATCAGCAGGCATGGGGGACTGTGAGAGCTGGGTCTTGAGACCATCACATAACTAATAATTTTTCGTATACAGCTGTTAAATCAACCGGCGTATCACCAACAATCTCATCAGTCAAACGGTATCCTCCGCAACTGCTCCCCTCCACCCCTCTTCCTCATCTCCTCCGCCGCCGCCAAACTACTCGGCACCTTGATCCCACAGCAATCCCCCCACCCCACAGCCGGCTGGTGCACATGCCTGACCCCCTCCTTATCATCAAACACCTCCACCTCCCCGCCCTCCTCATCCTTCTCCTCCTCCTCCTGCACATTGCCCTCGCTCATCCCCTCAGCAGCAGGTATCAACTCCCCAAACAGGAAATGCTGCATCACAGGCAACTTCCCCAGCACCTCACTCACGAACATCCTCCTCATCCCGCCCTCAATCTTGGCCCAGCTGCGCGCGCTGCTGATGTCATCCAGCATAGGGCTGTGCCACCTCAGCCCTTTGACCGTCTTGGTACTGTTGACAAACGCCACCTGTCCCAGGTACAGGTACTCGCTCCCAAACTCCTCGAGCGACAGCTCCTGGTGGATGGCGCGGGGCGTGAGGAAGGGGTGGTGCACCAGCTGGCTGGCGCCGAAAAGGAAGGGGAGGAACTGGTAGTCGTCGAGACCCCACACGCCGTGGGAGCCAGCCGGCTCGAGATAGTAGGTGAGTTGGATGCGGCGCATGACGTGCAGGTAGCGGGTGAAGACGTGGAGGACGAGGGCGGGGAAGTCGGATGGTTGGAGGATGGAAAGCTGGTGGAGGCAGAGGAGCCACATGGCGAAGTTGAGCTCGTGGCCTGAGCCGTAGTCGATGCGGCTGCGATTGCCGAAGGAGTGGAGGAGGTAGGTGGAGAGTTCGGCGGTGGCGGAGGGGATGTCGCAGGAGGGGGAGAGGGGGAGAGGAGGGTGGAGTGCCATTGTGGGCAGCGGGATTTGACTTTGTCGAGGAAGACGCGGAAAGTCTTGTTGCCAAAGCGCGAGCCGCCTTGGTCGTCGGGGGGCGAGTCTTGACAAAGGGCGTCGGTTTCGTCGAGGATCGTGAGAATAGTGCGGACGGCGGGAGAGAGGTCGGTGGGCTTGACGGAGGAGATGGGGCGGTCGATGACAGATTCGGAGAGACGGAAGATAAAGGAGAGGATGAGGTTGTACGTTGGGGAGGAGAGGAAGAGCTGGTGGTCTTTGGGGAGAGGATTCGGCGTGTGGGGGTCTTGAAGGTGAGCGTTGCCGGGTCCGGACGCGGCGGCGCCGGTGGTGTCTCCGGGCAGGATTTGGGTTGGCCGGCTCGGCTCTCCGCCGCCGGGGCTCAAGCTTCGGGATGCGGTTCTTGAGACTTGGTATGCCTCCGGTTGATGCGAGCGGTGGCGGGGTAGGCCCCGCGCCCTTGGACGCCTCACCAGGTGCCGTTTGTGATGTTGATGACATGGTCTGATTCCTTAGTTTCAACAAAAAATCCGATCTGATGCAGAAATATCGTTCGATGGTTGGACGATATAGGGCTCGCTTGGTTTTGCATGCTTGTTTGAGGTTGTGATGAAAGAGGGACGTGGAGGTTGAGCTGGGGCGAGCTGCCCCTCCTTGGCTGCTGCAAGATCCCTGCAAGTGCGTGGGCGTTTGCCTGCCGACGCTAAAATGCGGGGCTCCACTGCTGCCTGCAGATCAAGATCAACCCAGAAATCGGCGCAAATTCAACAACAAAATCGCTGCCAATTGCAACTCTCAGAACCTCAACCACACTGGATCACCTCCCAGGAAACCAGTTCAAACATCCAAAATGACAGCAACAACAGCACCAGAAGCTGCGCTTGGGGTTCTTCCGCGCACCGACGGATCTGCCAAATATTCTCACGCCGGATACACAGTCACCGCGTCGGTGAACGGGCCCATCGAGGCCCAGCGGAGGGATGAGCACGCATATGAGGCACACGTCGATGTCATCGTACGACCAGCCGCAGGGGTGGGAAGTGAGTGTTGCCCCTGGCTCCGCCTCGAGAGGGATTTTGATCACTGATATTGGTATTTATTAGGCACCCGGGAAAGGCACCTGGAGTCGATCCTTGAGTCTTCGCTCTCCCAGATCATCCTGGTCAAGAACTTCCCGCGCTCTCTCATTCAGATTGTCCTCCAGGTCGAGGACTCCCCAGAGAATGACTATGTGAACACCAAGCTTGTTCAGGCGAGCCTGGTGAGTGTGATTTTGAGACTGAGTTGCTAGGTTCTTGTGCTGATCCGCCACAGAACTTCGCTATTATGTCCGCCCTGATGCAGACCGCTATCCTCGCTCTACTCTCAGCAGGCGTACCGATGAAGGCGACAGCAGCGGCTACCGTGGTTGCGATAAGCCATCAGGACGGCGCCAAGAAGACGATAGTCGACCCGTCCCCGAGGGAGATTGAGATGGCCCAGTCAATACATGTGCTGGCGTTTACGTCACACGACGAGCTCCTCCTTGCCGAGAGCGAGGGCGACTTTACGGTCAAGGAATGGGACGACGTTTACGAAACCGCGCGGAAGATCTGCTGTCAATCCCCATCGACAAAAGAGGGGATGGACATGGTGCTCGACGAAGAACACGGCGCAGGGCCGGATATGCGCAACTTTGTCCGGTCGACGATGGAGTCAAAGGTGGCTGCAGACCTTGCCTGGAAATAAACCGTCTCGGAGTCAAGGATTTGACACGAGAATGAGCCCGAAGCTCCCGGCTTGGTGCTGACGAAGAGCATGAACGAACTTTGTTGAGGAAGGGAGCGCTTGGGATGGCGTTAGCATTATGGCCAAGGAGGCATCCACTCAATCATACCATGATTGCCATGGCTCGTGTAGCAAAGGATAAAGGGGCCAGCGAAGCACTGACGCTTCACTCTCGGCAAGGGGCTGAATTGCTGCGCGGCTTCGCGGATATACCAATCAGCTCTCGGCATTTGGTCACGGAAAGGACTTGGAGATGTCGCATGGGAAGGATCAATCAATGCGGCTTTCGGGGCTTTGGCGGCTTTGCACTCTTTTCCGTTGGGCTGTGTAGTGGTGGAAGCAACAACAAGGCATCTCAAACCTCAGCCGCCCCGCCTGCACGGCCGTGTTTGGGATTACCCAGCAGCAGCCCGAGACCCTGTTTCATCTCAGCTTCACTCTCTACACCGCATCCAAAAGCTGTAACAACCCATTCCTTAGGGGCAGGCTCTCAGGTTTCTGCGAGATCGAAGCCAATTTTTGCAGGCATTGATACATGGGTTTTCGAAACTGGGCGCTTGATGCTGGCTGCTGGTCAAGGGATGTGGGGGATGTTCCAGAGCAATGGCGTCTTCGCCTTGCCGGCCTCGAGGTGGAGACCGTCGAGACATGCACTCTCCGCTTTTCGAGTCGTGCCTCGAGTCTCGAAGTACCGAGTCCAGACCTTCCGGTTCGAATGGTGGTTGGAGTTGCTGATGATGCGCGCCAAGATCATCAACAGCCTCCAACACGACAGATCAACGAAAATACAAGACCCAGGCGAACAAGACTATCACTGTACCACATCATTCCCAGTATCGATTATTCACAGTGGTTCCTTTACTGCAGGCGCATGAGCAACTCGAACTCCAGCACACCCGCAGCTCCTTGGTGGAGTTGGTCCAAGCGACAGATTTGCATGGCTTCCCCGCTTGTGTCTCGGCAGGAGTTCAGATGTCCACCGCTCGCCTCCAGACCCTGGCATCGAAGGAACATGATGAGACCCATACCGTACCTGAACGCCCAGACCGGATCTTCCAGTTTTGCTCCATCGAACAAACCGCCCCCGAAAATCCTTCGTGGTTGAGCATGGCTCTCGTTCATTTCAGCTGGGGGCTAACAGCGGCTCCGAAATCCCCAGCTCATGCATAGATCCTGTCCCAGGGGCGCGCACTTGCAACACGGAGCTTGGGAGTCGGGGGACCATGTTGGTTTCCCACTTGCTCTCCCTTGTTTTGACAGTATAGTCATCATTGTTGCAAGACTTGAGGTCTATTAAGTCACCATATTGCCTCATACGGTGCTTCCAAGCTCTCGTTGCTCATCTTGATGACCTACCCCTGACCAGCCTCCTCCACGCAACCCTTTCCCTTCTTCAGCTCTGGGAGCACATCTGGGAGCTGGGCTCGCCGTTCGTTTTTTCTCTAAATTGATATGCCTTAAGAGTTTGATACCTTTTCCCCTTCACTTCGCGTACATACATACTTGCTACTTTTTGCTTATTCTTTTCTCTTCTCATCCGCTGTCGTTGACAAATTCCCCACCTCCTCAGCTTGTCCAGCATTCGGACTTTCTTTCTCAAGTCTCCTCCAATCGTTGTCTCTGTCACCTGGACACCCTGCATTGGCGTCAAATTCGACAATATCACGATCCTCTGTGCGCGGCGAGCGGTCACATCTCGGCATCCTGCATTTGGCGTTCCCTCCCAGGTCCTTGGCCGCGGCATAAACGGCATTTGACCAGCAGCAATAACCTGCTCCCACCCCAGTTATTTCTCAAGATATCTCTCATCCCGCCCATCCACGTGGGAGGACGAACCCCATCCCCGATCAAAAATCCGCGGGACGGCAACACTAGATCCGAGGACTTACACGTCTTAACGCCACTACAGCCGGCCGGGAACAGCCAGAACCAGCAGCGGGGGCCGTCCCAAGACAACCCCACCATCCCGCCACCCCCCCCCGACAAAAGCCATCCATTGCCGTCCCGTTCGGCAGCAAGTCCCCGAGACCGCACACCACTTTCTGTTGCCCTTGAGCGGTGTGTCACTCGCTTCAGAAGCAAACTACTGCTGAGCCTTGGAACCGCGGACTCCGAGGTGAGTACTTTCGTATTTCCGATATCTGTTGGTATGTCTTTACGGAGTACTATGTCTCCGGGATGCCTCGATCAGCCCGAGAAGGTCCCGGGACAGGGTGGCTGCACTTCTGGCACAGTGCCGTGGCCACCCATTGTTCCCTTTGTTGGGACATTTCTGGCGCCGCCATTCCCCATGTTAGGGTTGCTGACACGCTGAGTTGCACAGCTGCCCTTAACGTTATCGCCTCGGCCAAATCGCGATCTCCGCGGTCAGCGTGGCAAGAAAATACCACCAACAAGCAAGACGACCAACCCATCCAAACTCCCGGGTCCCAGCACCGGCCTCGTTGGCAGACAGTGACGTCGGCGGAACAGCGCATCGGGTCGCCTCGTGCATTTTTCTCCGTCCCCTTGCAGCCCCTCGAGTTCGTCGAGGGTAACACAGGGTGAAACCGCACTGCAGGCGCCTGCACCCTTGGGTCTCCGCGAGATCCGGCTGTGCCACCCGGCCTTTACCAGAAGGTTCCCAGGCGACGTCCTAATTCCAGCTGGACCCTCTCAGCGCTGCAGCACCTCGGCCCTGCGGAGATTACGCTGCAGGACGCTAGAATCTTGTGTCTACAGGGGCCCTTACTCACCCCCAACAGCGGCAAGTGGAGGGTTGCACTGAGCGGAGTCCAAAAAGAACACCCCGTGGACCCCCCAGCACGCTACAACCATGACCGGATCAATTTCCCCAGACCTTAGTCACCCCGCCGACCGTTCTCCCTCCGCATGGCAGGAGCGCAGCGACTTGGACGGGGTTAATAAACCCTCACCCGCCAACTCGTGCCTCCCAACCATCCCCAGCGCCGTTCTGACACCGTCTACGCCGAAACTGTCTCCTCAAGACAACCGCGACCCGGCCTCCGAGACCTCACCCGCGCTCCCCGAAGAAGCGATCTCGAAAACCCCAACGACCCGCGCTGTACCAACCTTGCCCAGAGACGATGAGCCTGTCGCCAAACTTCAACTCACTCTGCCTTCGATAGGCACCTTACTCACACAAGACCCCGACCCCCTACGGTTGCTCTCCAATCCCGCCCCGTCGCGCGGCCACCGCAAGAACGCGATCTCGGTCGAGCGAGTCCCTCGGCAGACGCTTATGAAAGCATTGACCTCTGTGGCGCGCAACAACAAGCCTCAGGCCCTGTCGCTCACCGGCATGCTATCCGCACACAGCGCCCCGAAGGGCGATGACCACCTGCCCGGCCCCTCGTCCTCACAGCAGCTCTGCGACGCCCTCAATGGCCTCGCCCTAGCCCGGAATTCCCGCCCCGGGAACACGACCGCGACCCCAACCGCCGTCTTCCCCTCGCTGCAATCACCCTGCTTCTACCACAACCGCTTCGACGACGCCGTCGATATCGATAAGGTGCTTGAGGAGATCAAGAATGACGAATGGATGTCGCATTCGCGACTGGTCCAGACGGCGACGGGCGTCCGGGAGGTGTCGAAACAGCTTCAGCGCCGGCCGATCAAGCGCGCCGTCCGGAACATTATGATCGTGACAAAGGCGCGCGACAACCAGCTAGTCGTGCTCACGCGCGAGCTGGCACTGTGGTTGCTGAAGACGCCGCGCTACGGCTCCGACCTCGGCGTCAACGTCTACGTCGACGCCAAGCTGAAGTACTCAAAGCGCTTCAACGCGCCCGCCATCACCGACGAGAACCCGCGCTTCCAGGACATGCTCAAATACTGGACGCCCGACCTGTGCTGGAGCCAGCCGGAGAAGTTTGACCTGGTGCTGACGCTCGGCGGCGACGGCACCGTGCTCTTCACGTCGTGGCTCTTCCAGCGCATCGTCCCGCCCGTGCTGTCGTTCAGCCTCGGCAGCCTCGGGTTTCTGACCAGCTTCGAGTTTGAGCGCTACAAGGACCACCTGAGCCGCGTCATGGGCGAGGACGGTATGCGCGTCAACCTGCGCATGCGCTTCACCTGCACCGTCTACCGCGACGGGCCACACGGCCACGAGATGGAGGAGGCTGAGCAGTTTGAGGTGCTCAACGAGCTGGTCATCGACCGCGGGCCGTCGCCCTACGTCTCCAACCTCGAGCTGTACGGCGACAACGAGCTGTTGACAGTCGTCCAGGCCGACGGCTGCATCTTTTCCACACCCACAGGTAAGCCCCCCTCCCTCCACCCACCATCCTCAACCCACCTCCTAACACACCTCTCCACAGGCTCAACTGCCTACTCCCTTTCCGCCGGCGGCTCCCTCGTCCACCCGGACATCCCCGCGATCCTCCTCACCCCCATATGCCCGCACACCCTCTCCTTCCGGCCCATGGTCCTCTCCGACACGATGCTCCTGCGCGTCTCGGTCCCGCGCAACAGCCGCGCGACCGCGTACTGCGCCTTCGACGGCAAGGGCCGGGTCGAGCTGCGCCAGGGCGACCACGTCACCATCACGGCGTCGCAGTACCCGTTCCCGACCGTCGTGCGCACTGACACCGAGTGGTTCGATAGCGTGAGTCGGACGCTGAGGTGGAATGTCCGCGGTGCGACGCAGAAGGGATTTGATAAGGATGGTGGGGAGGGGAGTGATGGGGATGAGGAGAGCGAGGATGGGGCCGGGTGGGATATTGATACCGATTCGGCGTGCTATGCGAGTGAGGAGAGTAGTACGGCGGCGAGTCCGTTGAGGAGGCAGATGAGTATGTTGGGGTTGTAGAGGTGGGGGGGAGGGAGGGGGTGGCGTCGGTATTGGATTACGTTTTGACGACCTGGAAAAAGCATCATTAGAGCGAGGGTTTTTGTGATGGGAGGGGGTTAGATCTCTTGGTTAGAGCGTCGGGTCCGGTTGAGAAGGGAAGGGGGCATGCGTATGTGGTCGTCACGCAGCCTTGCCCTCGGATGAACTCTTTGGAATCATGCGCTGAGTTCTCATGGCGGGACGAGCCAGACAGACAGAGGCGTTTTGGGAGTTTTGGTTTTGCATTTTTTCGGTTCCTCCAGAGGGGTCATTGGGATATGGAAGAGAAGAGAGAAGCTAGAATTTCAACTGCCGGGTTTTCTGACAATGTACATGTTTCTGCCGCTGTCTTTCCGTTCTGCGTGTACGTTGAGGAGATGTGATGAATGTTTGATGTCATGGGCCAAGAAAGGGCGAGATCGTCGTGTAAGCGCTTGGGGCGTCGATGACAACCCCGCTATTATGCAAGAAGACAAAGCTACTTGACTTCCGACACAAGCCCATGAAAGTGACTGGCTGAACCTGGCTTTGGTTACATCTCAGAGATTCAGACATCCATTCGTGTGTGAGATAAACGGACACCTCGAAGTATTGCAACCCTCTCCCTCAATGATCAGAATAGGAAGCCGGAAATATTGTCCAGTTTTGTTCGTATATTATCACCTTGACTAACTATACGCCTGGCAACAGTTTAGTTCGTCCAGATTTCCTCGAAGTAGCTTAAACAACCCAAATGACAATGCTTAATGGTTCCCATTTGTCCCAGATGGCTCAACTGACCTCCAATATCCCACATAACCCCATACAGATTTGACAATGATTGCCCAAACAGTGGCCCTTTCCTCCATTTCCACCTTGCCAACCCCCTTCCGGCCGTCCCAAACTCGTAGGATACGCAGAATAGCGGTCATGCTTTAATTATATCCCATACATTCTTGATTAATTCTTCGATGTCGTCCAGGTTGTCTGCAATGTCGATTATCGTCCGGGAGAACGGCCCTAGTCGTGCTGAACGAAAAAGGTTGGCGACCGGGTGCCGGATATCTCCCTCTCGTTTGCCGTAGTAGGCGCTCGCTCTTTGTCGCATCGCTGCGTTCCTACGGCCCAGAACAGAACAGTCCTCTCCCTCTTCCGACAAAACACGCACCCACACTTTCCACAGACAGATCGACGCCTTCTCCCGCGACAGTAGATATCCATCTTGCGAGCCGCATCACTCATCTCCACTGCCCCCTCCTCAAATTCAACAACCCCTCAATAGCCGCCACATCCCCATTCTTACTCGGACTAACCGCCGCCGCCGCGCGGCCCATAAACCGAGCAACCTCATCGTTATCAACAACCGCCAAGTGCCGGCCCCCCTCATTTTCCTCATCCTCATCTTCATCCTCATCCTCATGAATCAAAAACGGCGACCTCGCCGCCGCGCCATTGCCCCGCCTCTTGAAGGATGAGCCCGTGGGAGCGGTGTGCGCCCGGCTGGAGAGAAACGCGGCGGGCCTTTCGTGAAGGTGGGTTCGGCGGGGGTTTGACTTGTCGGTCGGGCGGGATGGGCCTGAGGGGAGGGGTCGGCGAGCGCCTGTTGAGGGGCGCGAGGGGCGGGGGTTGCCGAAGCGGTCGGGGCTGCGGTTTTCTTTTTCGGAGTCGTCGTTTTCGGGCCAGAGGAGGGTGCGCTTTGTGGGCAGAGTGGGGGTTGGGTAGTGCTTGTCGGTGGCGGCGGACGACACGCCCTGGAGGTTGCTGCTGTTTTGCCTGTGGCTGCTGGGACCGAGAACGGTTGGGGCTTCCATCCTTGCCGCGCTGCTGTGCGCCCTGCTTAGTCGGGGTCTCTTGCCCTCGCCGGGGCGGGGGAGTGTGCTTGGGGCGCTGCGCTTCTCGCGGGGCCAGTTGGCGCTGCTGGTGCTCATTGACCGGATCAGGCTGATCTGAGCGGTGGCTGAGCCGCTGCTCTCGTGCTTGGCCTGCGCGGTAAGGGCGTCGTCGCGGTTGTCCGAGTCGCAGATCGATTCCCAGGCGTGGACGTCGCGTGAGCGGCCGCGGCTGAGGCGAGGGGGAAGCGGAGGGGTACTGGAGGGAGACGTCGAGCTGAAGACTTCGGACAAGGACGGCAAAGAGATGCGGGATTCGGGGCGGCTGGGTTGGAGTTCGGGTCGGCGTATGGGCTGAAGGGGTTCTGAAGGCTGAGGCCCGACGGAGTCACGCGGGGGTGAGGGAACGACGACTTCGGCCTTGCCCTCGAGCGACATAGACAGGCGGAGCTGAGCCGGCTGGAGATCGGGCGGCAAGGCAGCGGGTCCGGGGCACATCGGGGCCGAGTGGGTAGGAGGGAACGATCGTCGTCTATGTCTCTGTCAGCCATGCCAATGCCTAATCCTTGACGGATACCATACCTGAAGGGGTCGTCGCGCCCGAGGTTCGGGGTTGGGGGGAAGGAACTCGCGGCGTTCCAGCGGTTTGACACATAGCCCACGGGGCCTGCGAACGACCTTGAAGGCCCGTGGTGCCCTATCCTCCCAGCTGTTGATTCGGGCGCTGAATCTGTGCTGAGCTCCTGCGACGGCGCCGGCGTCTTCTCCAGCTCGTCGCTGGAAAGGACGGGTGCAGGATAGGAAGACGGAGGGGCCGCAGCGGGCTGCTCAGGTGATGACAAGTTCGGGGGGGCGGTATGAGGCACCAAATGATACATGGAGAGGTCGCCGGACGAAGCAGCTCGGCGGTGTATCGGTGGGTTGGTTACACACCCTGGCACCAGGTCCATGTCGGTATAGGTGTATGGGCGCGATTTCCGTCTCTGGTCCTGGCGCTTATTCTGGAACCAGATCTGCGAGGGTTAGTGGGCATGAAGGGTAGCGACGCGTCTCGAGTGCAGAACACGCGTTTCCTTGGGGTTTGACGTACCTGGACCTGCTTCTCGTTCATCGACACGCGCGACACAATCTCAAGACGCGCGTGCTTGTCAGGTTTATCCGAGATTTTGAACGCGGCCTCGAGAACCTCCCTGTCCGGCGTGCTGTATCCCAAGAAAATCAGCATTGGAAGACTGCAAGTGTTGAAACACCGGGCTGTTCTACCTAGTCCGAAGTCGCTTGTTCTTCTGGCGGCTCGTCCGGTCTGAACCGTCCGTTTCTGTCGTTGGTGGCGGGGCAGGGAGGAGGGATGTGTTGGTGTCTCTGCTCTGCGAGCTGGCGGAGCTGGTAGGGGAGCTGGAGGGCAAGTCGCTGTCCTGTGTGGCCGAAGGGTTTGGTGGCGATGATGAAGCAATGGCGGGCGAGGATGTGGGCGAGGACGGAGGGGCATCCCCCAGCGCGGTGGGCGTTAAACTCTCCATGCTGCGTGTTGTGTGTTGCGTGTGGACCAGATCTGGGGTGGGCAGATGCGTGGACAGGAGAAAGGAAGGAAAAAGACCAGTTTATGAGACCAGATGCTGCATGGAGAGATGGGGGGAGCGCAGCAATGGTCAGGTAGACGAGAATTGCATTGGAGCAAGACACAGACGCGGTGATGGGAGAATTGGGTCACATCGGGTCAGGTATGGGGTCTGGGGGGAGGTGAGGAAGCGCGCAGGAAGAGGACCCACCGCCGTGGAGGTCTGAGTGGACGCGTTGAAGTGCCGCCCGCGTCGCGTCAAATAATTTCCCAAATAGGAAATCAATCAACAGACTGTGTATTGGGCCATCCCTGGCCGTTCCCTGACCGTGCTTGCCCTGCCTAAATTCCCGAGTTGAACTCACTTTTCTGCCTGATTGCTCCAGAAACTTGCTGATTACTCTTCTCTGTCCCTGCTCATGCTCAACGCCAGCCATTTCAATTTAATTCCCTCCCATTCCAAATCAACGCCCATCAGACCACACACTCTGCCCCCCCTTTTCGTACCAAAACCCTTTCCCCCGCATGTACAACTCTAACAACTAACATAACCCATCACTCCTCGCCCTCCTCCTTCCACAACGCATCCAACTGACTCGCCGTTAACCGCAACACCTCCCTTTTCACCCTTTTCTCCGTCTCCAGCTCCGCCACGCGCGCCTTCAGGTCTTCTACCTGCTTCTCGCTCGCCCTCAGCTTCTCGCGCACCATCTCCCTCCCCATCTTAATCCCGCGCACCCTCGTGGCGTGCAGGTCCAGGGTCTCGTGCACCTTCCTTAGCGTCTCCACCGACACGCCCTCCGGCCGGAGGATCTCGAGCACCTTCTCCTTGATGTCGGCGCCGTCGTCGGCGCTGATGTCCGGGTAGTGCTCTGATGCCTGGCTGCTGCTGTGGGTGGTGCTGAAGGAGTTGCGCGACCGCGCCGGGGTGGGTGTTGTTTGCCGTGCGAGGCCTTGGGCGGTGCGGAAGCGCTTGGCGCCCGGCTGGGAGGATGAGCTGGAGGCGAAGCTGTTGCCTGTCTCTGGGGTTGGCAGGCCGCCGAAGCCGTTGTGCAGGGTTCGGTGGTTTTGGGGGATGGAGGAGCTGATGTTCATCGGGGAGGAGTGCTGAGACGGCTGTGAGGGGTAGAGTTGCTGCATGCGGGAGGACTTCTCGCTGCGGTCGGCCAGCGCTACGAGGGCTGAAGCATCATCCGACTCCAGGTCGGACATTTCGATGGTGGCCTCCTGCCGCTTGCGCTTTGTTGGTGTTGACACGCCGCCAAACCTGTCGAGGCGGGACCGGTGCCGGATTGTGCTGTCGCTGTCGTCGTCCGAGGAGCTGTCAGTCACGTTGGCCCGTGGGTCCCCACGGAAGATGCGGTTTCTTGGTGCCGGTGTGGCAAAGACGCTGCTGGTGGGTGAGTAGGCCGGCCCGCTTGTGATGGTGAATGCTGCTTCTGACTGGGGTGTGTCGGCTCGCGTGTTCCTGACGTTGTCCAACGCCGTGTGCCTCAGCCTGGAGTTGCCCGTCGCCCCGTTCACTCTTCTTGAATCTCCTGTCTCGCCGGGATTTGATGCAGCATTGCTCGCAGGGGACCCTCCCCCAGTCGCCTTCTTCTTTAACACATCAGCCTGTTCCGTCCAGAGGAAGAACCCGCAGTCTTCTTCGCCCTGGTTGCGGCACGTGTAGAACCATCGGCCCTTGTTGGGGCTCTCCTTCTTCACCTGGTAATTAGCTGCTTTTTGCGGCGGGTCGCAGGCACCTAGGTAGTAGGTGTGGTAAGTTTTCGGTTCAAGTCACAAGAATACAAAAAGACAAACAGCCAAAAAAAAAAAAAAAAAAAGGGGGGGGGGGGGGGGGGGGGGGGGGGGGGGGGGGGGGGGGGGGGGGGGGGGGGGGGGGGGGGGGGGGGGGGGGGGGGGGGGAAAAGGAAAAAAAAGGAGAAAAAGAGAAAAAGAGAAAAGAGAAAAAGAGAAAAGAGAAAAAGAGAAAAAGAGAAAAAGAGAAAAGAGAAAAAGAGAAAAAGAGAAAAAGAGAAAAAGAGAAAAGAGAAAAAGAGAAAAAGAGAAAAAGAGAAAATGGCAAGAGGACAGTAAGACAACAAAACAAAAGGACAAGAAGACAGCACAACTAACAAACAACCCAAAAACCAAAGTCAACATACAATACCAATTTCCATTTCTATACATCTCCTCCGTCCAAGCTCCGCGCCTTTTCTGGCTACTCAGTGGCGAACTCATCTTAGGTTGATTCTGTAGGGAAAGCCAGGTGTTGCTGCCGGGTGTGCTGCTGTCGCTCGCGAGACGTCAAGATGATGGCGAAGGCTGTATCTTCAAGTCAAATTTCAGGAGTTTCAAACTTTGCTGTCTAAATCAGAGGTAGTATCAATTAAAACTGATCTTGGGGATTACCGGTGTTTCGGATTGAAGAAGCTGGGTTGGAGCTGGATTGAAGCGCGGGGTCAAGGTTGCGGGAGGTTTGTCACACCAAATGGAAACGCGGGGTAAGCGCCGAGTTGAGACGAGGCTGGTGATTGAACGGAAGTGGGAAGGTGCTGGGAATGGGCGTTTGTCAATGACTGAAGTAGATGGGATTGAACTTTGGACCAGGAAATTTGTTTTTTCATGATGCTTTTGCATCGTTCCCTCGACAACTGTTCAGGGGAAACGAGGGGGGACTCTAGTGGATTCTCGGCGGATGGAGAGACCAAGTCAGCCCCTCATTAAAGACCTTACAAAACAATGGATTAATGTGTAACACAAGCGCCAACAGGTCCAAGATAGATATACGCGCAGCGATTTTCATGATGAAACAGAAAAGGGGTATAACAAAAGCTGTGGTATCGTACGGCGATGGGGTATCCGCGACCAGGTCAACTCAACACGCTGAAGCAACAGAAAGGAAGGGCAAACCACAAAAGAAGCAAAACAGCCTCCACCTCGGCTAACCCACCAACAACCAAAGACAAAGACGGCAAGAAACCCTCCAAACCCTCAAAGCTCAAAAAAGTAATCCTCATCCAACCCCTCCCTACTCGGTACCACTCCCGGTCCCTGCCCACTGGGCCCGCCCGGCCCGCCCGGCCCGGCATACATCTGCTCCTGCCGGACATTTAGCAACCGAATCTTCAGCCCATACTCCCCAATCATTGTCACCAGCTTATTTGTCTCGGCCGTAATCGGCGCCTGGTTGAGCAACATCAGCAGCCCGTCCAACCATTCCGACGCCAGGCTGTGGTTGGGCGGGTAGAGTGTTAGGACAGGTTGTTCTTTGGGTTCGCCGCCGGCTCCGGACGGGGCTGGGTTAGGGGTTCCGTCTGGGTTGATACCCCCGCCGGGGGTGGAGGAGTCGTCGGCAAAGGAGTAGACTGTGATTTTGGTGGTAGGCTTGGTCGAATTGGACGCGCCGTGGTTGCGGAGGGTGGGGGTGGATGAGTTGGGGCTTTGGTCTGCGCCGTCCGAGTCGGAGGGGTCAGCTTCCGGCGCGGTGGAGACGTTAGACACGACCGAGCTGATGGTGCCGAGGTCAATCTTCTCGGTGAGGGCCTCCAGGCCTGGGTCGTAGGGGAGTCGGTCGGGGAAGTCAGCGTAGTGCAGGTAGCGGCGGTTGTGGGAGAGCTTAGCGAAGCGCCAGGGCTGGTAGAGGCGGCGCTTGGTGTAGCTTTCTTGTCGGGTGTGCGGCATCGGCTTGCTGAACCAGCTGCCTTGGAGGAGACAGCGGACGCGCTGCTCCTTGACAAACTGGAGGGCTTCGTGCTTGAGCTCGTCGCGGACCTGGGACAGGTGCGGGCCCCAGTGGTCTTCGAAGGTCAGCTCGAGCAGCTGCATTTGAAGTTCGCGTAGCCGGGCCGCGTCGTATTCTTGCAGCTCGTCTTCGGCCTCGAGGACGTCCTTCATGCGGCCAGCCTGGCCCACCACCTGCTCGATAAGCACGCGTACGAGCTCGGCCACCTTGTCGAAGTCGTCACGTTGCGCGCCGGTAGATTTCCAGAGGCGGAAGAAGGCATGGAGGCCGGCGGTGTGTAGTCGGGACCACTGCAGCAGCAGGGGCCGGAACAACTTGTCGTGGGTCGATGCGTCGTTGAGAGCTAAGTAACCCCTAATCTCTTCCAGATCCGACTTGTCCACCTCGAAGTGATCGTAGAGAATCATGGACACCGCCAAACTACCCCTCGCCACAGGACACCGCTCACTGAGCGGCCTTGTCGACTGCTCCAGCAGCAGCTTCTGAAACCCATCCTCGTTCTTCCTAACGTAGTCGGTCAGATCCATCATGCCCAGAAACCCTGCCGTCTCAAACTCCGTCGCCGGCGATTCCGTCTCGAAACCCAACCGGCGCCACTTTTCCGGGTTGTGTCTCCTGCTGTTTTTCCTCACGCCTTCCCCGTCCTCGCCAGCACCACCTGTCGCGCCCGTTGTTCCCGCGACATTATTCGTGTGTCTCCTATCAGGCGCGCTAGCCAGATGCAGTCCCTTAAGTGCGCGCCTATGCTCCGGCCTCTCCAAGTCCACCCTCACCTCCCTCCACTTCCTCAGCAGCACCTTGGTCAGCGACTGGAATTCCAGCAGCGGATGCGCCAGGTCCTGCAGCGCCGAGCTCTGCAGCAGGCTGTACACGGCCCTGATAAGGCCCAGATCCTGCAGCTTCTTGATGAATTTGCTCCACTCCTCGCCAGCACTGGCGCCAGCCCCCTTGCCGCCCGGCAGGCCTGCGCTGGCGCTCCCATCGGTCGACACGGCGTCGCGGATCAGAGCGTTGATCAGCATCAGGGCGTTGGCGCATAGCGCGTGGTCGGCGCTCTGCAGCTGCTGGATGACGTGCTCGAAGAATTGCGGGTAGACGGCGACGGCGGGCTTGAGCGCGCGGAAGCCGAAGGCGCCTGGGGGGCGAATCGAGGTGGGGGAACGTGAAGAGAGGGCGGACGGCGAACCGGGGCCAGCAGCAGCCGCATCGCCAGCGCTTGATGATGGTAACCTTCCAACCAGGGCTACCAGGATCGACATGGCGCCTCTCAGGATGTTAACCAGTGGGTTGGTGACGATCAGCTCGACAATCCTCTCCACCAAGTCCCCCGCGGCAGGCCCCTCGAAGATATCCCAGCCCATGTCCACTTCCAATAACCGGGTAAGACTTTGCAGCGAGTACGCGAGGGTATTACCACCGGTGGTCATAATGAGGCGGCGAAGAATGACCAAGCCGCCCGAAGATATGAAGACGTCGGCGAAAGAAGGGTCGTTGATGGAGGATTGTAGTTTGAAGACGGCCATCTTGCGGGCAGCATCCTCGTCGGACGCGAGGCGCGAGAGGAGCGCGGGAATGTCGGCTTGATCCATCTTGTAGTTGCCTCGTGGCTCGTGGTCCGTGGTTTCAGGGAATCGAGGACACGGTTGTTTTTGAGAGTGACCAAAGGCTTCGCGAATGTTGAAACTCGAAAGGTCGAAACAGAAGGGTGGCTTCCGGTTATCGTCAGGTTTTGGAAACGGGTGCGGTCGGACGCTCGGTCGGTAAGAGTTGTCGCTGTAATTGGAAGGTTATGTGATCCCATATGACGATGTGTTAGCCTTCGCAATCACGAAATATAGTCGGCATGGTTGAAAGCTTGGTTGTTCAGGAGCTCGTCGCGAGCTTCAGGGTCTCGTCTCCAGTTAATTACAGAATGTTGAAGAGAACGCTAAGTGGGGATTATCCCGGAAGGGGCCGAGCCTGGGCCTGGAAGGAGGCATCTCTCATTGGCCAATGGTTGCCTTACCCCTGACGAGGTCCAGTGTCCGATAAGGGAGCTCGTTCGCCGATAAGGTACCTTGTCGTCATGATGGAGGCCGACTTGGACTTTCCCTCAGCAACTTGAAGTCGCAAGCAAACGTTCGACTTTTCTTCTTGCTTGAAAATACAAAGAATGGCTAATACAAATGTTACCCCTTACAAAAGAGTTTGTTGTTTGTTCTTAGTATCATACCCTCACATTGGGGCCAACCAGTACACACTCCATTTCACTCCAGATATCAAGGACATGAATTGATGTATCTGCTCTTGACGAGGAGGATACAGGTTCTTGCACCAGGCATTGATGTTCCTTCGCACTCCTTTCAGGCTCAATAACTTCACTCTGGTTTGAATTATCTTAGGGCTCCTTTCCAGACTGGCAGATCATCCTTTCCGCCAAGCAACCCTGAATCGTGTGTTTGAGTCTCGCCCAGTTCCCCGATTTGCCGGAGCTTCCCTGCCACCCAGCCATCGCCAACCCCTGAACCAAACCCAACTTAAATTGTAAGTCAACGCCACCTGAAGCAGAGACTACTCATCATGGATGCTCATAAAGCCATCGTCGCCTCCGTCTCAACCCGGATCCAGCAGTTTCATGAGACGAAGGCTCCCTTCAGAGTCTACCATGGATCTACCAACAGCACCCGCAAGTCCCAGCGCCGCCATGACAACACTGTCGACACCAGCCGGCTGAACCGCGTCCTCAATGTGGACACTACGACGAAGACAGCTCTCGTTGAGCCCAACGTCCCCATGGATGGCCTCGTTGAAGCCACCCTAGAACACAACCTCGTGCCACTTGTCGTCATGGAATTCCCTGGCATCACCGTGGGCGGCGGCTTCTCCGGCACATCCGGCGAGAGCAGCTCATTCCGCTACGGCCCCTTCGAGGCCACCATCAACTGGATCGAGATCGTCCTGCCCAACGGCGAGGTCTCCCGGGCCTCCAAGAACGATAAACCAGACCTCTTCTGGGGCGCCGCCTCCGCCTTCGGCACTCTGGGTGTTGTTACCCTCCTTGA
Organism: Amesomyces nigricolor; assembly: GCA_004802645.1. Lineage (NCBI taxonomy): Eukaryota > Fungi > Ascomycota > Sordariomycetes > Sordariales > Chaetomiaceae > Amesomyces > Amesomyces nigricolor. Next base: position 122,478 of record SRKS01000009.1, on the reverse strand, counting down.
GGTCCAACTCCGCGACGCAGCGCCCTACGTCGAGCTCACCTACTACCACATCACTGACTTCAACGACGTAGTCACCACCCTCCAATCCGCCACCTCCGCGGACACCCCCAACGACTACGTCGACGCCATCACCTTCTCCCACACTTCCACCATCCTCTGCACCGGCCGCCTCGTCCACTCCCTTCCCCCTCCACCACCCCCCAAAACTTCCTCCGTGCTCGTGACCCCTGGTTCTACCTCCACGCCCAAACCATCCGCAAACGCCTCACCACCTCCCCCACCCCCCCCTCATCAACAATAACAGACTATATCCCCCTCCGCTCCTACCTCTTCCGCCACGACCGCGGCGCCTTCTGGACCGCCTCCTACGCCTTCCGCTACTTCCTCGTGCCCCTAACCTTCATTACCCGCTTCCTGCTCGACCCCTTCCTGCACGCCCGCGTCATGTACCGCGCCCTGCACCAGTCGGGTCTGTCGGACTTCTACGTCGTGCAGGACGTGGGGGTTCCATTTCGGAATGCGGCAAGGTTTGTGCAGTGGCTGGATGAGAATCTGCCCGTGTATCCGGTTTGGTTGTGTCCGTTGAGGATGGGGGAGGGAGAGGGGGGGAGGTATGGGTTGCATGCTGGGCTTGCTGGTACTGGGGATGGGGAGGGGGAGGTGTTGTTGAACTTTGGCGTGTGGGGTCCCGCGGGGAGCTTGACGGACCGGCGGGCGTGCGTGGCGGCGAACAGGGGCTTGGAGCAGGCAGTGTGCGGGCTGGGAGGGAGGAAGTGGCTGTATGCGCACGCGTACTACACCGAGGAGGAGTTCTGGGCGCAGTATGACCGGCCCGCGTACGACGCGCTGAGGGAGAAGTACAGCGCAGGGTATCTGCCGAGTGTGTACGACAAGGTGAAGGTGGATGTGGACGCCGAGGAGGCTGCTGCGAGGGCGTCGTGGACGGCGTGGTTCCTGGTGGTGTTTTGGATGGTGTGGCCGATGAGGGGGCTGTATGGAGTATACAGAGCGATCATTGGGGGCGACTATCTCCTCCAGAAGAGGAGGGGGCTCGGGGGTGAGGATGATCGAGCCGGGAAAAAGACCAAGTAGTTGGGAGACCAGCGCTGGATTTAATGTGTCTGTATCATTTCGTTTTCATCACTCTTAGATGTCCTGACGCAGCAGTTGCATGTATGAATTTGATTAGATTCCTCATGTAGTCCATATCAGCGGAGCCAGTGAAGATGACTGGCTTCCGTTGTGACCTCAGAGAGCACACCTTTTGACACTTCAATCTGCCCAGAGCCGAAGCATTTTGTGTCCTGATTTCGCCCATCAAAGAGAGAACCAACCCAGGAAACACACCGAACGCTTGTAGAGTCCAGGCTGTCCAGAAAAATGAAATCGAAGGTATCATGATCAGCAAAAAAACATCATTCAAAATATTATCAAAAGATCAGGCGACAACGCCATCCCATCCCATCCCATCCCATAACCCTTCCCCAAACCCACCCTTTTTCCTCCTCCCCTACGCCCTCTTCCTCAACTTCCCCCCTCTCCCCATCCTACCAACAGAAACCGCACCTCCCCCCTAAGAAGGCGCGCTCCCGTCCCTACTCCCAGGCACCTTCAACTCCCCCGCCCTCTTACTCAAAAAGCTCCTCCTCATCCCCCCAGCCGAGCTCTTCGTACTCTTCGGGCTATCCGGCGCCGCCAGCCCACCCCCACTACCAACACTCCCCCTCCCCTCACTCTCCCCCGCCGCACCACCACTACCGCTCCCACCCTCCGCTGGCACAAACGAACTCCTCATCACCACCGTCCCCTGCCCCACCCCAAGCTGCTTCTCCGCCCCGGAGTTCGTCTCATCCACAAAGTACAGCGCCTCCCCAAGGTGATCATCACTCCCAAAAGTATGGTGCTCCTTCGCCTCCACCTTGAACTGCGCATCAGGCGTGCACTGGATGCGGAACGTTTCGTCAAACTTCGCCACGCCCGCCGACCCAGACTTGCGGTGCTTCGTCTTGCCCACGACCTTGCTCTTGCCCTCACGCAGCTGCGTGAGCGTGACGTAGACGTCCGCCGAGGCGGGGTAGCCCGTGGCAGAAAGGACCGTGAAGGTGGCGGTGCCCGAGGCAGCGCCGGGGAAGATGGCGCTGTGGATGGACGAGGCGCCCGCGCTCTTCTGGCGGGAGTGGTGCAGGGACAGCGAGCCGTTGCGGATCGGGTTGCGGCTGTGGGAGCCGCCGGCCGCGGCGCTGCTGGTGCTCTCGCGCGGCGCGCTGACCATCTCGGTGGTGATGCGCGGGATGTCGGACGACTCGCGGCGTAGCGCGTCCGAGGAGGAGGAGGAGCTACTGCTGCGGGGGCGGCCGTCGTCGTCCTTCTTTCCGCGGAAGCCGCGCATGAGGAACGACGCGCCCTTGCCGACGCCGTGGCCCACAGCGCCGACGCCCTTGAGCGGGACGCCCGCCACGCCCGTGACGATGCGGCCGGGGACAGAAAAGGTGCCGGCCAGGGTGGAGGTGCCCTGGCGGGTGCGTGTGACGTAGGTGGGGGTGAAGAGCATGCGGACACGCAGCGAGCCCGACTTGCCGTCGAGCGGGAGGCGGAACTCACGCCCCCGGAATGGCTCGAGAAGGTTGAGGTCGATGTCGGTACCGCCGAGGAAGTCGGGCTTGTCGGCAAAGTCCCAGTCCCAGACCGAGGCGCGGAACTTGGCCGCCGTCCGGGACGGGACGGGCACGTTGAAGAACTCCTTCCACTGCGGATTGAGCGTCTTCTTCTGCGTCTTGGACTTGAACACCTCCTGTCCGTTGAGTTCGAACTTGACGAACGGATCGCTCTTGCCGTTGGAATCGGCTGATGGGAGGTCCTGGGCGTCGAGAACATCGACACGGAGGTTGCCCATGTTGTTGATGCTCTCGCTGGGGTCGAGCTTCATCTTGACCGGGACGTACTTGAGGCTGACCCGGATCGAGTACACGTCGCCGTCCTCGTCCTTCAACTTGAGGACGGTTGGGTTGTTCTACAACAGTTAGCCTAGCTCATTTCAAAAGAACAAATACTACATACCAAGCATTGCTTCAGCGTATCAAGGGTGTTGCCCGTCAGACGAGCCAGGGTGTGCTGCTTGTGGTCCTCATCCTGCTTATCCGTCCGCTCCGAAACCTTGATGGTCAGTTTGGAAAACTCCAGCTCGCGAATGAAGCAGTCGCCAATCTCGTCAAACTTATGGCTCCGCGACCTAGCGGTTGAAGAGATGTACGACGGGAAGGCCATGTCGTCCACAAACACCTCAATGCGGGAGTTGCTCTTGGGGAGGTCGGCCTCCATGAGCTTAAAAATAATCAAGCCAGACTCGTGGCTGAGCAGCTCCTGTGGGGTGAGGAAAACCTTGGGCGGTTCCCTCTCGTCCCGCGACCTCCTAGGGGACATGGCAGAAGCAGGGCTGGCCGGCGTGAGCGGCGAGCTGGGCTCCTTTCCGTTGCCGTTCCCTTCGGTCCGCACTTCGAGAGACGGCCTGTTGGACCTGGCGTCCGTAGACGGGCTGGACAGGGTGGATTTGCCCTGCTCAACAGCCTCAGCCTCCTTCTTCTCCTCCTCTTCCTTCTTCTTCTTCTCCTCTTCCTCCTTCTTCTTCCGCTCCTCCTCCTCCTCGGGATCGGCAATGTTCAGCGTGGGGTAGAAAGCCACGGAGTACGTCAGCACACCCTTGGGAGTGCCCTTGTTGTGCAGACGCAGTCCGTCGTTCTTCTCCTCCTTCTTGTCATGCACCAGCCATTCGCCGTTCTCGTCCTGAGTCATGTAATCGCCCGAGTAGATCTCGGTCATACCCAAACTGCGGTCCTTGCCCACGTTCTCAGCATCCATAACCTCCAGGTGCAGCCTCTCCTTGCCAGAGTGCAACGGCACGTAGAGCACCTCGTCCCAGTCGGGGTTGAGGTTGTTCTTGAAAGTGACGGTGCGAGCCCTCTCAATGCCAGACATGACGACGCGCGCGTACGGATCCGACTTGCCCAGGGCCTCGACGTTGCGCAGCTGCCGGGCGTGCTTGAAGTGCACGCGCAAGACACCCACAGGGGTCTGGTATCCACCGGTGCCGGCCGCAATACCCGAGATGGCGACCGGCCGCCACTGGGCCATCATCTTGACACGGCCCGTCTTGGCGTGCGCAAGGTTGTACCACTCCTGTCCCTTGGCCATAAACTCAAGCATATCTTCCAGCTTGATCTGGTAGTTCCCGACAAGCTGGTCGCCGGCAAGATCGCGGTCATCCTTGATGGCCACGCCAAGCTTGGCGTTCTTCCTGTCCGTGATGAGAATCTCCTTGGAGCCGTTGTCCCAAACGGGGTTGTTCGTGCGCTTGAGCTTCTTGGTGGTGTGGACCTCCTTGCCGTTCAGCAGAAGCATGGCGTAGGGGTTGAGCATACCGATCATGCTTTTGCTGCTGTCGAGCTCCTTGCATTGCTCAACGGTGAAGCGCAAAATACCCTGGTTCGAATCGGGGGCGGGCTCCACGGTCCCATCCTCGAGCTTGACATCCTCTAGAACCGGGAAGAAACGGATATCGCAGAGCACCACACCCCGGGCCTTGCCATCGTGGTTGAGCTCGAGGCGCTCGTTCTCGTGCTCGTACACCTCCTCGACGTTCTCGAGCGCAAACGAGGCAGAACCAAGCTTCTTATCCTTTCGAATATCGTTGTAGTCGAAGACGTCGATGTCGAGAGTGTCATTGAGGGAGGTAATAATGATGTAGTGGGTCTCGTTCCAGCGGGGGTTGGCGTTCTCCTTGACCACCTTGGTCTGCGCAAGCGGTTGCCTCTTGTTGAGTGACACCACGGCGTAAGGGTCGGGTGTGCCGGAGAATTTGTCATTGTTCTTGAGACCCTGGGCGCCGTGTAGAGTGATGGCCACCACACCAATGGCCTGGTCAACGGGGCTGCCGGCCAGCATCTTGGCGACCTCTATCGGGAAGACATGCGGCGCGTACATCATGGGACCCAGGGTTCCGTGAATTTGCTCCATGATGAAGGTCTCGAGACCGGGGATGAAGTTGATATCGAAACCAAACGTCTCGCCGCCAAGAGGCTTGCAGACGTAGTCGATGGTCGGGCGTTCCAGGAAGCACATCTCGATCTTCTCGACGTGAGGGAAGGCGAGCTGCAGCTTGATCTTGAGGCGCATCAGGCCGCTGAAGGCCATGTCCTCGACAATCACATCCAAACCCTTGCTCACCATGGCCTTGCCGATGCGGATCTCCAGGATGATCTTGGGGTTCATCTTGTTCTTGAGCTGGCGGGACGTCATGTCGGCCGTGTCGTTCGGCGTAAAAGTGAATAGCCAGTCCATGATGACGACGTCGTCCTCGGCCTTGGGGTACGTCTTGACGTGCTCCATGCGGGGTGGCTTGGAACCGAGAGTGAAGACCTTGAGCTTCAGACTGTCCAAGAAAGACGGGGTAGCAGAGCTGAGAACCTGGTCCACGGAGCTAATGACGGTGTTTGCGAGGATAGGCTGGTAGATGGGCCAGAACTTGACGAGGAACGAGTTGATCCACTCGACCGACTCGTTGTCGGTCTCGAGTTTCTTGAGCGCCATCTCGCGCACGATGTCGTCCCTAAAGTTGCGACGGACACGGCGAATGGAGGTGCGGTAGTAGGTCGAGCAGATGGCCATGACGATGAAGACCCAGGCGAGACCGCCGCCAAGCACGGCCACGAGCCATGAGGCAAGACAGGCAAAAGCAATGACGCCCGCGTTATGGTACCAATCTGTGTGACGCCAATGTCAGCCTCGGCGCATTCCTGCGCAACGGATTCGAAAGACTCTACCTCCGTAGGCCGTTTCAGGCAGCTGCCCCTCTACCCAAGTTGTGTGGTCCAGCATGCTATCGCCCTCGTGGGTTGAGTCCTGGGGCCAGCCAAACTGGGGCGCCCAGCCGGTCTTGCTGAAATCATTCCCGTCCTCCTCGACCTGTCCATTGACGAGGGTCTTGCCGTCTTCGGCCTTCTTGACCTCGATCGCTCCGGCTTTGGAGGGCGAGGGGAGGTCGACATCGGCCTTGGTGCCGTCGTCGAGATCGGTCACGACAGCGAATCCTTTGGTTCTGTGGTGTAAGCCCTCTGGCATTGCCTGCCCGCTGTTAGCACTGGTGAAGCGACAGATGGGAGTCTGGGGAGAAACGGGGTGTCACATACAGCTCTGAGCTGGGCCTTCTTTTCTTCTACGCTGGCATTGGGATCGAAAGAGAACGCTGTCACGCCAGCTTCCCTGCTGTCCTCGACAATCTTGCGCTCCGCATCGCCGGCGGTGACATTGCTGTTAGGATCGCGGGCAGCCTCGATGGCACCCTGCTGCTTGAGCTCGTTGGCAGCGCGAACAGTGTCCATGTTGAGCAGAACCTATGCTGCTTCTGCAGCCGTGCTTCTGCTTCTCGATTGATTCGGTATCAGGTGTTGGCGAGCCACTGTCGGAAAGTTAGTGGCCAAATTGGGGTGGTCCTGATCTCTGTTGGCGGCGGGTTACGGCACAAAGGCCACCAGCTCCAGGCCTTCGAAAGCGGAAGGGGGGTGAAGAAACGGAAACAGCAAGAAGGGGAATGGAGCAGCTATCCGAAAGATACAGTTGATGGAACACAGAAGTTGGATCTGCGGACCATGCCTTACGGTCTTGTGAAAATAGGGGGAGAATGCGAGGAGCAAGCAACCAGAAGTTGAAGAGCGAAGATGAGCTTCTGGGGCAGGACCAGGGGAGACTTGTTCACATTGATGAATGACTGTCTTGGCACGAGCCAGCACGCAGGCACTTGGCAAGCATTTGAAGCAAGGGCAGCTGGAAATGCTGGGATGGCGATCAGCAGAGATCGGGGCGCTACGTCAGAAAGACCTGGAGCGGGGCGGCGTCCGATAGCTTCGGTTGCAGATTGCGTGGTTGGGGAGCGGGTTGGGGAGCGGGTTGGGGGAGGCCCGGACATCTGGGCACTGCATCTGTGCAGCATGCTAAGCCAAACACGGATCCCTTGTGAGACACCAACGACTTTTCGGTCTGTCTTTTCGTCCAAAGAGGCTGGTGTATCGGCCCTCCCGCAGCTTCGGGCCACCCGATTTCCCCTCCAGCTGAACGGTGCAGGACGGAAGCATGGAAGACCCCATCAGTTTGCCCCCGTGGGCTGCACAGATTATCCTGGGACAGCTGGCGTTTCCATCGCACTAAGACCGCAAGAGATATTGCGTGCCCATGGCATGCTGGAGCTTCAACAGCTCTGCGCACCGTTCCGAGTCAGGAAAGCTATTGGCTCGGTGGCTGGGCGCGTTTTTCAAAGCTCCAACAGCGCAGAGTTTGATCTCTTGCATGCTGTGACGCGACCTGCCCGAGCAGCGTGTTGCGCGAGGGAGCCCAATGTGACCCGTCTCTTGGATCTCTCCTGTCAATCCGACCTCAGGAGCAGCTCGAAATTGCATCATAACGTCCGAGTGGGAGGCCGCTGCCCCAAATCGCAAATCGACGGTGGGTCTTCCGAGGTGTCAAGGGCCAAAATCCTTGCCGAAAATCTCGGCACCATCCATCCGGCGGGACCATTGGAGCCATTGTTGGAGCCAGTTGTTTTCGGCTTCGAGAAGCCAGATTGCGGTGCTGCGCCGGCCGCGTGCAGGACGCAGGTAGCACCGGAAACACGCGGCTGTCAGGCAAGACGGGCGTGGGCAAGGTTTTGAGGGCCAGGAGACGACGAAATCGGGCCTGTTGTTTTGTGTCGTGTTGTTTTGTTTTGTTTGAGACAGCCAACCATCTCGATCAACAGATTTCCTTCCCCCAGATCCAGCCGGCCTCCTCGGGAAGTGATCCACCGAGCATCTCCCAGCCCTCGTTCGCAATTTTATCACCACGTGAGTGTGGGAACTGTGGGCCGGCCCCCTGCGCAAGCGGCTTGGAGTTGGGTCCGATATCGCCGTCCCGTGGGAGGCCGTTGATGAGAGGTTGCAATGCCTTCTCCATGATGGAGTGTCGCAACCTCATGAAAGATTGGTTCTAATTGCACAAGAAGTTGGCGTGTCGCTCCGTTTCATGAATGTCGTGTTCCGTTCTGCTGGTCTTCCCCATTGGGCAGCCCATAACTGCGATAGGCTGATGCTGGCCTGTTTCTCCCTGTGGTGAGGCGACAACGCCGTGTCCTGCAACTGGCGGCTTGGCTACAAGAACCACCGAGCTCGCAAGGGCTTCTGGACAGGTGGCCAGGAACGAGGTTTTGAAATGTCGGTTACATACGGGGTATGTAGTATTTACTTACCGGGAACACAATACTGGAGATTAAACGTGGGTTGTGTAGAAACCATCCCTGAGTTTGAACGCAGAGCTTGTGGGTTGGGACGTTGAAAGAGAAAGCGAGCAATTCAAGGTTGTCTGGGTTCAGGCCCCACAGGAGCTCGAAGCACGAGCCACATCATGTGAAAAGCCAAGCGCAATTTCCGGAAGCTTCAGCCACATGCCATCAGCCTTGCATATGCCAAGCCAAGGCTCGCCACACCCACCAATCATAATTTGTCAGCCACTTGTGGCGAGCCCGGTCTTTTTTTGGCCTGCGCTTCTGCAACGCCAAACTTCCCACATCCAAACCATCGCGACTCAACCATCCATCAACCACCCGCCGACCGATCGCGACAAGACAACCAGCCCCCGCACATCCACTACCTCAAACCCCCCATTTATTTTCGCCAACCTCGCAACTTTTCTAGCCCGCGACCAACCACCCCTTTCCTCCAAAATGGCCAACTTCCTCGCCTCCATCTTCGGCACCGAGCAAGACAAAGTCAACTGCTCCTTCTACTACAAAATCGGCGCCTGCCGTCACGGCGACCGCTGCTCGCGCAAGCACGTGAAGCCCTCCTACTCTCAGACAATCCTCATGCCCAACCTCTACCAAAACCCCGCCTTCGACCCCAAGAACCGCATGAACCCCTCGCAACTCCAGAACCACTTCGACGCCTTCTACGAGGACATCTGGTGCGAGATGTGCAAGTACGGCGAGGTCGAGGAGCTGGTCGTGTGCGACAACAACAACGACCACCTGATCGGCAACGTGTACGCGCGCTTCAAGTACGAGGATTCGGCCCAAAAGGCCTGCGACGCGCTCAACAGCCGCTGGTACGCCGCGCGGCCCATCTACTGCGAGCTCAGCCCTGTGACCGACTTTCGCGAGGCCTGCTGCCGCCTCAATAGCGGCGAGGGGTGCGCCCGCGGCGGGTTCTGCAACTTCATCCACCGCAAGAACCCCAGCCCGGAGCTGGATCGGGAGCTCGAGCTTGCCACGAAGAAGTGGCTCAAGGAGAGGCCCCGGTCGAGGAGCCCCACGCGGTCGCCCAGCCCGGAACCAACGAGGAGAAGGTATTAGGAGTATTCTCACGGGAGGCCGATGTGGGATAGTTATGTCGCGGGGATTTGAAGTGGGAGGTTGTGTGGGAGCAGCCATATTGGGGAAGGTTTCTAGATAGTTGTGGGCGGACAAAACAAGGCAGGGCTTGCAACGGAGTTAGGCGTTGGTGCTGTGATTTGCCCAAGGGTCCTTGTATTTCCTTTACTGTATCACATCATGGCTGCAGCAAAGCCAAGCAGGATGAGAATAAACCAGCGATTTTGAGTCTGACATCGACCCCGTATAATTATCAACAATGAATCGCACCCCATCCAGATGCATTATGACCCCTACAAATGCCCGGCACAGTCCTGAACAACAGACCCGATATTTCAACACAACGCGCAGTAGATCCAGAGGGTATCTCACGCCATAAAACGCAGGAGCGCGTCCCCCCATGCGGGCACACATGCTCGCTCGCCCGCTCATTTCCTGTCCGCTCCCATTCAAACCATGACCCTTTCCTCCTCATGAGATCCCCTTGATCTTGGGCAGCCGGGCGGCCTTCACTGGGGCCGGCAGGCATGAAATAAGCTTGTCGCGTTCTGTTTCACAGTCTTGTTAGCCAGCCATCATCCCAACATGCTACGCCCCCATCACCTTTCCGGAGGAATACTCACCCGCCTCGCTATCAAACAAAATCGAAATATCATCATGCTCCCCCGGCAGCTCCGGCAGATCCAGACACAAAAACGCCGCATCCGCCGCCTGCTGCGCGCCATCCGCCTCTGCATGTAGCATCTTGGGCAGCGGAAACTTGGCGTCGTCAATCTTGAGCCCGGCCTTCCCACCCCGGCTAAAAGACTCAAATACATCCGTGCCCTTGAGATGGAACCCCATGCACTTGCCATGACTGAAGTCCTCAAAGAACGCCAGCAGCTGAGAGACGCCATCATGCTGCACTACTTGTATCCTGGTCGCGCCCGCCTCCCACTTCTTGTGGATGGGCACGACCATACGGCGACGAGAGATGGCAAACGCCGCGGCGACGCCATCGAAGAGAATCTTGAATCCCGTGATAGCCGACTGGAAGGCGTGGAGCTCATCGAGGGAGGGGAACATGAAGGTGCGGATGGTAGCGCGCTGCTTGAGGCTGTCGAGGGCCTGCAGCAGGCCAGTCGAGAGGCTCTGAGATGCCTTGGCCTCAACCACGGCGAGGGTGGCGTCAACCTGGGGCTGGCGGAAGACCATGAGGCAGGAGGGGTTCTGGACGTCAAGGCGGAGCTTGAGCTCGCCGGGCGCGACGTTGACACGATCGGTGAAGGTGCCGTCTTTAAATTCGTAGACGACTCGCAGGCGGTCGGCGAGAACACACGACGCCTTGTCGCCGTCGTTGTCGTAGTTGATGACCCGGACCTTGTTCCAGGCGAGTGTAGAGAGGACTTGCAGCCCCTTGTCGCGGGTGTCGCCGTAGCGTTCCGAGAACCACACACCTTGGAGGGGCCCCTCGCCGGAGACGCTCTCGCCGCGGTCGAGGGCGGTGCCGATGAGCAGGCTGTGCATCCGTACGCGCTCGTTCTCGTCGGCAAATGAGAGGACCATGTTCCCCTTGAACCGGCCGTTGTCGAACTTGAGCGAGAGGGCCGGGTCGTTGCCCTCGCTGCGCAGAAACCCGAACTGGATGGGCATGTGGGGAGGGAACATCTGATTGACGCCGCTCAGCGTCTTGGTCCGGGGACCTGTAATAACTGCGATCCGATACCCCTTATGATACGTCCGTGGTCCTGTTGCCGCCCCTTCTCTAAAGAGGCGTTCAAAGAGAGCAATCTCGCAGTTGGGGGTCGACTCCTTCGGGAACTGCCTTGACTGAGGGTCGTTGTCGAAGTACTGGAACGCCCGCAGCGTCGACCTGAAGATGCAGTTCTCGTCCTGGCGTGGGTAGAGGCTGGAGTGCACCTTGGCGCTGAACTCATACATACTCCGCAGGGTCGAGTACGACTGCTGCGTGCACTGCACGACGAGCATAAAGCCCCGCGGTAGCCTCACCTCAATGTTGCAGTTCTCTGGATGCCAGCGCAGATCCTCCCAGACCGGACCGGTGTTCTTGTTCCCAGAAATGCGAAGTTGGACAGCTCCGTTCTGGCTAGCGAGAATTAACAGGATGTCAGGTTGGGTCTGAGGCCTAATGGTGGATAAGAAGCAAGGGAGAAACAGCCGCTGAGACTCCCTCCCTTGCTCCATCAAGAAGACATCGACCTGAAAGCGGGCGAAGCAGAATGTGGACGACGAGTCGCCCAGCGGCAGCGCTTCCAGGACGGTCAGCCCAGAGCTGGTGGCCTGCGTAAGCGCAGAGCTAGAGCCCCACAGCAGGTTCTTAATGTCTTGAGACAGCGGGGGATATTCAAGCCAGATGGTGCGGTCAACAGTCTGGGGAAGGAAGGCCTCCTCAGGCGGCAGAAAGCCGTTCCGCTTCATGGACACGGCGAGTTTCTTGAGACTGGAGATAAGCGTTGCGCGGACATTCTCTGCCTCGTTATCGACCGGGCTGCGCCCACTGGCGGTGACTTCAGGCATCGCTTCCTCCAAGAGCCAGTAGCCCTTGGCCAGGTCGGCGTACGCCTGCTGCTTCGCCATTTCGTTCTTTCGCTCCGACTCGGGCGTAGAAGGGCGCTCCCTGATGGCAAATTCGAGGGCTGTCCGGCCTGTCAGAAACCACCACACGGCGGCCCTCGCAAGCTCATCCGGAGTCGACGAGACCAACGGCCGCACGCTTTCGGCATGGAGGCGGAAAAGCTCGAATAGGTGACGTGTCCGGTTGGCGAAGATGTTTATAGCATCGTCCGAGAGAGCCATGACGACGTCGTGGAGACTGGAGGATTGTTGACGGCCGTGAATGGGCGACCCGTACTCTGAAAGCTTGCTGCCCTGCCGCGAAACCGCAAATGGATGCTTGAAAGCTGAAACGGCCGAAAAGAGGCTCGCAGGACTACGCTCTCCCGTCATGGTCCTCTTTAGACGCTCGGGCGAATTGGAATGTTGGCTCGTTGGGGTATATTGACTCTGGGACGGAGTGGTCTGTCGAGCCTCGGGTGAGGGAGGCGGGATCTGAGCTAACTGCGGCCGCTGGCGGGGTTTCTTGGGCGGGATAGGAGGGGGGTTCGAAGATTTCGTAGACTGCTCAAACGGTGGTGCCTGCGTAGAATCCGGCGATGCGGTCACGGGAGATTCAGACTCCCAGTGAGGCGAAGGAGGCGACGGGGTTCCACGCTCATGGCTCGCATGATCTCCAGATGCTGCGCGGACAGCATTGGCAAAGGCGCGACCTTCAGCCTCGCGCATCTGCGCCTGCTGAACCTCGATGAACGACCTCCGCCGATCATCGTGGGGGGTGGTGGACGTGCCCAGTAGCCGGCCGGTCGTGCTACTCGGTGTTGGAGGGACAGGTGTTGTAGGGGCAGGCGCTGGGGCGTCGGCAACAGCAGCGGGGAAGCCAGTCTGGGTACGCCGAAGCGGCCCTGGGTTAAACGGCGGCTCGCTGTATCCCTCCCTCTGTCCTCCTCCAGAAGCCCATTGGGAGCCTTCACCAGAACCAGAAGGTCGAGAGCGGAGCGGGGGTGCAGGGGGAGGAGGCGGAGGGGGCCTCTGCTTCTTGCGTCTCGATACCTCGACAGTGGGTACTTCGCATTCATCGCCGCCATCTCCAATAACCTCTGGGTATGTATCGGTGAATCGCACGGACAGGCCCTTTTTCGGTTTCCTTGCCGGATCGCGAGGTCGCATAACATACTGCTGCTGCTGCTGCTGCTGTTGCTGCTGCTGTGCCGGGGTCTCGGGGGGGCGGGGCGAGACATCGCCAGCATTCGGGTACCGGGTGGCCGTCTTTGTGTCAATCTTGGCGAGCACAGGCGGACCGGCATGGGCGACGGAGAGCTTGTCGCCGGGGCCGTGGAGGAAGTCATTCAGATCGCCCTCGTTGTGGGCGGCGGGCTTCCGCTCTCGGTCGCGACCAAAGAGCTTGCCCATCAGGCGGCCCCTTTTTGTGGCGCGGCCATCGTCGTGCACAGCGCCGGCGGGGGGTTCGTTCTCGGTCATCTCGATCGGTGCTCGGTGCTCGTGCTATCGAGCGAACCGGGCCCTCATGAGGGGTTCTGGTTCTGGCTATGTTTAGCGCTGGTGAGGAGTCGGTCGAACTGAGAGGCTGCTTCCCCGACCAAAAGGGAAGGCAAGCATGTGCTCGGTGATGGAGTCCCCTGGCAGCCCGACAATTGACTGCGGAGCTGCCAAACAGGCGTGTTGCTGCTGGGCTCGCGGTGTCGCATGTGACGCGCTGGTCAAGAGGGCCGGCCGGGTCGGAGAACCGATATGAAGGACGCGGGGTGGGCGGTTGCTGGAGTGGATTGGTAAATTGGTTGGAGATGCACGGCAGCGGGGAGAGGAGAAGAAGGGCGGCGGGAGCTGGAGGTGCGCGAGCGACCAAGGTCACCTCGACGGGAGCAAGCCGGATCAAGTCAATGGATGGAACCGACTGCAGCAGCAGTGGCAGTGAGTGGCTCAACTCAGACCAGAGCCAGTCCAGGCGACAGAATGCTGTGGACAGTCGTGTTCGGCGGGGCACGGCAAGCAAAGCGAGGGATCGACTTCCTAAACAGGCTTCGAAGCGCCGCTGTGCTGCATCGGCATTGGAGGTCTATGCTGCCGAGTTGGGGATCTGGGCTCAGCTGGCTCGTGGTGATGGGAGTGAGAAAGAGTGAATCATGAGTTTGGGGTTCTGGGATTTCCTACCCCTTTCTTGGTGCGAAGTCGACTCTCATCTGATGCAGGAAACCGCGGCGACGGGTCAGGACAAGTGATGTTTCAGGGCCGAGTGCCTGTGCCTTCCCCTTCAGGCCCGGGCACTGTTTCTCCACACTTTGGGCGGCAGCGACCGTTGTCCCATCCACATCATCCACGGATCCATGCCTGCTCCCGGTTGGTCCCTCCTCCTTAATCACAACCTCGTGGGGCACAGGTGCCGCCCAGCGCATCCTCATTCGAGACAGCCAAGCTGAACTCGTATTGGAGGGCCCGATGGATCATGGGCTGAGCAACGGGCGACTTTTGGATTTTGGGCTGCTCGCATTCAGAGCTGGGTGGAACGCACAAGCGCAGGCGCTGGGCCAGACAATGCCATTTGAACCAGCAACCTGAAACTAACAGGATCACCTCGCCGTGCAGATCGTTGGTGGCACTGCACGGATATATACAAATGCCAATCCGTTCAGAATATCCACAAATTTTGTACTTGAACTTTGAGAGAGGACAAGTGGGACAATGCGCAACCCAAGCATAAAAAAAATGCTGATAGAATGCCACATTTCTATCTTATGGCTTACTACCCTCAAAGTGTGCATGTCTGGGCTTGGATGTTGGATCTCCAAACTTCAAAGAGAGTTTGAGAGGAGATCCCTGTCCACAAGCAGGGAGCTGGGGAAGCCCGAGTTTGTTCAGTGCACTTGCTGAGGCTGATCACCGAGTTCCTTGTTGACAAGACTTGTTGGTCGGCCGAGTAACTGTGGCGTCCTTTGCTTGAGCTGCTCCGAGAATACTCCCAGAGTTCTTTGGCAGCAAAGCTATTAGAATGTTATTGAGTTGACACCTCCCTGGTTTCTCTTCGGAGTCTTCCAACGGCCCGCCATCCCAACAGCCTGGGTCTGTCAGCATTTAATTCTCCCAGCAGCAGACCTGCTGGAAAGGGGTACCGCTCTCTAGAACTCCTCGTCAAACACCATCAGCTCAGTAGAAACCAGCAATCCCAGTTTTTTCTCTTGCAACATCAATAACGTAACCATGGTATGATTCACTCCAGAAACAAAACAAACAAGAGCTGTGCTGGCTGTTGATCTGTCTGACCTGCCACCCGCAACCGGTGACATCTGTGGCTGGGAAATTGTGGAGGCATAGACATCCCCCCTGCCAGCTTGAAGCTTGTGTGGGCCTGGCCCCTCACTCCACCACGTGGGGTAACAAAAGCAAAAAGGGTGAGCGAGGGCGGATTTTTCCACAAGAGCCCCTGGAGTCGTCTCCAACACCAGCCACAGGAACCATTTATTAACGGATACGAGGAGACCGTCCGGAGACAGGAATAGAATGTTAATTCTTGCTGATCCCAAACCTCAACTGTCCATTGACATACTCCGTAACTTCTCTCAACTCACATCCAGCATCTAGAGCAAAAGTTTGCCGTTGCCGGGCGCTGTGTCCGGCAGATGATGTAGGGGTTTTGGGACCCACGTCATCGTCGCCTATCCTGCCCAGACCGCCATGGTCCCCCCCTCCCCCATGCCCCCCCGCCCAACTTCGCTCGTTGTGGATGATGGATGGCTTTCGGCGGGAGAGAATCCCGCCCTCCGTCCTTTAGACCCAACTTCTTCCCGCTCGGCGGTGTGTTGCCTGACGACGACGTGCTTTCTAGCATCTGGATCTCGTGTCTGCACCCTACAACCTTCAGTTGCGGTGACGATATTTTTGGACACGGCCTCGCGATCACTCAACATATAATTCTCCTTAGCTTCATCGCTACTCCACTTTTTTTCTCTGGCCTTTTCTCAACGGCCGCGAGCTGCGGAAGAAACGGCGGTCAACACCGAACGAGCCGGGAAAGAGAACGATGATGGGACTCGTGTCCGGCCGCCGTCGGGCGACCTCGAATGCCAGTGAGTCGCGCGCGATTCTGCTGTTCTGCGGCCCAATCCTGAACACAACCAATCCGTAGAGGGTGGTCCGGTTCACCTGCTCCGGCGCAAGACTGGAGGCAAGAGATAGGCACCAGACCATCCGATGGCATTTGGCGGCGGGAGAAAGGCACCTGCTAACCCAGACACGCTCCATTTCAGGCAGTCGCTCCTCCGGCGAAGCGACAGATCCCCTCGAAGACGACACCCTCGTCGTCGAGCCCGACCAGGGCAATGGTCCGTCCCTCCGCCACAGCCCGCCCAGACGAACATAGAGGCGCTGATCCTGCCTGTAGTGCTCTCCCACATCATTTCCCAGCTGAGGCCCGGCGCCGACCTCAGCAGGGTGGTGCTCCCGACATTCATTCTCGAGCCGCGTAGCATGCTGGAGCGCATCACCAAGTATGCCGGGACCGCCGGAATAGGGGTGAATAGGGGCTAACACACACAACAGCTTCATGTGTCATCCCGAGATGCTCCTCCCGATTCCTGAGATCGACGACCCCGTGGAACGATTTGTTGCGGTGGTCAAGTTCTACCTGAGCGGCTGGCATATCCGCCCACCGTGAGTGTTGCCTGCGGCCGAGCTTGCTCTCAACACGCTAACACAGCCCAGTGGTGTCAAGAAACCCCTGAATCCCATTCTTGGCGAGATATTCACCTGCTCCTGGGACTTCCCCGACAAGACGAGGGGCTACTACATTTCCGAGCAGACGTCGCACCACCCACCAAAGTCGAGCTACTTCTACATGGTTCCGGAGCACCACATCAGAGTTGATGGCACGCTCAAGCCGAGGAGCAAGTTCCTGGGCAACTCGGCCGCGAGTATGATGGAGGGAATTGCTATCCTGTCGCTCTTGAACAGGGGGAAGGACCCGACAAGGGGCGAGCGATAGTAAGCCAATCTCTGCTCAGCAAATTGGGGAACAGCACTGACAACCGGGCCAGCATCATTACGCAGCCGAACATGTATGCCAGGGGCATCCTCTTTGGCAAGATGAAGTATGAGCTCGGCGACCACAGCTATGTGCGCTGCCCTGAGACCGGGCTGGTGGCCGATGTTGAGTTCAAGACCAAGGGCTGGGTCAGCGGGACGTACAACGCCATTGGGGGCACCATCAGGAACGAGAACACGGGCGAAGTCCTCTACGAGCTTTCCGGGCTCTGGAGCGATGAGATGTTCCTCCGGGATGTGAAGGTAAGCCTTACGAAACCTCTCAACAGCACAACCCTGACAGTGAACAGACCGGCCACAAGGAAATGTTCTTCAACGCCCTAAAATCGAAGCCCAGCCCGCCCGTCTGCCGGCCGCTAGAGGAGCAGGAGGAGCGTGAGTCCCAGCGCCTCTGGGGACCCACGGCCCGCGCCGTCAAGGAGCGCAACCACGAGCTCGCGACCGAGGAGAAGACCAAGATTGAGGACCGGCAGCGCGAGGAGGCCGCCAAGCGGGCCAACGATGGCGTCGAGTGGCACCCGCGTCTCTTCAGGCGCGTCAAGGGCGGCCCAGGCGGATCGGAAGAAGGCGAGGAGGACCTCGAGTGGATCATCAACGCGCAAATGTTAGACGCCAACCCTCATCTCTGGCCGCCAGTGGCGCTGATAACCGAACCAACGTTGCTGACTCGAGTGGCAGAGACGGGACCAGTCCCGAGAAGCAGGCGGCGCAGATTCTCGCTATCCACCCCGTCGTCAAGGGCCAGAAGTTCAGCCAAAAAAACGTGATCCCGCCCCGGGGCTCGCTGTCCGAGTCGAGCGCCGCGCGCCCGAAGCAACTCCGCCAGCAGCAGCAGCATCATCATGATGAGGTGCTGGTCGAGGTCGATGTCAAGAGCACCGACGGGCCGTCGCCGCAGGCTCAACAAGCGAAACAGGAGCAGCAGTCGCAGCAGCCTCAGCAACCTCAGCAACCGCAGCAGACTCCGGGGCCGAAACCGCCGCTCGACCCGTCGCACGCCAGCACGGCCGAGATCCAGGAGATGCTCGCCTCAACGGGGACCCGTGCTAAGGGGGGTCCGCTGGTCGATTTCCATGAGGACTTGAAAAAGGACCTGCCGAAGGGGGGCAACAAGCAGGCTGCGGAGCCCGACTCAGACGACGAGTTTGTTGATGCCCAGGGGTAGCGTAACCTCCTTAACCTATCGGTCAGAAGAGAGAAAGGAGTCCCCTCTATCTCTGTGATACGTGTTTCCTTGCGTCAGCAAAGCATGGCAAGGTACTCAAAAGGGGGCTAGCATGGGTTGGACGGGTGGAATGGATGGATGGATGAATGAAACGGAATGGTATTCGCATCGTCAAGGTGCCAGGCGTGCCGCCACGCCAGCTCGGAAAAAGGGAGAGGGGAACAAAGGAGGACGTGGGGGGGTTCGGTTCTTGGGTTGGGGTTTCTCTCGTAGACACACATGATACCTTGTGCTTGGGGCCTGCAGATTTCTTCTCTTTTTTTGGCTTGTTGGCGGGTTGGCGGCGCGGGCATCTTGAGATTTGCGGCGGGCTCTACCCCAGCCATTTTCGAGGCATTTCTTTTGGGAGGGGGATGGTTGGGTTGGATTATATCGGCATGGGATCAACTCCTAGTGGCAACAGCAATATAGCATAGCATGGTTTGTTTCTGGACTGCTGGGTGTGGTCTGGGTGGATGGCTGGGTTGACTGCTCGCTTGGTGATGACGTCTATTCTGGTGTTTACTGATACATGAGTTCTTGCAAGGTACGCCAGGTACTGCTCATCCCCTCTCCTCTCATCTCCTCTAGGTAGTTTCCAGGCTGTTAAGAATCCGTCCAGGAGCCAGGACACCATCCATCCCGCATCCCAACCATTACCAGTCCTCCCACTTCAACCCCTTATACTCCATTCCCATCCCTCTCCGTCTCCCTTCACACCCCATTCCCACTCCCCTCCCTCTCCCATCCCCAAACCCTCTCCACAACCCCTAACACCTCCCCCGCCCAAGTCATCGGAAAATCATGGCCCCCCCTCACCCTAGCCACCTCAATCCTCCCCCCCATCCCACTCCCATCCCCAGCCCAGCCCACCCCCAAAACCCCCTCCACATCCTCACAAAAAAGCTTGGGATCGATCAACTCATCCTCTTCCCCCAGCACAATACACGTCGTCCCCGGCTTGCGCTCGCCCAGCCGCGCCCAGGCCGCGTGCTGCTCAAACATGGGCGCGTGCCGCACGCACGACATGAAGGCGGGCACGAACCCGGCGTGGTGGGCGAGCTGCCAGCGCACGGAGCGGATCACGCGCTGCTCGAGGGCGTTGCGCGGTTCGCCGGTTACGGGGCAGGCGGTTTCGGCGAGGTAGGGGGCTGAGATGGGGTCGGTTAGGAGGGGGGTTGTGGGGGTGGTGGTGTCGGATGTGGGAGGGGTGCGGGTGGGTGTGGTGGTGGGAGGGGTGGTGCCGTTGGCAGAGGCAGCGGCGGCGGCCTTGGCCTTTGCTTTGCCGCGCTTGCCTTGCTGGCGGATGGGGTTCTGCAGACGGCGACTGGTGGCCCAGCGCAGGATGCGCCAGGGGATGAGGTCGGTGGAGAAGGCGGTGCGGGTGGCGGCGCCGAAGGACTCTGGGCGGATGAGACCCGCGGGGGCGAGGAGGGTGAGGTGCGAGACGAGGTGCGGGAAGGTGGTGGCGAAGTGCACGGCGATGCCGCCGCCGAGGGAGTAGCCGACCAGCTTGAAGGCCTGCGGGCCGGTCCAGGAGAGCTCGGGGGAGGAGGCGAGCGCCAGCAGGATCTGCGTGGTATAGAGGCGGGCGTCGTGCGGCAGGTCGGACGGGTTGTCTGAGAAGCCGCGACCGAACAGGTCAAA
This sequence comes from Amesomyces nigricolor, assembly GCA_004802645.1. Classification (NCBI taxonomy): domain Eukaryota; kingdom Fungi; phylum Ascomycota; class Sordariomycetes; order Sordariales; family Chaetomiaceae; genus Amesomyces; species Amesomyces nigricolor. The sequence goes on along the minus strand of SRKS01000009.1, from coordinate 102,631 downwards.
GAGCATCACGCGGCAGCCGCGCTCGACGAATTCGTTGGCGAGTTTGGTCAGTGTGATGCAGGAGGTGCTGATGCCGTGGACGAAGAGCACTTTGTCGCCGTCAAGAGGGCCCCATTCATAGACGCGGATGGAGCCGTACTGCCAGGGGTGTCAGGGTCTGGATCAAGGTAACAGTGATGGGCTGACTTACAGGAGTCTCTACATCGCGAGCGCCAGGGAAGTTGTCCGGCTTGTACTCCAGCTTCTCGAGCTCGTCATGGGGGAGGTTGGGGAGTACGGTGCGCAATGGCGAGCGGAGGACCTTCGGCTGGGTCGGCCAGAGGTAGTTGCGGAGGACGGTGAGTAGAGCGGCGGTCGCTATAGCAGTGCTGGCGACAATAATACTCGTGTTGGCGCCAGAAGGCCACTGGCCGGAGCCGTTAATGGGGATCATGTTGATGAGGAGTGAGTGGTGGGGAATTCAGGTTGAGAGGTGAAGTTGGAGCTGACAGCAAATTTGAGTGAGGAGCCAGTGTTGAAATGTTTCGTTTCTACTGAACCACGGCCACAAAATGAGCGGAGTGGGTTCAAAGGCATTCCCGAGATATACCAGAGGAATGAGTTTGTATGAGGCGGCACCAACAGACCAACATGCAGCAAGCAGCGCGGCGGGCGCGTAAGTCGTCGTCTTCTGCGGGACGGATCATGCTCACCAGCCGCGATAACAAACGGTTAACCGCTGAGGCACGCTGCGCCCACGTGGCGTCTTCCAGGGCTGACTGCCTGACTGACTGCCTGAAACCTGCAAGCAAGAGTTGCCTTTCTAAGAAGCCGCGTGGCTATGAAACCATCTTCATAATCAGCAGGAGTGCCTCGGAACCCAGATCTCAAATTCTCAACAAATTTCTCATCTGCGTCCGGATCAACCGCCCACTGTGCCCACCAGAAGGGTGGACCTCGGCATGGCCGTATGACAGCTGAGGGAAGGGTTAGGGTTTGACGTGGCAGCTTCCAACCCCAAGCGGTTGGCGATTGCTCTCGAGAATTCCCAACAACACGCAGGCGCTACGAGTCGACAGTTTTAAAAAGCCGGTTGCGGGCTAATCATCGAATGTTAGCGGCGTTGTCCCGAGCCATTGACTCGTACGCAACCGGAGGCGGGTTGGGCCGTCGTCGACTCTCACATCAAGCGTCACGGCAGAGAGGAGAGGACATCCCCTCTAACAATCCTGCATCCGTCAATCCTCCTTTGACACCTGCAATAAAGAAGGGCATTCTTCACTTCGGCAGACACATCCGACAACCAACAACCCAGACCTGACATTCCCTGTTCTACCAACAGCAGCAACAGCAGCAACTGAACCGGCAGTACTCATTGCGCCCGGAGAGGAGCTTGCCACCTCATACATACTACGCTACGAGATCCGAGCTTAAACATGTTGTTTACACCACCGACCTGACAAATCAGCATATCCTTGAAAACCCAATTCTTAGCCCCCGACTTGGCATCCGACTTGGCACCCGACTTGGCACGGCCGGCGCCGTCTTGGCAGTCCCGGAGCCCCGGAGCCAGGGGCTGGTCACATGTCAACAGCCAACCTGTTGCTTGGGGGCTGTGGAATCCCGAAGACAGTTCTGGTCCTTTGTGAGTGGCACCTGTACTTGGCGCCCTAGGGGTTGGGCTCCATTCGAAGAGAATAGGCCGCTCCCTTTTGCATTGCATCTGCTCGTTTCTTGACAACTTTTCTGACTTCTTTCTTCTACTTGTCTCCATCTTTTATCTTCTCTTCACACTTCGTTGCTTTTCAAGCATTTGGATCGCTCTCATTCTTTGTCTCTTCTTTAGGTTACCTCTTCGCAAGCATAGGTACTCTGACCAACCCTTTAACTCTAATTCCAGCCAGACTCTTTGCCAGTCTCAAGAGCAAATAGCCCTCAGAATTACTCTCGCTCGTTCCTCACCACTCTGCTCAAAACAATGCCACATTGCCTCTGAAATCCGACCTCCCGACAACATCTCTATCTCCGAGGTCGGACACCGTCGAATTGTATGATCAAAATTTGCCACCCTTAGTACCAGCTAGGATGATATGAACAAGTCGGGGAAAACCGTTCAACCACGCATGCCATGATAAGGCCCAGGAACGAAGTATCCGGTAAGTATTCTGAAACTACGTCCTAGGTGGCGTGGCGATCATGAGAAAATAGTGAAATAGAAGAGACCTGTTCATCAAGCCCGTGTACCACCCTCGAGCCACCGACCCAGCCCACACACCAGACGACCCAGACCGACGTCAGCACCACTGCTGATCCTACAAAATGGCCATCTCTGATGGCCCCTATTTCCTTCACGATCACCAAACCGAGCACGGTTCATCAGCATCCAGGTCTCAGCTCTCTCCAAGTCAATGTATCTCGCGGATATCAAGTAAAATGATATTTCAATCCAACTCTTCTCATTCATCCGCCAGCAAGTACGTAGGTTGCTATAAACGCAACCAAGGGGGTATTATACAAACGATATGCCAGCTCAGACAATCCAATCCAACATGGACAACAAAAAAACGAGAAGAAAAAAGCAATGAAAAGCAAACCGCAAGCTGTGCGGAGGCGTCATTCCGCCCCATCATCAGCCAGCCAGGCAAACAGGCAGGTAATACCAGGTAGGCTTTCTGGCGTCTGGTGCGCCCATCTCCAAATCCCAATTCCTGTCCTGTTTTGTCCTGTCCTGTCCCAGCACGCTCAAATTCGCTTCCCAATTGCCCAACCAACCAACCAAACAAAAATCCCAAACCCCAAATCCCAAACACGCTCAACACAACAATCAACAACAACAGCAAAACCAAACGCTCAACGCACTACAACCCCCAACTCATCGCCCCCCCTCCGTTGAAGGCGCAGCCGACTTCTCCCTCACAGCCGCAGCGTCCTTAATCTCCGCAGGCTCAGGTGGTGGCGTGGCGGGGGCGCTGCTACCGCCCTTGGTCGAAGATCCCGGCGCCCGCATGTGCGCGCTGTTGACCATGTCCTGGTGGCCGGCGATGCCGTGCTGGGGAATGACGACCACGCCGTCCTCCTTGGGCACCGCGTCGGCGGGGGTCCAGGCGAGGTAGTCGCGGCGGACCTGGTGGGGGTTGTCAGCATTGATTGGTCAAAATAAAAATGAGGCGGGAGGAGGGAACATACCTCGACGTAGTCATAGGCGAACTCGCCGTGCTGGTCGTCGTCCATGCCGAGGAGCTCAGCCTCAGACGAGGCGCGCAGGTGCAGGCCGGGGATGAGGTCGATGGCCTTGGCGATGAGAGCCGACACGACGAAGGTGTAGGCGCACGAGGCGACGATGTAGGCGACCTGCACATACAGCTGGCGGTAGTTGTGGTTGAGGAAGCCGCCGGTGGCCTCCATGTTGACGCCGTCCAAGCCGATGATGTAGTCGGCGGCGAAGAAGGCGTTGAAGATGAGGCCGACGATGCCGCCAATGGCGTGCTCAGCGAACACATCGAGGGCGTCGTCAATGCCGATCATGAACTTGATCTTGGTGCCGAAGTTGCAGGCCACGCCCGCGACAACGCCCAGGATGATGCTGGCCCAGGGGGTGATAACTCCCGACGCGGGAGTAGCGGCGACGAGACCGGAAATCGTCCCCGAGCACCAGCCGACCAGGGACCACTTGCGGGCGAGGCGGAAATCGAGCAGGCACCAGGTCATGGCGGCGAACATGGCGGTCAAGCAAGAGTTCCAGCAGGCCATGGTGGCGCGGAGGTTGGCACCGAAGGCAGAGCCACCGTTGAAGCCGAGCCAGCCGAACCAGAGGAGGATAGTGCCGAGGGTGATGAGCGAAATGTTGTGCGGGCGGAAGTTGAGCATCATCTTCTCGTTGCGGCGGCCGAGGACCCAGGAGTAGGCGAGGGCGGACACACCGGAGCCAATCTCGACGGGACCACCGCCGGCGTAGTCGAGAACGCCGTACTTGAAGCCCCAGCCGTTGAGACCCCAGGCCCAGTACGCGACGGGGCAGTAGACGAGGGTGGCCCAGAAGAAGGTGAACACCATGGCGGGGACGACGCGGCCGCGCTCAGCGGTGGCGCCAATGACGAGGGCGGCAGTGACGGCGCAGAACTGCATCTGTTTATATGTCAGTAAATCCCAAAATATCAATTTTTCTCATGCCAGTGGGGTTGTACACACCTGGTAGAAGGAATACAGCAGCTCCGGAATCAGCGGAGATCCAGGGCTCGGCTCGCCCAAGGTGTTCCGCAGCCCAAACTTGTCGAGGTTCCCAATAAACCCGTTCGTCGCCGTGCTGCTGAGGGCGAGCGAATACCCCCAGAAGTACCATTGGAACACGACCACGCTGAACGACATCATGGTGACCCAGATGAGCGAGAGGGCCGATTTCCGGCGCGCCAGCCCGGAATAGAGGAAGGCGATACCGGGTATCATCAACAGCACCATGGCCGAGGCCACGATGATGTAGGCCTGGTCGCCGGCCTGGAACGGGAGGTTGAGGTTGTCATCGGCTGTGGAAAGAGGGCGGGACTGTCAATATGCGGATCCGAGAGGTGGGGAATCGGAGCCCGGTGTCGGCGGTGGCGGTGGTGGTGGCTTACCTGAGTTGGTGCCGACAGTGCCGCTTGTGTCGTCGGTGCTCGACATGGCGGGCGAAAGGGGTCCTTCGCGGACGATGTGTCGTCGGAATTTGGGTGTATTTCTCGTATCAGGGCAGGTCGTCGAGTTCGTCGGGTTGCAGGTGGTGGTGGTGGAATGTGAGGCGGAACCAACAACAGGCCGATGGGGTAAAAGGAATGCCTGTGTGAAATTGTTGGTGTGATTAAGGAAGAAGGGCCGTTCAAGGCTCGCAGTCGTCAAAACACGTGCTGTTCACAACAATACTGAAGAAAGAGAGGAACCGTGGTCTGAAGGTGGGACAAGACGGGAGGTATATAAACGAGTAAGGAACTACCTGCCACCTTGTCTCCTCCCAGTCCCGGTCAAGCCCTATCAGTCAGTCACGCTTGGAGAGAGTGGGGAGCGACAATGTCGGGTGCGGTGGGTGCCGTGGTTCGGCAGGCACAAGGGCCATGCAAGTCCAATTGCTGCGTGGAGCGAGCGAACCCGGCCCACGGATGGCATGGGATGGCATGGGATGGCATGGGATGTGCCAGCTCCAGTTTGCCCGCTCTCGTAGCGTGGGAGGGCGCGAGGTTTCGATCGGGTGGAATCGACAAAGGTGCGCGGCAAATCTCTGGTGAGGTGGTGTCCGCGGCGGGCCATTGGGCAGCCATCGTTCGTCCGTGGTCCAGCACGCCGTCTGGGGTCATCCCAGGGAGCTTATCCAGGACGGCTGAAAACAGCTACGGACCCGGGATGGGTGGCGTTCCCAGAGTGTGGGAGGACCCCGGCCTCGCTCCCACCCTCCTCCACCCGGACACGGCTGCGACATGACCGGGGCTGTTCTGGACCGCAGAGCATGAAGAAGCTTCTTGGGCTAGATGTCGCAGGCCGGCCTGCCATCCACCGAGGATCCATTGTCGCGGAGCGTCAGCACAGACAGCTTCCAAGGCCTTTGAAAAGCTTCAATGATGAAAGCCAGTCGCCGGCACATTGAGGCGGTGGGCAAACCGCCAAGAACTTGAAAGACCCCCACTCCCGTCGGCCATCTCAGCTCTGATACCAGACAGGCTTGTCCATCGGCTGACATGTCTGAGATGATGAGCAGGACCGGGAGCGTGGCCGAACCATGCCATCCGTCATTTCCAGGTGGTTTCCCAGCCCGTATCGAGATGTGTGTAAAACGATGGGACAACTCGATCTGGCATGCTGATTTTGCCTGGCGGGCAGACAGTGGGGGTTCAGGGCACACGAGCACCTGATTCTGAGGATGCCGAGCGTCGAGATGCTTGATCATCAAGCTGCATCACTAACGTGACGGAGCATCCAGTGAGAGCAGTGCCGTAGCGAGGGGTGCAATTTCTCCCGCGCCCAGCAGCAGGGTCGCGGGAGGGACATGCTGTTGGCTCCTCCCGCCCGGGGAGCCGGGACACGGCAGAGCAGCTCGACATGCTCAAAGTTCCGCATCCCCCGTCCCCCGTCCCCCCGTCCCCCATCCCCATGTTTGCGGGGACGCAGACAGGGCTGCCGCGTCGATGTCGTCACCCGGCGATCGTGAAGGAGCCGGTCACCAAGACGGCGGCGGCATCGTCTGCGGGACACAGGGCAGGTATGTACCCTTCGCGGCTAGCCGTGCCACAAAAATGGGGATTGATGTTGCAAGCGTGGTGGAGGGGCCAAATATCCCCACTGGCCAATGAAGCTTGGCGATCGGTTGCTGTTCCTGATGCAGGGCGCCCGCTGTGCGCTTTCGCCTTACCGCAACCTTGGCACACGCCCTCCTTCAGCTGCGCTTGTTGGTGGTCACCATCCAGCACTACATTGATGTCGCGCAGATTAATTTTTTGCGTTGAGTAAATTGGCAATTCTGACAATCAAGACAAGCAATCATCTTCAGGTCCTCCAAGCGACATCCCGTCCACGCCGCAACCGACAACACAGTCGACTTTCCTGCGACCCGAAACGGCGATTTTTTACCTAGCGCTCCGAGCTGGAAAGGGCGAGCCAAGCAAACAGCCACCGCGACAGGGCCCAGACGGGAAGCGTGGGGCCAGCAGTTTCTGTTACGAAATAGTTTTTGTTGAGGCTCAGTCGCGCCCCCGGGTCCAGGCCTTGGGGATTGCTCGACAAATCACAGGCCTGGATCGTTTCTTATCTGCCGCTCCGCTTTTTCCACAGATCTTCCACGAGTTTTGTGCCAGGGCAGCCCCTGCCGGCTTTATCTGGTGGAGACGCGGAGCCGACTCGACGTCTGAATCAACACGCCGACAGCGCTGATGAACTGTCTGGCTTGAGACACACCGCCGGCTTATTAACGTCGGGCTGCCTCCCAGAAAGAGAGACAAACAGGCCATGTCTCGAGCGGCAGGATGACGCAGGCTATCGGTTCATCCGTTGCCACGGGTTGATCAGTGGTCGTCGTCCTCGATTTCGACTGACGGCGGTAGTGGTTCGACGGCGGAGATTGAGTCAGGGTCGCGTGTTCGTCCTGATTGACCAGTTAGAGAAGTGCCATCCCCCAGTTTGCCGTCAAGTCACCGCCAATTCCAGCACCGACATCAACATTTGGATGTTGGCCTTCAGCTCCCAGCTTCTTCGATGTCGTCCTGGCCTCCAACGCTTGTGACGAACGCCCCACCCACCCCTAGCCCCCTGCCTCCTCTTTACCCCTGGAGTCGGGCTGAAAAGCGGGTACCAAGTTTCGCCAAGTGATATGCCCCTTATCTTCGACTGGGGGCCAATGAGAGGGCGCGGGATGGAACAAGAGCCCAATGTCAAACGACGAGAAACCGTTGATAACTGCTTCGACGTCACCTCGTCGGTGATAAGAACAACACGATAAACCGTGCCCGACATGCGAGCACACCGCTCCGCAGGCTGGCACAGAGGACTGAGAAGAATCTTGCCTCTTGCCCGGCACAGAGGAGGGTGTCCAGCTTGGACACGAGCGCAGTATTTATGTTTTCCTCGTGGTCATGCCTATCACAGCCCAACCCTGATAGCAGCGATAAGCTCTGACACAGCCAGATACGGTTCCTTCCGACCCCCCACTGGGACCACCGCGGACTGCAACATCTCCGTCTCCATCGCTGCCGAAGCCGGCGGATCTCCTCGGCGGGTGCTCCTCGGCTCCGGCGGGGCGGTCAACTCAAATAAACTCAGGCCCAGAGGCGAGACCTTGCCTCAAAAGAGTCAGCTGTGGAGTGTATTTTCACATCCACTCTCTGACGGCGAGGATCGTCCACGACGGCCGAGAATCTGGCCACCTCGTCATGAAGACTTACCGAACTCCTTGTCGGGGATGCCCGCGGTAGCAGCAGAACACGATGAAACTGACCGGTCCGATCGGATCAAAATGACTGCCGTGGTCACGACCACACAGATGACACCACCGGAACTGCCGAGTCAAGATGAGACGAACAGACTCTCAGTCTCGTCGTACGACCGTGATACTGAACTGGTCGTCTTAGTCCTAGCCCGTGTTGAGAACGGTCTCACCTAATTGACTGAACCAGGACCGCGCCGAGTGCCGACGGCCCCTGACCGGCAGTATCTCTAGGGTTGGTGTAGCACATCAGGACTGTTGCAAGAATTTGGAGATCTTGATTGTCTCAAACTGTATGCGCCATGAAGGAATAAATCGAAATTTACAGATCTCATCGCTCCTCGCCCAAGTTTTAGCTCGGAGCCTCCAAGTCAACATAAAAACCACGCTGTCATGAACAACGGCTGCATGTAAACACCATATTTCCGCTCAGAGGCCGCGGACTCCTCCCAAAGCCTTTGCTCGGGTCCCCGACTATTCCAGACCAACCGTCTTGGCTCCTGTTTCACGACCCAATAAGTAACCAACTCTCCTCACCATGTCAGCTCGTCCATCAGACCTTGAAGGCTGTCGTTCAGGGTCGATACAACCCAAGAAACTACCCAAAACACCTCGTAAACACAGTTCAGTTGAACCTCGTTCGCACCATGTCTCTCGCCCATCTGAAACAGTCAGTGCCAGCCACACCTCTAACAGTGAGGTTAAAAGTGTCTGTCTGACCCCTCACAAACATAAACCATCTGACAGACCCCTAACTATCCCTTCCCAAACTCAGCAAAAAAAAAAAAAAAAACCCTTGGGAACAGGCGTGCGCCTCCCAAATAACCCTGGCAGGAAAGAGGGGCTTCACGTCTGTTCACTTTTCCATTCCGTTCAGCCAGAGCTTGCCCCGTTTTCTACGCCCCCTTTCTCAATGTTTGTGTTCTATCCTGCAGACGTGGCGTTTTCTCCGCTGCTGCAACTGCTGAGACTCAAGTAGCTTGCTGGTTGAGGCTTGAGACGCTGGACAAGCCCAACGTACTCAAAGCTTGTCGAGGCTGAAAGTGCTCTACGCCCTACCCCTTCCTGTTTTGTGTATGCCTGTATCAACAAAAGCGTTGAGGACTGGCCAAAAAGGCAGGAGAGGTGCAACTGGGCTCCCGAAAGTCGACGAGCCAAACGCAGCGGTAGCCGTAGCCAGATTGCTGCAAAAACGAAGTGGAACTAAACGCTGGGGTTGTAGACGCACCTGCGGCTGCCGCCCAGTGAGACGGGTTGATGGGAAGGTTAGGGGCCATGCTGGGGATGTCTTAGGCGCATCGACGACCCTTTTTTCATGGGGATGGCAACTAGTTTTCTACTTTCAGGTGCCTATTGTTGTGGCGTTAGCAATCTGGTGTGGTGTCTCGTTGATGTCCTGCCCAAGACCCAACAAATCGCTGCTTGCGCACATCAGTTCTGCCAGGTCCCTTGTTCGACGGTTAGCTTTCTCGTCTTGGAAAAAACTGAGTGGAAACCAATTCTGTCTTTTTATTTCCAGACTTTTTGTCGCCCTAAAGGGGGGAAAGGTGACGACATCAGCAGCCCCTGACCATTTCACCACACATGAACAACCAAGCAAGACCCATAGCGAGATTGTGCCTTCAAGAACTAGAGATCGCAGTACGCCGCTACCATCAAGGTAAATCACTTTTGAAGAACTATTTATCTACTACAGTTAACTCAGCGCTGCTGGCCGCTTCGTGAACCTACGAGGCCCAATCTATATCATCCCTCCTTGTTGACCGTCTCAAAACCACGCCAGAATATCTTCAAGATAGTATGTTCGGATACCACCGAGACCACCAAGACCACCGTGAACCACATGGTAAAGTAAAGCAAAGCCAATCAAAAACGCTGTCCCCGTCAACACAACCGCTCCAGCCAAGGGCCTTAGAGAAATCACCAAGATAAAGATAGATAGATGGATAGAAAGCCGGGTATCAGCAAAACGCCCCGTCCCTCCTTTGCCATTCCCCAAAACCCAACGCCATGGCAACCGAGCCAACCCAACCAACCCTTCCAACCCAGCGCTGGCAAATCCCATGATCACCCCAGAGACGATGACAAGTTGCTCCCAAAATCCGTCCTGACTCTTCGCCTCGGTCTCTGTACTATCACCATATCTCTATCATCCTCCTCCTCCAACGCCTTCTTCGCGTCCTCCCGTTGCTCCCTCTCCGTCCTCTCTCCCCTCCCCCTTTTCTTCCCACTCCTCCCATTGCCCCCACCCTTCTTCTTCTCCCTCCCCCTCCCCCAACCATCAGCACCCTCCTAAAGCACCATCAACTCCCCCTCCCCCTCCCCATCCATCCCCGGCGCCCGCCTCCCAATATCATACATCAAAATAGTATGATCCTTATAATGCAAAATCAGTCTCCACATCCCCGGCGCCCCCAACCCACCACCCCTCCGCCCATACCCCCTCCTCAGCTCCAGCCCCTCACCCGGCGGTCCGCACGGCGCCGGGGCAATCGCCACGCCGCTCAGCGTACACGTCGGCCGCAACCTCTTATCATCCTCCTCCTTCCGTGGCAGCACACGCTCAACACGAAAACCGTGGTGGACCGGAACCGAATTAAGGCGCTTGGCCGTCTTGGTGAGAGTGATTAGGGCGACGCGCCCCGTAGGCGACCCCGCCACAACAAGGCTGAGCTCGGGGACGTGCAGCAGCATGCTGACACGCTCCGAGTAGATGGGGTGCAGGTCCCAGGGCTGCGGGGTCGGGGGGTTGGTGGTGGTACTGGGGACGTGGGAGTGGGTGGAGAGGACCCATTTGCAGAAGACGCCCGTGGCAGAGGGGTCGACGGGCTCGAGCTGGATGCTGCAGCGCGAGGTGCGGAGGATGCAGAGGTTCTTGGGGAGCTGGGCGGCGACGTTGCTGGTGGGGTAGTCGATGCCTTTGGTTCGGTGCTCCCAGTCGGCGCTCCTTTGAATGATCTGTAGACGCATCTGCTGGTCAATGAGGCCGCCTTTTGGTGCGAGAGTCTCCCCAAAGTGAGGGAGGATCATTCGGCCGAATTGGACTTTGTCGTTGAGGTCGTTGAAGGTTTTGTTCCGCTGGTTGGTGTAAGGAGTCTTCGCCGACCACTCTTTGGTGGACAGGGCTGGGACTCCGTTCATGGATCCATAGTCGCTTTCGCTGTCCGTCTCCCATCCATCCGAGAGGTCTTCCTCTAGGCACGGGCGCCGGGAGGCGTGCGCCTTCTTGTAATCGATTTGATGTCGCACGAGACTACGGCCCTGATGTTGCTCAATGACGGCATCTGGACGAGGAGATAGCTCCTTGACGTAGTAAAGACCGCAGGTAGTATTTAACCAGGTTCTGCCGTCCTTGGTCCTTGGACCGGATATGACCTCGTTTCCTGGCACTCCGAGTGATTCACGGATCGAGTCGGTTGGCTTGAAACTGCTATCTGGGAGGGCCATGACACCCCAACCTTTAACATCCCTAGTGCTGTCAGCTTTTATTCGTGCAAAGGGAACTTAACGGACATGACATACCCATGGTGCATGAAGAGATGATGCGCCTGCGAATCCGAGTCCTGCCATTTGACAACATCCATGCCGAACCTCCAGATGTCGGCCAGCCACAGCACCCCGTATATATCGATCGCGGCCACTTTCATTGCCTCGCCCTCATCATCATCGATGAACGATATATTGGGGATGTTGCTAGCCCCGAGGGGGAAGGTCAGAAGAATCCGCCACATCCTCGTTCTTGATTGAAAGTGTCTCTGGACTTCCTGAGCTTTGAGGCCAGATTCTGTAGGGTTCTCCGGTTCGGGGAAATTGAAGGGTGTATCATGGCGACTGAGAGCAAACGCAAAGACGGTGACCTGGTGGAGATTCGAACTGACGGCGATGAGACGGGATTTCTCGTGGACAGCGAGCCCCCAGGCCGAACTTCCCACGTTCTCGTGAAACAAGGGCTTCGGGTGGCCAGGTGGCCGTGCGTGCAATCCGCTTGGGCTCCGGACGTGGCCGCCTTTTGTTTTGATCCAACGGACAATGGCATGCGTGTAGTAGGCCACTACGTCGCCGTCGTCGTAGGCAAACAGGACGATCTCAAGGTCCCCCAGGTTGCCCACGGTGATACTGTTTATCTGGTGGGAGAATTGGCGGTCGATGTTGCCGGTTACGTAGCACGCCTGGCTGGACGGCGGGGGACGGAGAATAACGGATGGGGGGGGAAGGATTTTGGGTCCTGCCCTCTGCGGTTGGTAGACATAGATGCTGTCCTGATACGCGGCGAAGTAAAGCTGCATCACTGTCAGCACCAAGCTTGTCGCGGGAGACCAAATCCAGCTTTCCTACATTGTACCGTTGCGAAAGAACGGTGAGATTGTTCCTTGCAGCGGCAATCTTGGGGAACCCGTGCTTAACGGCTTCCCGGCCGGTTTCGGGCTGAGAGGCGGGAGCAGCCTGGGCATCGGCCTGGAGCAAGCCCAAAAGTGTCATCTCTCCCACCGACATGTCCTCGTCGTCGTCGCCGTCATCGTCGTCTTCATCGTCGTCTTCATCGCCCCAGTCCGCGCCGGTGGTGCCAGGGAGTGGTTCGTTGATCCATGCTTTCAGCTCGTCGAGAACATGGGCGCCAAACTGTGGGGAGAAGCTGGGTCAGCGAGGTGGTGGCGGCAGATGCAGGAAGCATCACTGACTCTGTTTTCAGCAGTCTGCACAAAGCAGGTTGGGCCGATGTAAAGCTCGTCGTAAGCTTCAGCGGCGCCTGCAGCTCCGGATGTCATCGTCATGTTCCGTTCACGATAACCAGCCCAGAGAGCGCCAAGGGAGCGTGGGACATTGTCTACGGAGAGGTGGCCGGCGGGGAAATCGGTGGAACACAAATAGGGCGGTGTAAAGATTTCGGTTGTAGGATGGCGTAGGTTTCTGGAGTTTACTGGAACGGAAATTGGTTGAGATGTGGTCCGTTTGTTAGCGAACAGACGCGGATCAGTCGAGGTCCAACACCCAACTCGGACCTCGTCTCAGAGTCTCAGGTGCCTGCCTGCCCGAGCTGCCCCAACTGCCTATCGATAAGGCGGGCGGGGCGGACAAGGTGGGGTACAACCCCACAGCAGCTGCATGGAACAGACGTCACCGGCGCATCAAGCTTCTTGGCGGCGGCCCTTTGCGGGAAGGAGCGTGAGCAGCCCGCAGAGGGCAGAGGACATGTGAGCTTGTGAGACGCAATCGAAGTGGGAAAGGATGCCGCAGAATAAGTGCATATTTGCTACTCTATGATTTCAGACGGTGGTATCGATGCTATATATGTGGTATCAAAGATTCAGAACCGACGGCCTTCCCTTGGCTTTCCCTCTTTCCGCCTCTAACACCAGAACACCAGGCTTATCCCTCGAAGACGCACTGCTATCGGAATCATGTCGTTCCTCACAATATATACGTGCTTTGAAACAAGCCCGTCAATCCATACGCCATAAAGACAAACCGAACGCCCTACCCCGGAGACACTCACCCCGCTCACTCCTGGCCGGCCCGTATAAGCTCGGTCATGTCCTTCATCCGGTAGTCGAGCACGGGCGTGGTCCAGTCGTCCTCAACCAGAGAGTACGATTCCTTCTCGTCCTCCTTGGGCTTGCGCGGGTTGATGGCCCAGTAGCCAAAATCGGCGTCGATGGACTTGAGGTAGCGCATCAGGTTCCTCCAGTAGTTTGCGTCGCCCTGGCCGGGGTCGTTTGGCGCACCAAACTCGCCCACCCACACGGGCGCGATGTCGGCCTCAACCAGATACGCCCAGTTCTTGCGCATCGACTGCACAAAGCTCTGGTACGTCCGCTTCGCATACCTGCCCCCAAGACTCCCCCACCCGCTCCACGAGTACACGTGCGCCGAGTAGACCACCCGGTCTGGGACATCCAGCACAATTGGCCGCCTCGCTACGCCCGTGAGATCGTTCCCGGACTCTGTTCCGCCCACAATGATCAACCAGTTCGGGTTCATTCTCAACAGCGCATTCCCAGCCCTCTCAGCGGCATCCGCCCACTTCTCCCACGGCATCGTCCCCCACATGCCCCTCACCTCATTCCTCAAATCCGCCCCGATCACCAACCCATTCCCCATCAACCTCTCCATCACCACCTCCCAATGCCTCACCCACTCCCCCTCGGTCTGTCTCACCCGACACATCATCGCAGGCAGGTGATCATTCGCCCACCCAGCATCGCACGGATCCGCCCCGCAGCACCACGTAGCGGTCGTAATATGGTTGTTCACCACGACCGCCACCCCCGCCTCCGTCAAGGCCTCCACCACGGCCACAAACACATCCAGCGCGCGCATGCCCACCAAATCCTGATTCGCCCCGAGCAGATGCGGCAGCACCAGCGGGTTTTCCATCACCATCTCGTCCGAGTACGGCAGCCGGACGCTATTGAACCCCATGCGGCGCACCGTCTGCGCGATCTCGCTCCGGTGGCGGACATCCAAACCCCCCGGAATAAACTGCTCGTCGCTGGCGCCGTACCAGTTGACGCTGGAGAGCTTGAAACGCCGGCCCTGGGCGTCGACGATGTCGCGGCCGCGCGTGCGCAGGGGGAGGGCGTAGGAGGAGGAGGAGAGGAAGGTGTCATCGAGGGGAGGGGGGAGCGGGCGCTTGGCGAAGGTTTGTGTGTCCGCGTCTGGGACCCAGGGGAGGCCGAGGGCGGTTTCGGCGCGTAGGAAGTAGATGAGGTAGAGGGCAGCGAGGAGGAAGAGGAGGAGGAGGAGGAGGTACATTGGGCGGGGTTTGCGGTTAGCGCGGAGGTGGCGTTTGAGGGTGAGGTTGGGACTGAAGATTGGGCGGGATGGGTTTTCTGGTGGTGGTGAGATTTGTGGTGGTTGTGGTGATGACGGTGGTGGTGGTGTGGAAATGGGGAGCAGGTGGATGCCCTGTTCCCTGCTCCGGCGCGGGAGTCCCAGCTCCGGTGACATTGCGGCTTGCGGCTCGAAGAGCGATTGGCGGGCGCTATTGGCTGGACTTGGCGGGCGGCGGTGAGGGATGCTTCTCGACCTTTCTTGGCAGGGCGCAGGTAAACAGGTAGGAAATGTTCCGTAGACGATCTCTGAGGCCATTGTAGGTCGGCGGTCGTGATGCTGGTGATGATGATAAGAGCTGCTTGTTGACACTGTTTCCCGTACGCATGCTTCGTCGACTTGTCAACATCCCCAGGCATCAGGATCTCCCCTGGCTATTGTCGTCGTGTCCACATTGAAGTTGTCGTCATCCAACTCCTTGATCTGGCAGGTCCTCTCCAGGGCTCGACAATGTAACAATCCAACCCGCCTGCTTCCTCCCTTAACAGGACCGGATCCTTCTTATACCCGCGCGACAGACGCGCAGAGAGCCGGCAGAGCAGGAACGACATCGTAGAAACCGATCTGATCACGCATCATCACTCATCAGACGAACCAGGGAAGGCCAAGGAAGCAGTCGTGATGGGTTGCTGGCCGCCCACTCACACGACCACAATGCCGAAGTTTGCGCTCAAACGCTGAGTGGCCAGCGCGGCTCGTCCGGAAGTCGTGATGCCTGTTTCTTCACCACAGGGCTGCAGAAGGCGGTTTTTGGCGCCCGTTCTGCGCTCCACCTCGGCATCGACGGGAGCCACCATCTGGCCGGCGTCGGGGAAGTCGAGAATGCCGGCCCGGGCTCCATGGCGGGGATCGACACGTGGTTGAAGAGGGCTCAGGGGATGGTGAAGAGATATAGGACAGACTTAAGAGATGAATGGAATGGTATTGGTATCCTAAACATTCCTCGCTTAGCTATGCGTACACGTAGATATCATCCATCAGACCTCAACCCGGCTGGCTCTGGGTTAACCGAATGCCGTCCATAGATCACCAACCCGTCGCCAAAGAAAATGAAATCCAGCGCCGGCAACGTCGGGAGACCGATTAGAACCCCACTCTACATGGCCGGACATTCCGGCCGCCGTCTTACACATCACCGATTCAAATAGGCCTCTCCCCGCTGTTCCAGAACCCCTCAGGGTTTTCTTTCCTCTGTGGTGCCACCACCGGCATCTTCGGAGATCGCGAATTTTCCCTTCCACTCTTCCACTCTTCCCGCCAACAAAGCCAATTGGATCAGGAATCGAACAAACTCGACAATGCGATGAAAGTGAAACCCCAGTCTCGATGATCCAGCGGGAGGTGGTCGAACTTTTACTCCGGGGGCCAAGCTGATGTGGTGTGCAATGCCCCAGCAACAACATCCTCACACCCGCCGCGGTTCGGCCCTTCTACCGCACCACCCACACCCCGTCGCATTACCCCGCGATCCAAACCCCCGAGACACTCGCTCCTCAATCAAGCGATTCCAGTCATGCATGATCATACATGTCCCGTAAAAGAGACATAGTATGCCACAACCAACCCAATAACCAACCAACCACCCAGCCACCCGTCCATTCATCCCGAATCGGTCTCGGCCAACAGCAGCAGCAACAGCAGGTGATCCGAACCCGATTCGACCAACCGAAACCGACCCGGCGTTTCATTTCCCTCGGGTGCATGCCTGCCTCCTTCAATCTTTTTGGTGTCGCCGTTAAAAACTACCGAGCCGATTTTTTTTTGCCCGACTTAGTCTTTTTCTTTCAAGAACACGACAACCTGCCGTCCTCGATGTTGTTCTCGGAAATTGGCTGTGCTCCGGCGGTATTTGTGGCGACACTCTCCTGTCGCTGGAAATCGCCGGCGTGGATGATGGAAGGGCCTCCGGATGATGGCCAAGTTGGATGGGTGATGGTGGAATCGACCCGGCGCTGTTATTGACAGAGAGGGTGTTGGCGTCTCTGTCAAGAGACCCGATCCGGCTGAGTCGGCGGCGAGTTGAGATGGCGGTCCATTGAACCGCCCTCCAAGTCCCAAATGGGGTGAATATCCGGCGACGCTTTTGCGCCGGTTGTATTATCGTAAGGTAGGGGAGGTAGGTAGGTAAGGTATCTCCAAAAGGGAAGTACACAAAGAATGTCTTGCATGCATGCTTGCTTGCTTCGCTGCCATCCTTCTTCTCATCTCTTTTCGCGCGCGCGCCTCTTGGGGCGGTTCGTCCGTCATTAACATAGTCTCTTTCATATCCTGTTCAAGCCCAGCGGGTTGACATATCGATCCTGCTGCTGCATGGCCTGTTGCTGCTGCTCCGCGGCGCCGTAAGGCGACGTCGGCCGCGCGTACGTCTCCCGCGCGTCCCACGTCACCGTCTGCGGCGGGCGCGGGCTGGAGAAGGACCGAACGGGCGTGTGGTAGCGCGCCGTCTGGCCAAAGTAGTCCGGGGTGCGGCGGCCGTCGTTGCCGGTGTAGTCATCATCATCATCATCGTGGCTGGGATCACGGTGGTGGCGGGGGTGTTGGTCCTGGCGGCTGCGGTGGCCGCCGATCGGGCTCCCCATGGGCGAGCGCATGCGCGCCGCCGGGGAGATCGGGGTCACTGCTACGGAGATGGGTGTTACTGATTCGCCCATGGTCTTCCCGGTGTCCCGGGACAGCATCTCGTACGAACGTGTGTCTTTCTTGAGATCGTCCAGCCGCGCGTCGACCGACACGAACTCTCGCTTGCTTCGATTCGGCCCCGACGTGAACAGGTCGCGCCACCCCGTCACCATCGTCCAGCGCCCGAGGAGGAGGAGGAGCCAGATGCCGTTCATCTAGAAAAAAAAACCGTCAGATTAGTCATTGCCATCAATAAACGTGCAAGGGAGGGCCCGTCGTTTACCGCTAGCAGGAACAGCACCGCGCCGACCGTCGCGATGTTGACGCTGAGCGCGGCCGCGTGGTCCAGGCACTCGTCCTTCTTGCCGCCGTTGCCCGCTAGGCACAATACCCAGGGCTTCGCGAGTTCCTGGTCGTGCACCACCGTCTGCAGTGTGTTGTCCAGGAAGACAAAGACGACGGAGAAGAAGATGACGTCGGTAATAATGATGAGCACGATGGCGATACCGCGCCATTGGAGGGCGATGACACGGCGCACGCGACGGTACGCCTGCTTCGGGGTCATGGTGCGGATGCTGTTGGTGTACGACGGCAGGCCGGAGCCCTCTGTCGACGGGCCATTGTCGGATAGCGAGGCGAGGTAGACCTTGATGCAGTAGCCAAATGTGGAGAACTGGATGAGTAGGGTGAAGCCCGCAAAGACGAGCAGTGGGATCCAGAGGTCCGCCAGGCTGTTCTTGTGGTTGACGTGGCACGTCTGCCCGAAGCGGAACGACACGCCGCTGAGCAGCATGACGATGGTGATGCCCACGGCGGGGATGCCCCAGCCAACGACCTGTGAGAACCACATAAAGTTGCGCCCCACGACGAGCTGCCAGCAGATCTGGAGGTGGAGAGATAGCGCGCGGAGGAAGACCCACAGCACGCCGGCCCAGCCCCCCATGATCAGGAAGAAGCCGGACGCGGCGCACATCGAGTTCGTCTTCATCGAGTTGGGCGTGATGGCGTCGTAGCACTGGTCCGGGTTCCCGGCGAGCGGGATGACGAAGCCGAGCTGCGGTGAATTAGTACCTGTTGCGGGAGCAGCGCGGGAGATTATGCCCGACATACGCTCATAAACATGACTCCAAACGTGAGGCAGATGCTGAGGTAGTGCCTGTACGTCTTGTCGACGGGGAGCACGGCCCACGAGATCAGGAGGAAGACACAGCAGATGGTGCTGGCCACCGAGACCCAGTTTGCTGCCGTGGTCATCGTCTGGAAGCTGTCAGGGTACGCCCACTCGTGCAGCGGGCACGGCAGGCAGCACCTCAAGTCAGGGAATATTTCCTGGCATATTCTCCCCTCCAAAACTTGAAGCCTGCTGTCAGCCGAGGTTCCTTCTGCCGAATGTACAACTCATCCCACACGAAGGAACTTACAGCCGCCATCTGTGAAAAGAGTGTCCTGGAAGAACGGGGCGGGGCAGAGTCCCCGGGTTACGTTCGTGAGGTCCGCCATGTTCGGACTTGGATCACTCGCTTGCTGTCAAGGATTCGGGCCCTTCCTCCACTGTACTCCGTCTCGTCCGATCTCTAATGCCCAGGGGCAGCGGCCAAATCGCGGTGGCCAATTCCAATTCTCCTAGTCCCTGAAAAGCTGAATCCACAGAGTTCGTCTCAACTCGAACGCGGGGTACTGCCAGCCGGAAACGGGATCGATGGTTGTCGAGTGTGTTGGTTGTTGGGTGGTGTGCGCGCACACGGCAGCTTTATGGACCCATTGAGGTTCGGATGTCGGTCCTACGGGAGATGCTCTGGTCGGATTTTAGGGATGATGGGACAAGGAGAGTGGCACAGGTCGTCGATCCGGATGATGTCCTTCGATCGTTTGTGGTTGTGGTGAGATTATTAGGGTGTTTTTTCTTTCTTTCAACGGGGTCCGAGGGTAGAAATGATCGTTTTTGTCGGTGTGCTATTGTATCAACAGGGCTTGCCGGGTCTCGAACAAGGAGGGAATTCGAGATGGTCGCCACTGACGTGAGAAGTGAACAAAAAGGGAGATCTCAGACTGAGAATAACGAGAGACAGGGAAGGGGGCAGGTCGAGGGGGTGTGGAACATTTGTACAATGGATGGATCCTGTCCAGATCTACCCTCTTGCTCATCATCTGGGGTGAGTGGGTAGCCTTGGGGGGCGTGGTGTGGCCGGGGAGGGGCGAGAAAGGAAAGTTCGCAAGCGGCCCCCCATCACAACAGAACACGGAACAGAGAACCTGGCACTCCTTTTGCAGGGTGGACCGACCAGGCGAGGCATGGGACCAACCATTTTGGCCAGCTTGCCTTCGGGGGGTGGGCCGCGGGGCCCTTGTTCCATCGTGTGCCTGCGTATGGGTGGCATTCGCCCTGCCGCGCTCTGTCCAAAAGGTGCAACACTCCCGAGGTTGGATCCCAATTGCAGGCTCTCATTGGGAGGCGGCCGCTTTGCAGTTGATGGGACGAGGACTGCCAAGGGTCCAGCCATGATGGAGGGGCGGGGCTGACGGGAGGCCCATGAAGGGCATGCAGCCAGGGGGGTGGACTCGAAGCCACACTGGGCGTCCATGTTCCTGGCAGGGAGGGCCTGGCTGGGATGAATCGATGCAACCACACGTTGCAAGGATGTAATACTCTTCAATGCGCTTGGCGAGCTGTCTGGGGGTTCTGACTGAGACAGCTCGCACTGTCTGTGTCCTCTCCTGTTGGATTTTGAAGAAATCGAGGATGTCCGGTGGTGTTCGGTGATCACGCGGGCAGATCTGAGTGCATGAAGCTGCGCAACGCCAGGTTTGGACCGCATCTCATGCAAGAGCACCGATTGCGGCTGGTGGCTGGGCCGCCGATGATGCGCCACGCGGTCGACGTCCAGTGAGGGTTGCCGCTGGATTCAAACATAGTGGTGACAGCGATGGCTAGGTTGGTCGAGGGCGCGAGATTTTGAACTGCTGCTTGCCCAACCAGTCTTGAGCGGCTGTGTTGGACAGCTCACGAACCGTGTTGCAGTTGACTCTGGTTGACTGGCATCTCAGTGCAACACTCGGTGGTCGGCGCTGTTGTGGTCCAGTGCAACATGCTATTGCGCAATGCTCAACGTGTGTGCATGACAAGATATCGAGCAGGCTGTATCCCGGATCCGAAGAACGACATGATGGGGATGGGTGATCAACCGGGTGGATCCTTCAGCTTGTTGGGATGTTGAGGACTGTCGCGAGGATCACAAATGCCCACCTCGGGACTCCGAAGTCATCATTGCGAATGATGGATGTTGTGTAGGGTTCGGCGGGCGGCGGGCAACTCCTCACAACCTCGTAAGACAGCTGCCAAGCATGTCGTCTGTTACACGGAGTGCTCAGATGGTATCGCGTCTGCCGAAGACGGGACATCCCAGTCCCCGGTCCCCAGGCCTCCGGAGCCGGCCCTGTTCGCGGTGGAACGTGATGACGGTGACCAACGAGCCGTAGACGGTTTGCGGCTCATGAAGCCACTCATAAAGTGAGCATGCCTCTTGAACGTTCGAAATGTGCCCAATCCTTCGGGTCGAGATAGATGGCTGAGTAGAGGGAACCATCAGCACTCATGCTGTGCGAGGTAAGCAACCAGCCTGGGCGGACATGACGGCGCCGACATGGCGACAGCCCGGTCGCACCGGGTCCCCAGATATCGACACCGAAGTGTGCTCCCGGCCACGGAAAACGGGAGGATTCCATGTGCCCTGCTCTGAGAACAGTTCGGTGTAATCTGATTATATTACGCCGTGTCGTCCAGGCGTCGCTGGTCAGCAAATGATGGTCTCGAATCGGCAGCGTTTTCATCGGTGTGCTTTTGGGTTCCCACAGTCGTTGCTCATCAAAAGCCGCTGACGTGGTGAAGACCCTTTCCCGGCTCCTCGAAGATCAGTGGACACAGCTCAATCTGGAATGGAGAGTGGTGAAGAAACACCGACAGTGCTGGGAAAGACGCCGCACTGTCGGAACCTCAAACCTGGCCAATCGGCACCATTTCTCTTGGCAACCCGAAGCTCCCCTGCAAGCCATCTCCTTTGATCGCACACCTGCCGAGCCAGTGGGAGGAATGAGAGGCGGGTCTTGGGCTGTGACAGCTGCGACTGGCACCAACGGCCGAGAAGCTTCACCATTCATGAGCCTCATTGCTCACCGTCGGAAGCTGAAGACCCTGTCGCGCTGCCGGCAGCCTGGGGCGGGACGAATGCCGAGCTGTCAGTGGTGGTGCTGGGAGATTTCTGTCGAGGAAACGCGGCAAATCACACCGTTGCACCACCAATGCTTCCAGGTTGCGGCTTCTGCTTGATGAGTGAGACGGGGGAGCTCTTGTGGATGGGCGGCATGAGGCCACTTTCTCCTTGCCGTCGCTTCGCATCGCCGAGGGCCAGCAAGGGTTCTCCATTGGCCGATGCGCCCAACTGCCCCTGGGCCCACTCGGAGGAGACTGTGCCAAGGGCCTTGCGGACCATTGCTCCGGAATGGTCCAGCATCCCGTCTTCTCCAGGTCAGCAACACCAAACCTCCAGCTCGGGAGAGAACGGCTCACAGTGAAGCGTCGACAGAACAGAGATGCAGCAACACTCTGCACCTCGTGCCGACCATCCACACCAGCAAAGCTGCAGCAGAATAGTGCGTTCGGCAGACAGATGTCCAGTGACATCGCGTCGTCTGATCTGCAAAATGCGGGGTTGAAGCTTCCCCCAGCAGAGCTAACGCCTGCTCGCAGCCACACCAAATTTCGTCTGTTTCCTTCTTGGGCGTCCAACCCATGCCATTTTCACAAGGCAGGCTGCTCACCCCAGGATTTTCGCCTTTTTTGGTACACATGTGAAGCCGAAGCCAGGCAGGGGATCAACACTGGCCTCCGCATCATCCAGGGTTGGTCATCAGAGTGACGGGCTGGATCCTCGATCGCCACGAGCTTCACAAGCTTCACACATGCGTCTTCCCCAGACTTGTCCCCCAGACTTCTCCGCAAAAAAAAAAACCCCAAAACCGAAGATGCCCCCGACCCGGTGTGATGTCATCTGGGTGTGGGTGACACCGCCTCTCAGCACCCCTCAATGCCGAATTTTGAGCGGGTAAAGTGCCTGCAGGAGCTTCAATTCACACCCAGCCGCTATCCATGATGCCACCCGTCTACACTGCCAGAGATTTTAGAGTACCAAGAGCTGGATGAGACGGAGGGACGGCAGATCTGAGCACTGCAGCTCTCTTCCGCGCATCTCAGACATATCCAGCAACCCGGTACCAAGGTTAGGGCTATCAGCCGAGACGGGAATGTCTTGTCAAGGCGGCGGCCGGTAGATTATGCGCCGGGCTCGAAAGCAGCAAGCAGCAACCGAAGGTCCGAGCAACCCCATCAACACCAGCATTGAAGACGAGGCAATGCCGAGACACCGCACCACAGGGACGAGGCGAACGCCTGCAAGGCACTAGATGCTGTAGACCGTGTGAGATATGCGATTAGTGATTGGCAAATGCCCCGCTTCTCTGTTGCGCCAACCTCACCTTTTCCTCCGTACCTCGTCTATCATCTCCGTTCCAGAGAAGCCACGCATGGCCCTATCCGCAAGGCAGACAGAACACCATCCGACTCACAACTCACAGTCGACTCTCTTTCCAGACAACTGACCATTCCCCCTGCTTTTTCCACGACGATCCGGCATCCCAACCGGCGCACGGCCTCACGCACGGAGATTGCAGGCTCCAATTTCCCACCATCCCTTCGGAGCCACGGCCACGGCTCCAGTTTCCCCGAAACGTTCTGGAAGCCGCAGAGAACATGCCAGCTTCCGAGACACGCTTTCTGCACCGGCTTCCCGGGTTTCCAAGCGAGCTCTTGGTGGTCGGGATCGCCTCCTCCGTCCGCTCACCTGTAACACCTAGCTATCGCCGGGACATCTCGGTAATTTTCTCGGACAATGCTCTTCCACCAACAGGCCGGGTCGCGCTGGGTTGATTCCCCAAAGCGGAAGGCAGCCGCGTGCATGGGGTTTCCTGATTGTCCATCTTGCAGCGATCGAGGAAGCTCCCAGTTCCGAGGTCCTCCTCAAGAGTGTCGCAGTTTTGTTTCGAGGTCTCGCGACAAAAAAAGAGGAAACACCGTCTCGCTTCCTCCAGCATACACGGTGTTCTTGACACTTGAGACCCCTGACCCCGCATTCCATCTCATCTGTCGGTAGCTATTTTGCTGTTTTGTAGTTTTTCTTTCTCTCCCCGTGCATCGAGTGATATGGTCTAGGTCAGCTCTTCTGGGTCAGTCGCTGGATCAGATACAACAGCGGGAGGTGCGTTGCTTGACCAGCTCTTGCCTCGATGAGCACTTGCCCTCACAGAATATTGCGTCATTCCACCATTTGTGGGAGTATAACCCCTCCCCGGGGATGTCGGATCCCAATTTCTTCCGCTTATAATTCTTTTTGGCGGCTTTTCTGATGGAGTTGGGCGGCGAGTTTTCCATATGGCTTGACATCTTCTACTACCAGTGCAATGTTCAAGCTTGTTGTAGCGCCTTGCTCTTCTCCAGACTCCGTCCGTTGTACATTTTTTTATGTCCATTGGCGACCGGCAGGGGATGGGGGGATTTTCTCCTCGTAGTGGCATCCTTCAGTTCGACCGTTGATGCTACCCGGGCTCGCACTGTCACGGATGTACCGGCCGAGGCGGGAAAACCGAAAATATTCCCCGTAGGTATGATATGTGCCATTCTTCAATTCTGAAACAGGAAACAAATGCCTGTTTACGAATATCGAGTTGATGTCGTCCTATTTTTTCGCACAGACAGTCTGGTCTGTGTTGGTGCAGCCCCTTCCCGGTCTCGCTAAGGACAGGAGAGGCCGCGTACCTGCATAAAAAAAGGAGCTCAAGCTCAATAAAATCACCGGAGAGTTGCAGTGCATCTTGAACTGGACTTCTGGGCTCATTGGTCGATACAGTGCGAGGTTGTGGAACACACGCCCTGCTGTTTCCTTCCTTCCCCGTCAGATATCAAACCGTGGGAAAAGTCAAGGAATGAAGAAGACAAAATTATCAAAAACCACTCAGGTGCCAAATTTGAACACACAAAACTTGGTTTCTGTCCATTGCCGGCAGTTCATACCCCCAACAACAAAGAAGCCAGCAAACCACACACAGATGAGGTGCCGCCGTCTCGGGCTCGCTTCAAAACCTCCAGCCCCGATCCCTGTATGCATCCCCCTCCCTCATCCATGGCAGTCTCCACGGGCCGTCGATCTTTTGATGGCGCTGGTGGAGAAGCCGGATAAGAGGAACAGCAACATCACGATGAAAACCCCACCGGGCAGAAAGCTGACACAGTCACACTGAGGTGGATTTCGGGTCCGTCTGCTCGGTGTCGAAACACTAGCACTGGCAAAGCACCGGACGATGGAAGTCTGCATCCCGTTCGCGCCTTCTCCATAAACAAAGGTCGTTCCCAGACCTGAGAGGGAATCTCCCACGTCCCAAATCGAAAAGTCTGAAGAACAAACACCCCAAGAAGGAAAAGCCACGCCGAAAAGACCACCGGCGGCTTGGCATCACCGCGTCTTCCAGTTTCCTTTCCTTTGTTGGTGACGACGGCGGAAACGGCAAGCGAGCATGGCCCCCTTGCCTGCCATGCTCACGCCCTACGCACCTCGGAGATGGAGGCTTAAAGGGGAGTAAGCGTGTGCTGCTCCCACCCCCTCAGCCCCCACTGCCCGCACCAAGCCAAGCGGACGGTGATTTTGAAGCTGACAGGTGGGGTTTTGCTCTTGGGGTGAGTGAATCGGGGAATTCTTTCGCTGCAGGGGACGGCGATGGATGGCGGAAATCAACCGCTGGTTTTTGCTTTTCTTTTCTTCTTTTCTGGGGCTGGGATCGGGTTGGTCCCGAAAGCGAGAACTAGCGAAAGTGGTGAGTTTGGGTTAGGGTTGGTGATGGTGATGGTGATGATGAGGGTGGTGTTGGGATAGGAATCCGGGAGCCTGGGGCAGAGTCGGATACCGGTTGGTGTTCTTTGTTGGCTGGGATCTGCATCGTCACCGTCGTTGGCTGTGGGCGGCACTGTGTGACTGTTGATCTGGCAGGGTACTGAGTGTACCGAGGTGGCGGACCGGAAGCAGCAGCAAGTTTCAAGATACAAGAAAGATCGGTTGGGTTAAGGACCGGTTTTCGCTTGTGTTTAGGATGTCGTTGATCTGCTCGTTTGCGTCGTACTGGGCAGCCCTGGTGTCAGTTCAACACTGGTTTCGGATGCAGGACAGATGCCAACGCCGTTTCGGGACTCGATCATGTTGGTAGTTGGCAAGTTGACTCAGGGGTGACCACAACCGTTGGTCTGCAGTTCGCAACGCGACGCCGCCGCAGTCTCGCATCTGGATGATGCATCCGACTCCCGAAGGAGGACCACAGGATCGACTCTTGACGAACCGTGGGTCTGGATTCTTGCCCGCCATTGCCCGACGGATATGTCACAGGATGGCCATCTTTCCTGGTTCCGGTTCCTGGCTAAATCCTGTCTTGCACATCACGGTCAGGGTCCAATGCTACACTGTCGGTTGCACTGCCAGAACTATGTACACACAAAAGACTCGATGCCAAGACCGGTTGGGCGAATCTCAAGGACGTTTCAAGTCGTTGACAGAGCACGATCATCGGACCATCGACGGCCTGGCAGGGCAAGCCGGCGGGATCTGGATTGTACCAGCCGGATTCGTGCAAGATGTGCCCTAGTCTTGCAGTTGCAGCTGTTGGATTTTCCATGCACGTGTTGGGGGCCATTGTCTTGGGTCGCAGTAGCGCTCTCGTAATCTGCGAGGCGGGTTGTCTGCAACTCCCAGGGGAAAGAGGAACTTTTTTCTCAGGGACGTCCTGCTCGTGGTGGCATCGAAAGAGGGTCTCATTGCTCACCTAGCTGGGGTCGCGGTGGGCTCACCGTGGCCACGGCGATGGGTGGTGCAGGGCAATACTTCGGGCCAACCACCAGAAAGAGACAAATCGGTGTGGATTTAGGGCCGGCCCGTGGCAAAGGACGGGCACCATGTCGGGTTCCTCACGGGTGGAAAACCTGGGGTTGAGCATGTGCCAGAATCTGGGGTGCATTGCTCGCCGCGCCGTCGAGGTGGAATAGGATGGGGTTGAACGGGGCGGGATGGGAATCATGGGACGACGATGAGGTGGGTTCGGCAGGATCACAAGCTGGAGAGACGTTGACATTGTGGAGGATGGAAGGCACATGCCGAGGTTGACTGGCCCGTGCATCGCAACCCATGCACACAGCAGTTGCAAGTCCCGGGCTAGTGGTTCTTATAACGGAGGGAACTTTCATTGCGTCGATGTCACCGGCTTCCCGCTTCATGCAGTCTGGCGCCGATTAGGAAACATGGAGCCTCGAGATGCCGGTCTGGGCCCAAGAAGGAGCAACTCCCAACCTGAAGTTCGAACTTCCTTCTTTCCAAGCCCCCCCTCGCCTCAACCTGCGAGTAGCGAGCACACCACATCCACCACAAGGATTGCATTAGTGTCTTTTGCAACTCTGGCAAGAGAGGGATTTCCGGCCATGGCGTCCATGTTCACGAGCCAGAGGACTGGCTGCATTGCACGTGGAAAGGTCTTACGAGGTCTAGATTTTGGAGAATCTCCTCCGCAAAAGGTTTTAGAGGTTCAATTCTTGCGTGGCTAGCTGCTTCTCAGAGATTTGATCATGAGAGGGATTTGGTGGGAGTGGAACTCAAAAGTTCCAAGAATTGGAGTTGCCTTGTGGCAGATGACTGCCTCTCCGGTTTAGATTCCTGCCTATTCCTGTATCTGGTCGTGTGGTGGCAAAGGCAGACAGACGACTCGACTTGTCTCACAATTTCTATGACTGATGCTGTGTCGTTCTTATACTTATGAGTCAGTTCTTTGTAGATATAACCACGTTGCAGAGTCTCGAGTCATGGGAAACTGCCCAGATGCTGGTCGCAGTCACTCGTTCCAGTTCTCTTCGGGTCATTGGCTTGTTAGAACGAAGAATAAAAGGCTTCAGAAATGGTTTGAAGCTGTTTGAGTCTAGAAGTTTTCTCGAGTACATAGAAAGGACGCAAGATTTATGTTCTATGTCGTCTTGCAATCCAAGGACTGGTTGTTGACTGCGTTCAGGGGTAAGCGGTGAAGGGAAAGGATACCTCTCGAGGCGATGCTTAAGTCCCGCTTCAATGCTACGTGACTTACCCAGGGGTTAAATTTGTTCGAAAGCCTGTGTGAGTGTCCAAGGCAGTGGGACGGATTTGTACTCATCGTACATGTGCATGAGACAACGAGAGACACCGCTGACATCTCGTAACTGAAACATAATGAGTGCTCTACTCCAGAAGTAAGGTTTACAGTGCAGAAGACAAGACGCCCCTGTACATGAGAAACCTTACTATGTTATTTTGTTCTGTTTGTGAAGTAACCATACCCCAAACCAATCCAAAATTCACCAAGAACTTGGGGAGGCGGAATGACTACACATAAGTTCTCTGAGTAAAAAGAGGCGTTAGAAACCTCTTCTCGTGATCGAACATGATATACTTACCCCTGAGTACTGGCGAGCATGCCAGCGAAGCTTAATTTCCAAACACAGCTTATAAAAGGGATCAAATATATCATTCCCACCAGACATCCTACTCAAATATCCCAATCAATGAGAATTAATCATTAGGGTGTACTTGTAAGTCGGGTAGTACTTCTCTTCCTCCAACTGCTACAGCTTGGAACCGATGGGAAATTACTACCCCCTGGGCGGGAGTCAAGGGATCTATTGCCCTACCACCCCGGACAGGAAACTGCATCTGAGTGCTAATTACACCACTTTGTTTGAGTTGTTGATCTAAGAACATGACACTCAGAAAGCGGAAGGGAGCCATTTTCTCGTAGATCCCAAAGACATAAGTCTGTGTCCAGATTTCAGGCCTCAGTGTTGAGAAAAGACACAGCATTTTAGACCCCCATAGCAGTTCCCAGACCATGATAACCGTAGACGCATACTTGATAACTCAACGATGGCTCTGTATTCAAAACGGCGACCGCCCAGCTGTCATTTGCTGCATCTTTTACCCTTAACACCATGTCAGTCTTCGTTGCCCCCGAATTGGTGTACAATATTTGTCAAGACAACAGTGATCTCCACCTTGAAAACTGCGGCAACAACGAAGTGCACTGGGCAGGTTCTTTGGAACTATGAAACAACACTGACAACGGGTTGAGATCTGGTTTGTGCCAAGCTCAGGGGCAAACCCTCTCACGAGAGAGAGTTCTACCAGAGAAATTAATAAAAGAGAATAAGTACGCAATAACGGCAGATTCTGTAACGAACAGCATGGATTAGAGGTATGGAGTCATTTGACAACAAGGGAAGGGGAATCAGGGCTCAGATAGATGGACGGGGGAGGTAGATAGAAGCTCGAACATCAAACTATATTCGCCGTGAACAGAAAACCATTGCTGATTCTTACTAAGGTGCCCATAAAGTTATTGTTATTGTCCAGCTTATCTGTTGCAGCTAGTTCAAACCCCTCGGCGTGATTCTGGAAACTAAATGTCTGGCGTTTGCTACTTCTTTGACACCCAGTGCTTGTGTACTGAAGAAACCCGAGGATAACCTGAGTTGAGGCAATCTTGGACAGAAATTGTATTTGTAATAACCATGAGTCGTTCAGACATCTCCCTCGACCTTCTTCATCCGTGTTTAGTCCAAGGAAAGAGAGCAAGAAGTTGGCCTATCAACCATCACCGACCATAGCTACTGTGTTACTTCAGGAGTCTTCAGGAGAGAGTAGACACAGAGAAGCTCAAGGGAGAAAGACGGTTATAGACACGCAAGTAGAGCCTTCTCTACGCCATATTCGTATACCATCCGCATAAAAACCACTCATGCTGTGAGACAATCAACTTCAATTGCAAGTTGCTTCAAAATCCAACAAGTAACTCTAGCAATAACATGTCACTATTCTGGGTCACTCGACTTCAGCGGCCACGAACATAAGCCACGTGTCAATTGTGTGCTTTCGGCATCTTGAACTCATATTCCAAAAGAAGGGGGCAACCCAAGCTACAACCAAAACCTCGGCAGACGTGTGTCTGACACTCCACGCCATTTGGTGTCTGAACTATTCGAAGCCCGAGACACAAGATGTTACAAAACTCAGGGGTAGAACCACATGGTAAATGTCTTGACTACTGACTCGAGTCATCCCGCTCATCTTGTGAGACCAACACGGGGTGCACATGAAGCACTCCCACAGTTGTCAACACCCTTTGGCTGCATGGATTGCGAGACCTCCATGCTTCCCACACTTCTCACACGGAAACCGGCAACTTTACCGACAATCTTCGGGAAATCCATCAAGTCAAATCGCAACAGACCGCTTTTGCCCACTGACCACCTGGTAGCATTCCCAAGATCTTCATCTCACAGCCTTCAGAAGCAAGAGCATTGTGCGGCCAACCTGCACTCCAAATGTCTTCTCCAGAACCAACACCTAACGCAGAAACCGGGATATATGCATGGTAAACATGCCAACAACCGCCAGCTGCTAACAAACGGAATGCTTTTCCCGTTTTGGAGCATCGAATACGGAGTAAAAAGCGAGCATGAAATGCTTTCTTGCCGAGTGCCGAGTTCTTGATTCTCATATCTGATACTTGGCGGTCTCCCGGCCGGCAACGTCAACTACTCATGCAACGTTTTATTACTCGTTCTGCAGTTGCATGGTTTCAAAGAGCCAGGGAACTGGAAGAAGTAAAGAACCCAGCAATGTAGAGTCGTAGGTTGTTGGAGCTGTGCGCGCTGTATCATCATGTTCGCGCCATTGCCACCGCGGGAGGATGGTCTTGCAGCCGTGGATCAAGCACACATGTGACACGTGGGCTGTGTTCGTGGCCGCTGAAGTCGAGTGAGCATGCTGGATGATTCAAGACAGAGATCCGGTCATTGAATTTAACAGTAGTTCCAGTCCAAGTTTGTGGTTGAGTACGGCCGAATACAAAGTTAAGAGACGGGGACTCAGAAGACTCTAGCGGCGGGTATTGGGAGAGTATGTCAGTCATATTCCGACCGTTGACCAAAACGTGACCTCCACAACCGCCGGGACAAAACAACAACATGCAGGACCCCCCATAATGTACTTGGGGTTGACCAATCTCCCTCCACAGCGAACCACAGAAAAGAAGCAAGTACATAAGTTATATTCTGTAACCTCAACTGCAACGGCGCCCCCGACCGTCATTCCCAGCCCACACCGTGTTCTATGCGCCGCATACTTGGTTTCTTGCATCCGCACATTCCAAGTCAAGACCAGGAACGCCATCGACATTGGAAGAGGGTCTGCCTTCGGGAAGAAGCGCCAAAAATCTGATCGGAAAGGCGCTCTTTAATCCGGCTAAAACAGATCACATCGTACTGTACCTTTGCCCCTGCTTATCGCGTATGACATCTCTCTGTCCTTGCAGCCACGGTACTTCAAACCTGTCCTTGTGGCATCCGGGATATTTGTGCCGCCCCTGTCAGAATCATTCTTCAGAATGACACTAGAATTCGAAGATTTGGCGTCTTCCGTAGCTTTGCCCATGTAGATGTACATTTGCTTTGGCCTGTGCCTGTCACTGTCCTCGCGGGCATCATTATTCACAGTCTTAACAAGTGGAAATACAGGAGACAGCAATATCTTGCAGTATCCGTATATGCTGAATGCCTCGTCGAATGTGGGGACGTGCTGAGCCAGCGGTGTGACTGCGGGGTAGCCGCATTTACGGTCAGAACTCTTCCCACAGCGCATGCTCTGCCAAGAACATATCACCTCGAACCTGTCAGCAGCAGTCCCAGCCATGGTCATGTTGAGCTCACGAGACACACCCAACACTCGCTCGCTTGCTTGCCTTAGAACGTCAAGTGGAGAGATCGAAGATATTCGTACTACTACTTCTGTACAAGAAAAGGCAACAGTCTTGGGAGTCCCATCCTGTCCCATCTACAAGCCTCACCGCCCCCAACACCCTGCACCCTCACTGGCGCAAGCGGGTGCCTGCAGCGCTGGTCTGCAGTTCATCAGAACAAAACGAAAGACAAGGGGTGGCTCAAGGTTTGCTGAAGGAGGGGGCGGAACAAATAAGGAGACGTTCGGATCGCTTGTCCCAGCCTCCTGGGTCGGCCACGATCGATCGCGCCAATCTACCGGAACCAGTGATATGCTGGTGCGACTGCTTTTTGGAGCTGCCGTCGGTTGATAGCCTGGTGAGCTGCAGAGAACCTGGAATACCTAGCGGTATCTGATTGGAGAAGGTGGGATACCGGATTGGATGTCCCGGGACAAACAAGTGGAAGGACAAGACTCGGTGAAGGAGTGCTTCCATGCCACGTGATTCAGCCGACGAAGCTCACTCTTTAATAATGACAGTTCAAAATCAGACACATCTGCAAAGTCAACACCAATCTTCTCCCGGAGTTGGCCGCATTGAAGTCTCGCGAGCCCTCCGGCAGACCGGCATCCGCCGGAGACCCACCCGGCGCCGAGGGGCCGGGGGTGGGGTGGGGCAGTGGGGCTCATCACCGGCATCTCCGGAGCCCGCCCCGCCCGGACCGTCCATGCCGCATCCGGCTACTCCGAGGTTGAGCCACATACACCCCTAACCCATCCCAACACACCCCTTCAACCCTCGCTCTTTCCCCAATCACAATCCCTCGGAAAAGAAGGCCACAGGCTTCAATAAACCTCCCGGGTCATCAATGATGTGCCATGCCCCGGAACCTCTGATGCCGATCCCCACCAACCAATAAACAGACAGCCCCCGTTTATCACTCGGAACCCCAACAATCCCCGAGTTCTCAGTGTCTCCGCGTCTCAATGCTAAGATATGTCATGGGGATGATCAGGACTCGACCCTCCAGCAGAGCAGAAAAGAGTACGTACCAGTCTAGTGGCCAGAGGAACACTGGGGGCGGTATCTCAAAACGCGAGGAACGAGCCCATCCAAAATACGGACAGTCTCCATACACGGCCAGTTCCCAATACCCAGTACCCCGACACCAGGAGCAACAACGCCCACTAAGTACCCCTCCCATCCCCCCCCCCCACCCAACCCCATTCATTCCCTATTCCGTACAAGTACTTGTATGCATCTCGAACCAACTCAAGTTAGCCTCACGGCAGTCAACCCCGGAACCCAGCAAGAGCCCCCAGAACCGAGCGAGATCTCACCCTGGCAGTGGATCCCCAACGGTGCTTTTTATCTGACGCTCGGTTTCTCAACATGGCAACTCGGCCAGGACCCGGATCCTTGTGCAGGCCTTCTTGCCGAACTGGCCCATTCCGCCTCTCGATGAAGCGGGCCAAGTCTTTCGTTTAAGCTGGAGGAAGCGATAGTTGTAAGCACCGCTGCAAGATATCGGCCCATCTTGACTCTGGGATGGGAACCTTGATGGTTATGATGCCTCAAGTGGATCTTGGATCTCGGCTCTGGCGTGCTGAAGACAGGGGAGCAGCATGGGGTGCTGGTGACCAACCCTGCGGGCGCATGAGGGAATCGACCCAAGTGTCTGGGACCTTGCCTGGGGTGGCAACAGCCTCCCAGTTGCCCCAGAACAAACGAGTTCAACCTAGCTTCTCTTTGCTGGTAGCGGTGAAAGATGGTATTTCCCTCCCTGCAATTATGTCAGCAATGCCATCTTCACGGTCGGAGTCACTGTCCCAGAAACCAGGTTGTTGCTGCCAAAGATATTTGAATTAAGGCAGCTCTAGTAACAGCTGAGCTCTAGTAACAGCTGAGCTCTAGTAACAGCTGAGCTCTAGTAACAGCTGAGCTCTATAACGGACCGTTGTATAAATAGGAAAACCAGAAACTTTTCGCCCCAGTCAACTCAAAAGCAGATTCATCTCATCTCTCATCTCCCCGTTTTCTTGACGCCAGTCCTTTCATACCAGATCCCAAATGACAGAAGGAAAAACAAGATCAAATGCTGAGCCAGACGCCCCCATGCTTTTTGGTTCCCCGGGTTTCCATGCCCTCTCTATTTTGACAAACGCCTCAGATGCAACGAAAAAGCGGCGAAAGAGAGATCCAAGTGCGGTGGTAAGCGTCGGTCGTAAATCGTAGCGCGCTCAGGGAGCTCAGTTGGGGTGCGAGCGCAGCGTGAAGTAGTAGTGGGGCATGGGCTCCAGGTGCCAGTGCTTGGGGCCCTGCTTGCTGAACGCTTTCTGCCACTCAGTCTCGAGCTCGCGGGGGATCGACCAGCCCTGCTCGGCGCTTCGGAGGCGCATGCGCACCAGATGGCGCTTCTCAGCCGGCGCCTCTCCGTTCGCAAAGGAGTCGCGGCGGTGAAGGACGGCAAGGTTGTTGATGAAGTGCATGTCGCCAGCCTGCGTCTGGATGTGCATCTCAGTGGCCCGAGCAATCTGCTCAATGGCGTCCAAAGCCTCAATCTGGCGGGCGTTCAAGGTGGGCAGGTGGCTGGGCCGGGGATGAGCCTCATTGCCCAGGAGAGGCGCGCGGCCGAAGTTCATGATGAGCTTCGCGTTCTCGTAGTAGATGACGGGGCGGCAGTGGAAGTGCGGCCTAGCGAAGTTAGACAGCGTGTTCAAGTACAAGAAGCTGGCAACTTACATGGCAAAGGGCCAGTCAGAGCGGGCAAGGGTGCGGATGACATCGGGCCGGTTGGCTGCCAGGACATTGTACACCGTGTAGGCCGAGGCAATGATGCACTTCCCGCCCGCGGCAGCAGTGTTGCGGGTCAGCCAGCTGACGACGTCGCCGGCCTCCTCGTTGTGGAATGTCTGGTTACATCTTGAGTTAGCCAAGGAAAGGAGGAGAAGAAGGAGGAATGACTCACGATTGCCTTGGTCGAGTGGCGGTGATGCTCAGCCGCCTGCTTGCTGCTGTTGTCGGCGACAATGTGAACTGCCACAGCCGTTAGCAATGCCCGGGCACAGTGAAGTGACTCTTGTTACTGACCAAGCATGTTGCCGTTCCTGTCCTGGCGACCACGCTGCTCGGCAATATAAGACTGGACACCGAGATAGACCAGTGTGAGATCCTCGACGGAGTAGGAAGCAGGGTTGAGGCCGCGGATGACACAGAAGCCCTTGCCGTGGTGCACATCCTGGCTGAGCTCCTTCAGCTTCTGACCGAGGGTTGGGAGCGGGAAGGTGGCAGGCTCCACAAGGTCACCATCCTGACCAAGAGCTGTGGGAAAGAGTTAGCCAGAGAGACCCAATACAGATCTTGGCATGTTAAGATTCACCCTTGTAGCTCTCAAGAGCGGCCTTGATCTCGACGTGGTGGACGTTCTCCAAAACCAGGACATAGTCAGAGGTCTGCTTGAAGTCGGCTCCGCTCCATGCCAGTTTGTCCGACAGTTGGACAGGGAAACCGGCGGGAAGGGCGGGGACGTCGGCGCTGGGGACGCCAACGACCGGGGCAGCGGCCGCAGCAAGAACAGACTCGATGGCAACGGCAGACATCTTGACTGCAATGTTTGGGCTGTGAGGTGTTGAGAGCGGGAGTTGAAGCTGAGAAGGAGACGAAATGTGGCTTCGATGGAGAGATCGGAAGACTCGATGGTTGATGCTGGGGAGAGAAGACCGGATCAAGAACCGACTTATATAGACCTTCCCCTCGGTGAACAGCCACCTTCCCGCTAGGACAAGACAACCCGGCCTCCGATGTCGAACGGGCAAGTGCCGACCAGCATCTCGATTTTCGTTGTGCTGGCGAGGGCAAGTGTAAGGCCAGGGGCATGATGTTGGAGAAGAGTGCCATCGAACGCAGATGACCGCGGCGGCAAGAAGCAAAGAGCGAGTGAGGTCGAGGGAGGGGGTGACACCAGCAATACTAACAGCGGCAGGCATCCAGGGGAGAACAACGGGACACGACCCGACCCCCCTGGGAGCGCCGGTGGGAACACGGATGTCAACACGCCCATCTGCTCCTGCTCCGGCGACGAGCATCTTTAGCGGGGAACGGGGCCAGGGTCTCGGGCTTGGCGAAGGTCGCTCCTCGACGGGCCGTGAAAGATGAAGATGGAAGTGGGAAAAGTGAGATGTGAGAAGGGTCGTGTTCCGGCACACGGTGGCGCCGACCAACAAGCGGCGGCTGCCGTGGTTTGGCGCTAGAGGAGCAGAAGCCGGAACGAACCCTCACCCACCGCCTCTGATAAGGCCGGCTAACTGCCTGCTGCTTGCGCATTCTGCGGCCAGACAGAGCTGCCGGTCACAAATGCACCGGGGAAGCGAGAGGCAGGAGGCCATCATGACACCAGCGTGGAGGCGGTGGACGCAAGCAGGTCTCAAAGCCGCTTCCCTCCCTGGCGCATCTATTGCCCTGGCGGCACCATCAACGATCTGGAAGATCGAGATCCTCGTTCGATGGAGCTAATCGTCCCAGCTCATGCAGCCATGTGGGCAAAAAGGTGGCCGCCGAACGCAAAAGGAAGGGGCCAAGATGCAGACGCAGAAGGCGCTGGCAACGGCGAAGCAACGACATGGGACAAACCACCTACCGACCTACCTGCGTTTCTGGAACAACTGGACGCGACACAAGATGATCGGGTGTGGTGAGCGCGGGAGTTCTTCTCTGCTTCCGCTGTACATGGCATGTACAACACGGGCCGCTTCACCAGTCCTCCATCGGATCGGCTCCTCGGGAGGAAGCGGCCGCCTCGGAGGGCATCGGCGGTGACAGGTCGGCTGGTGATGAGCATTTTGTTTGCGGCTTCCCGTGCTGTGGCTGGCACGGCGTCCTGTCGCAGGGCATACGTGTGGATGAAACAACCGCCCTCGAAGCAGGACGGGGTGCTTGCCGCTCAGGGCTGCGGGAGTGAGCCAACCAAGTCAAGAACCGAGAAACAAAAGAGATATGGAAGAAAGTGTCAAAACAATGGAATGAGAACGAAATCGGACACCCGAACCTGGGCTTCCAGGAACAACAAGGGTCGGGGGGGGGGAGGGGGGGGTGGGGTGGTGGAGGGTCAACATGCATGCGAATGCGAAATCTGAGGAACCTTCTCCGGATCCCTGCCGAGACCTAGATCTTTCATACCCAAATTTCCCGTTGCCGAACGCCCTGTGCGACCCTCAACTGCCCAAGTGGCATACACCCCATCTCGCGGGCACGAATCTGTCGGGGTGACGCCACCGAGCCACCCCGATCGCGGCCAGACAAGGGAAAACAGGGAAAAAAGAAAGGAGAGCGCCCCATCTCGGTCTGACGCCAGCCATGCGCGTGGCTGGTTGGGGTCGGCGAAGAAGCAATGGCGACGCATGGGGCATGGAACATGGAAGACGGGGGAGATGAGCCTAGAGGCGGGAAGGGGCCCGCGGTGGTTTGTTGGTGGTTTGCTGTTGACGTCGAGACGAAAATTGGAGCGTCGGATACCGTTCCCGTTGATCGGCTTCCTGCCGTAGCCTGGATGTCGAACTGTGCCGGATCCCGCGGCGTTGTGCCAGCTATCGAAATAGATGGAGATCGGCGTCGGTAAATCGCAATTGGCGTAAATCAAGACGCACAAGAACGCGGTCGTGGAAAGAATCGAGCTCATGGATCTTTCCACGAGGTTTGGGGTCTGAGGTGGATCTGGAGACCCACAACCCAATCTCGGTAAAGCGGGGCACTGTCACCGACGATCTGCACTATGTGGGTCAACCCCAGACCAGATGTAGTTCCGCGATTGGCTAACGGTAAGTTCCTCATGGACTCATCAACAAACCGTCCCGATTGGACCATCTCTTGCCAGCTTTCAACCTCGACGATCCACAGAGGAAGGGGGGTATCGAAAGGGGATTGAGGAACCCCTGAATCGGCACTGTCAAAATCGATAACGGGCAGAACGGACAAGTCAAGACAGCCTCCAAGTTATTGTCCAAACTCAGCGCAGGGTATACTGACAGGGGAATTTCGGAGGGCTCTTCCCTCCCCCACTCCTCCACCGAGTCCACTGACAACCTCCCAGGTCCCTCCTATTTGCTCGAAATCTGGGCACCAGATCACCATTCGTGATACCAACCCCGTCTCCTCCGATCTCCGAACCAAACTGATGCATCGGGCAGACTCGATGTCCTCTTTTTGTGCACCCCAACCGCCGTAAAACAGACCGACCGCCCAGTAGAAAACCTAAGCCATGGTCCGGGGCTGCCAGCCGGGCTCAAAGAGCTGGCTGACGTAGTAGAACTCGTTCTCGTACTCATCTTGCTGCCACACCTCCTCCCATTCCTTCTCTAGTAGGGTGCGTCAGCGCCGGTTCCTCAACCCGTCTGTGTCGTATAGTACTCACTATGTTCCGCAATAACCTTCCTCGTGTAATGAACAAACGCAACCGCCTCCTCGTTAAGCTGCGCCAGCGTCTGTAGATCAGCGTCCTTGCACTCGGCAGAGAACGGGAAGACGGCCTTGTTGCAGTAGTGGAAGTAGGCCAGCAGCGTGTTAGCCCCTGGATGGTGGTCAGTCAGCCGGAAACACCAATCACCCACATGACCTTTGTCTCTGATGCACTCACCCAGGTTGTACTCCTTGACATCCGCTTCCCTCGCAAATCGCCTCTGCAGTGGTATAATTCAGTCAGTCTCGGCTTCTGGGCCCCGAATACCGCGGTGGAACACAGTGGAACGAGCACAACGCAAGGAAACTCACCTTCTTCCCATGTTTCCTCGCGTAGTCCGCATCGTGCTTGGTGATGAGTGCGATGTTGTGTAAGACGATGAACGACACCAGGTATGTCGTGAGCCACGTCTGCTGCTTCTTTTCCTGCGTCATCTTCTGGAGCTCCTCGAGCGCCTTCCGTCGGAGCTGAGGTTGAATCTGGTGAATGATGACCGAGTCGATCTGCGCGCCCATGACAGGCGGCAGCGGAATCTTGCCGTGGAGCGGGTTGCCCCGGTCGTTGATGATATTCTTGGGCATACCCAATCTTTCGTTGCCGACGATTTCGAACGACTTGGTTGTCAGGCGCACTGACATCCAAAGATCAAGCGTGGCTTCAAGCAGGCTCTTCTCTGCCTTCGACGTGGCAGGGTCTTTTGCCATCTTCATAGCCAGGGCATACGTCCGCCGGAGCAGCTCGTCTCGCGAGGCCATCAAGTACTTGCAGCAGTCTGGCAGGCCGCGCTTGATGTACTCGTTGAACGAGTCTTTGGCTTCGTCCAGGTTGGTAATGGCGTAGCACGGGATCTTGACCGTGTGCGGCCTGCCGTCGGCCGACACCCAGCTTCTCTCGGTCCTATCGCCCTGCTTCGGTCTAAACTGCCGGACTGCCAGTCTAACTGACATGCCCGTGTACCCCTCGGTCACCTCGATGGTCCTGACTTGATCTGACTCCCAGGTCCCAATGTCGTCCATCACGCCGTCCTTCCAGCGGTCCGTCCATTTTTGGTCTGGCACCATGCCGGGCTTGTAGAGCTTTACGTCTGTGATCTTCAGGCGCAAGCAGTTCAGCCGGTACACCCTGGTGCTGGCGGAAATTTTCTTGCACGACAAGCATGGCCCTTTCTCGTTCTCTGGGTCGAGGTTACACTGTTAAACGGTCAGCTTTCTCTCGCACCGAGGCCCGAGTAGAACTGTGAGCAAATACCCGAATCCGCTGCATTCGGCATCGGATGCAGCTCCCCATTTTCCGAGTAAGCGCTGTCATTTCCCGAGAAACTTGGTCCTTGAAGGGCCCACGCTTGATAGGGGTGGTTTTGTGATTGGGATAGAAGTCCACAGCCGCAGGATCGTCGTGACCACGCATGTTTTCCGCTGCTATTCCGGCCTCGAGTCCTTGCATTGGATGGAAGTGTGAGGGGAGGTTCATGACAACACCTGATCCGCCGTAGGGAGAAAGATCACCTCCGGCTGCGTATGGCCCTGGTAGAACAGGCGTCTGCGCAGGGCTGTTGGCCAGATAGGTTTGGGTTTGTATGCCGGCATTGGCGTCGTATTGGACTGTATTCGAAATGCTCGGGTAGACCATTATCTCCCCGCCGGTGGCGGGTTGGCCTGAAACGCGAGTGGGCTGTAGTGGTGGATAATTTGGCAGGTACTGCGTCATCAACGCATGCTCATCGTAGGGTATTATTGTCGTTGGGTCAGGAGTGCTTGGGGTTGGAAGAAAAGAAGCCTGGACCTGAGGCTGGACGGATACCACAGAAGTGTCCAAGGCCAGCGGCCTCCGCCGATCGTAGTCATACGCTGGGGGCGAGACAAGCGGCTGATACGCTTTAGATGATTTAGTAGGGATTTCGGGTTAAGTAGCCGGCTGGGCAGAGGAATCACGTACCGTGCTGAGTTTCAACGGTGGAACAGGGTGGGCACATGGAAAAGAAACACTCGGCTAGCCGCGCGGCAGTCCAACCCGTCAGCCCAGAGGGCTTGCGACCAGCATCGAGCTGGTCCCCAAAAGAGGGCTTCTCCTGGGCATCCTGGGCATCCTGGGCAGAAAAGCCGTCCGAGTAAGGTGTCGGCATTGCGGTGTTGGTGTCAAGGCGGGGCCTTTTATGAAGGCGGTGATTAGGATTCAGACCGAGATGCTGTTGATTGCCAAGATAAGGGTACGGCGGGTTGGGCAGATAGGGGTAGGGTGTATTGTTCAAACCCAGGAACGGAGGATAGGGCTGTCCGAGAATCAAGGCGGCCTCCTCGAGTGTATATTGTCGGTCCTCTGGGCGACGCAAGTCCGGAGATGGTAGGGACAGAAAAGCGTCTTGCCCCAGCAGCGACTGGTGGTCCAGTGACAAGAGGATTGGTTCGAGGCCAGCCGGCGAGGGATAAGTCAAGCCATTGAGCACTGGCTCAACAAGGGCGTCGTCATGGCTATAAGCCCGGCGTTTCCTGATATTGGTGTTCTGTGGAGGGAAGCATCGTCAATTCACCGCATCTCTGGCGAATGAAGAATGGGGCAGAGGAACGGGGCGCGGACCGGTGAGGAAGGTCATGACAGGACATGACAGGGGGATTCGAACCGGAGAGCTGGGGTAGGAGTGTGTAAGTGACACGAGGGTGGGTGGGGGGTGGATGAAAATCCGGGAAGACATGGTTTGGGGGAAGCCAGCTCGGGGCATGGCCGGAGAGTTCCGCCATGCAGCCTGCCGCCAGACCTTGAGAAAGAAAGAAAAAAAATTGTTTCTTACCATGATGAGGGTGCTCGAAGGGCGTTTACCTTGGGCAACTCGGAAGCGAGCGCAGATTGGGGATGCCCCGGGACGAGCCCAACATGCAGGGAAAAGACAGGGAGGGAGGTGCGGTTTGAAGGGGACAGATCTAGACAGTCAACCAAGAGCGGTCTGTTTTCTTTCCAAGAACAGCGAGGCCGAGGGGTAGTGAAGACCGATCGCGGGACCCAGAGCCGGCACGACATCTCAGAAGCGCGCCATCGCGGCAAAGGGAGAGACAACCGGCAGGGAGGGAGTGGTGAGTGCCCGCGTGTGCACCAACAGATGGCACCCGACGCAGAAGCGAAGTGGTGGGGGGGATGAGTGAGTGAGGAGACAGGGGAGAGGGACAGGCCAAGCCAACGGCCAGAAGTCAAGTCACACAGACTGCCTGCCTGCTGGTTGCTTGACTACCACCACCCCCAGGATTCTCGGCCCACTGCAGCCTCGGGTTGGACTGGGGTCTGCGGGGTTGCGATGCCGAACAAGCGCCGCCGACGAGGCCGGAGTTATGTGGGCGTGATGGTCCGGGTTGGGGGATTTGGCGGGTCGACGATGCCGGGGTAAACCGGGGCTCGGGCGGCAGACTCTGGTGCCGCAATCGAGCAGCGGGAGGTTTTCAGGTTCGCGCGTCCCGTCGCAACCGGGGCTGTTCGTCGCGAGTCGGTTGTCGGCGCCGCCGGAACGTGTGCTGCCGCTTCCCAGAGTCCCGAGGTCGCCCAGTTCCGCCCAATGGTGGATGGATACGGAGTGCGCTACGCGTGGCAGTGGGAGAGGCAAGGGAAAGGAGCCTGGGGGGATGGTAATACGCGTGATGTCTCACGGCACAGGCCGAGATGGGACCGTGGTTGCTGCTCGGCGGAGTCTTGAAACAGCCGATGAAGGGCGTTTTCGTCTCGTTTGCTGGTTGGGGGAGGATTCGGTGAGCGCTGTGACGAGATGAAGCGAAAAGAAAAGATTCACCGGTCGCGGGGAAGGGGAAGGCGCGGGCCTGACCACTTCTTGCCCCTTTCACCCTGGCTTGGTTCGCGGCTGATGACTGGCAGGAACGACCAGGCGCGACCAGGCTGGACCAGGGAAGCGCGACGGAGGAAAGCGAAATGCGACCAGGCCAGGTTTGAGCCTTTGAGGAAGTTGCGATTTGCGAGGACTTGGGCAGTGATCAGGCCACGAAAGGCTTGGAGGGAGGGAATTCCAGCTTGTGAGCCCGAACGGTTCCAAGCTGTCTTCCATCAAACCGCTCCTGTCTCATAGGCTCCTCACGTCGCACAAAACGACGCCCGCTGCCTCGCATCGTCGTTGTCCCCCGCGTTGGCAACGTGGACTGTGTCGGCTCTCAACACTCGAATCACTCGATCGGGTCGAGTCCACGCGGGCGACTGCCGGCACACAAACCCATCACCAGATACAGATACTAGTTCCGTCCTGACATATTTAAGGCACACAATCCACGGACATAAACGGGTGGGGGGGGCAGGGGGAGTCATACCCACTCTTCGATTCTTTTTCCATTCCATGTTCTTTCCGCTGCTTCCATCGCTTCCATTGTCAGGCCACCAGAGACGGCAACCTCGGCAGCCAATCGCATGCTTCGGGGGCAGACGCAGGCAATGCTCTTCGATTCCTGGGTCTTGTTAACGTTGACTAGCGCGACACCAAACACTGCGCCTCGGTTCCTGCCGATGATGCTCACCAGGCTGGGCTGGCGTTGGCGGCGGTGGCCATGTCTCCCGACTCGCTGGTGCCAGAAACGAGGGTGCCGATCTTGGGATGGTGTGCTCGCCCAACGTCCCAACCATGTGAGCGACGACCCGCGGAAATCAGGTTGACAGTGCGCAGAGAGCAAACAGGCATCGCACGCGGTTCCGGGGCATCGCCCTGGACAATGGGTCACAAGGCACTTCATCCGAAGATGTTGCAAGACCCTGAAAAAAGGTGGACAGCGAAAGGCGAGGCCCAGGCGAAGGCTCACGTGGCCGCCACACCACCCATTTCCCCGGAGACGCTCATTTCCCGTTCGCAACAACAAAGTCGCTTGCTGATATCCGAGCCGCTTCCTCCGTCCTCCCATGCTCTCAGCCGCGCGCCTCGCTTTGTCTTCGAGAGACTCTCGACGCGCGAAACGTCTGCAAGGCTGAGGCTGCGCACCCCTGAACCCTTCCGGGCGTGCCCCGATCAGCGAGACCCACCCGGCCGTCCGTTCTCAACCCACCCCCGAGAGTCACCCCACAATCACGGCACCCCAGGGACCGGCCTCAGGAGGAACTTTCGGGAGTAAAAGAAGGGAAACCCAGCAGCCGAGCGCCGGGGGCCGATGCGCACACATCCGATCGAAGGACCCGACATACTGCGAGGCACGCCGCGAAAAGCATGACGCGACAGATACATGCATCGCGAGTTGGTGTGGGTGATGTGACGCCGCGGAACGGTTCTCCCTTGCTTGCGACTCGGAGCACTCGAACCACTGCTCACAGCGATCCGCATCCGACGATGATCGGCCCGAGCCAGAGTCCGATGGGCCGGGAATCACTGTGGGGAGCGGGGACACTGGACCTGCATGGAGGGTTGGGTACAAAAGATTTCCCTCGATACGCTGGTTCTCTTTTCCGCTTGGTGCGAGATGGATTGGTTAGCTAAAAGGTTGCAGACTTCTTGACTCTCCCGGAGCGCTGGCCCCTTCCACCCGGACGAATTTCCAACGCCGGGACTGTGGTTCAGAGTTTCCCCTTGACTCGGGTCCTGGCCTTCGAAGTCAAGGCACATCGATCCGCGGGAGTCTCTTCAGGCAACAACTACAGGGAGAACTCCGCTGATGGACTGGGAGGATTCGAAAATTCATCATTCTTCTCGGGCATGTTGCGTCCGAGAGAATACGCACGACTGCAAGA
Organism: Amesomyces nigricolor; assembly: GCA_004802645.1. Lineage (NCBI taxonomy): Eukaryota > Fungi > Ascomycota > Sordariomycetes > Sordariales > Chaetomiaceae > Amesomyces > Amesomyces nigricolor. The sequence goes on along the minus strand of SRKS01000009.1, from coordinate 59,240 downwards.
CCGAACTCAGCCTTTGGTGGCCGGGAGCCTATTCTTACTTGACCTGCTGAATCTGGCTTCTCCGGTTGTCGAGAATTACCGCTTGGGGCGGCTGTTCTGACTCCGTTCGCCATTACCACCCTACCGGAGAGGCTGCTGGCACCCCCCTGCTCACCGGTCAATCTCGACATGCACGCCGAGCGGGCCCGGCGGAACCGAGGTGGCTTGGGTGAGGAGCTGTCAGAGCAGCACACCAGCACCTCAACAATTGCGGCATCACACAACACTCTAACACGACCATCTTGGCCACCTTCTGAACACAATCTACCCTGAGTAAGCCGACAGCACGCCGTGTGGGGTTGAAGGCATAACTACACCTTGCCGCCCAACATAGTGGGAGATCACTTGTTGAGGGTGGCGCTGGACTATTGGCCTACACTCTACAGCGCACGACACTGAACAGACAAATCACTGCATGAGACTCTGTGAGCTTGTACTTCAGTGTCTGCAGCTATCCGGTTGCGGTTCTTGGGTTGCGGTTCTGTTGTTCAGCCAGTCACGGTCCGACCGCCAATCTCCCAGCAAAGTGAGCAAGCCTCGCCGATCTCGAGCCGATGACATCAATCTTGCTTCCCTCTGGCTCAGAGCTCAGGCCGCAAGGCCCTCCATGGCATTGGGGATGGGCTCGGGGAAGATGTGGAACAGCTTCCGGGGTAGGGTGGGATGGCTACGTGCAGGACAGCCAACAGCAGCCGGTTCATCAACCACGAAGGTCCACCCCCAGATCTGCCGAGGTTTAGCATTGCAGGGCGAACATTCTGTTCTTGGAGAGAATCGAGTTCCCCGAAAATCCACCAGGAATCCCTCGACCCACCCTCTCGCCAACGCGATCCAGTGAAGCTCGATTTCCAGACCTCGCCTCGAGTCTAGCGGGCTGCAAGATCCCCCTCCTCTGAGCTGGCTGGCCCAATGGCCTCATACATGCATCGGACATGACCAAAACTGCGGCCTGAGGGGGGCGAGTTGTCAAGGAGTGGGCGCAGGGAACGGGCCGCCCCCGAAGGCGCTCCTCGTGGCATTCCTCCTTTGGTGAATCCATGCGTTCTGACTTCGACTCCCAGCCCACCTCAGGAACGGCATGAGATCACAAGCCTGTGCGATTTTCCTTCCCGCGGTTTGGGCATCCTCGATTTGCTGAGGAGAATTCAGGCCTTCCCCAACGTTCGACCGGGACATCCCGGCCAGCTTGCATGCCGTGCTCCAGCGGGAGTGCCTGTGCCGCCCGCCCCCTATCTCTTCCCCTTTTCTAACCTCTTTTTTCCATACTCTTGCAGCAAGTACGGCTAATCCGGGCGTTTCCATGGGAGAGACAGGGCGTGGTGTGTTTGAGGCATGAGTACGAATCGGGTCTCGGACTGGTTGATATCGAGACAGAGTTGAGTTTTCAACGTCCGCGAGGAGAGCAAGAGCAAGCCCCTGAGCAAGCGCAGCTCTTCCGAGGTGAACGTCACCATCACAGCTCGTTCAGCGTTCTCCGTCTCTCCACACCGGAGACTCGGCTCCCTCGCCTGTTCTCCAACCCCTCTCACATTACTGGAGAAGAACACTCAGCTCGGGCCTTGATCGCTTCCTAGGCAAGCCAACAGAAGGAAGGCAACTCATGGCCGGAGCCGGGCTTGGATCCCAAATGAAGCGTTTCGTAGTAGGTATTCCCTGGAAGCGTAAGCGAAAGGGGTGGAGTGTTTGTGCTGTCTTTCTCTCGCTCACCCTCCCCCTCACCCTTTCGGCGGCGCGAATTGCATCAGCAACACTGGCAGAGTGGTAGCAATTTGATCAGGCGCCAACGGCGCGTCTGAGGCAGGCATAGCCCGTTGTAGCGGCCCCTTCAAGCTACACAGGATTGACGCCGTCACGGTCCCTTTTGGAGATGTCCGCCTGGCTCAGCAATCGCGGAGCTCCATGGTGGAGGGAGAGAAGGAAACAACTTCTCAGATAAGTTGGTAGTAGTTCAAAGATGCCTGACTTCAATTCTTTGCCGCGAGATGCTCTTCTGCTCTTGCGTGCTAATTGTAGTACCATCTCTGTTGTTCAAAACACCTGGCGCCCCGGCCAAACTTGTCTCCTGGAGGCCGTGATCCGCATGAGTTCGGCCGTCAGTCGGACTCGAACTGGCAGGCACCTGACCATGTCTCACATCGCCATCCCCATCCCATGGTAACCTGGGAAGGACAGAAACTGCGATGGGCCGTGTTGATGCTGGACCCTGGAGGGCGGCGGCTTCCCCCTCGATGCCGGCTTGTCACGGAACTGTGAATGACGCGGGCGTGTCGACGGGAAGCTGCATCCGATAAGTGCCCAAACACGGCCAACACAAGCGGCGTCGCCGGGGGACTCTGTTTCTCGCTTCTCACTTCTTAAACTTCACAGACTTCTTCCAAGTCTGATCCCCTCCGCAACCCCGAGCCAGATCCTGTTGTTTGCCCCCAGTTCCTTCATGCATGATTCTTCTCCAACCAGGTTGCTTTGCCACCTCGCTTGTTGTAGTTGCGCATATTGAGGCCTGATTTTGGTTGGCTCAGCACTCCTCGCAATGGAGCTCAACTCGGCGGCGATCCACGATGTCGTCCATCCCACCGCGGCCTTCGTTGAAAGTCCAACGCAACACTGGTCTACGGTCCGCCCTGACAAAGTCGACTGGTGCGACTCGTATCTCAACCCAAAGAACCGCATCAACAGTCTCGAACTTCCCTTGAAGCCGCTTTGGAGGATCGACGGTGGCAGTGGCATGGGGGAGCGGTTCTTTGCCGTGCCCCTGTTCCTCGCTGATATCCCGCCGATGCGCTTCGATGTCTTCATCCCACAAGATGCAGTTGCGAACTGCTCACCCGCTCTTCGCGAGGCGCTGGACCTCGCTGCTGTCTTCCACACCAAGGACGAGGCTCGGTTGCGGCGGCTCGGCATTTTCAGGCACATCCTACGCACGCTGCAGCTTTGGATCCAGGAGGAGGGCGTTGAGACTTATACCAGAATGTGCGAGACCCTGCCGTTCGGGTCTCGTATCATCTTCGAGAACCTCCATGCCGACATTCATCAAATCAACATCCTCGTCATGAAGAATCACGATGTCGAAACGACCCTCCTCGGTTTGCCGAATTTGCAAAAGGACCTCAAACTTTCCACCAAAGTTCGAATTCCAGAGGGTATCGATATCAGGCGTCTTAGCCTTGTAAAGCAGCTGTACGAGAGCGTGTCTGTCGTGAGCCTAAAGCCCGATGAGAGCGGCAGAGGCCGCCCGCACCTCTGGGTCCTCAAGGCCCTGACGAGTGACACCAAGTACTTCTATGTTGAGCTGCACAACTTACTGCAGATGCCACCGAATCCCTACCTTCTGGCGAAACCCACATATCTCGTCACGAAGCACTGCACCTTTGGCGGCAAGCAGGCAGTCATCGGCTTCCTCGTACCCTTCCACCCCCCGGGCAGCCTCCGAGACCAACTCCCCCTACTGCGAATGCAGAATCGCCTACCCTTTGAAGAGCAGTCGAAATGGGCTTGCTCGCTCATCTCAGCTGTGTACCACCTCAAGGTCCACGACCTGTTCTACCCCGACCTGCGCCTGGACAACATCCTCCTCTCTTCAGCCCGCGAGATCGTCATGGCCGACTTCGAGCAACGCGGCGTCTGGTGCGAATTCGCCGCCCCGGAGATCAACGCCATCGAGTACATCCGCATCCTCGCCAGCGACGGCCTGCAGGGGGACAGCAACAACCCCATTCCTGAGAACACGCGCCAGCGCTTTGCTAGGGTTCTTGACCGCCTCCTCCCGGGCTGGGACGTCCTCCAGGCGTCGACGGCCTACTCGGAGCCTCGCCCGAACGGCTACCGCAACTACAACATTGCCTGGCTCTGTCTAGACGAGCAGGAGCGCGAGGCCGCCATGGTGTACATGCTCGGCCGCGTGATTTGGTGCATCTACGAGGGCCAGAGCGCACCCAACGCCTCGGCCGTCTGGCAGTCGTACCCGCGCGAGACGGACCTCGAGTTCCCCAACTATCGGCGCACGCCACCGCGCATCAGGGAGCTGATTGATGCGTGCACGCGCGGGCGGAGGGACACGCTGGCAAGCAAAGTGGTGCGGCACGGGAACCGGCTTGTGGTGAAGGGTAAAGAGGGAGAGGGGGAGTGCACGGAGCGGGAGGTGAGGGCGGCGGCGGCCAAGTGGTGGACTGACGAGGTGGCGCATGCGCTGGCATTTGTTTTGGAGAGGGAGGAGAAGAAGAGCAAGGGGGAGTGGGATGGGAATGTCTTCAAGAGGCCGGAGCTGAAGGAGCTGTTGTTTGACTTGCTCGAGGCTAGTGCTGCTATAATGAAGGCGGACGCGCTGGAGGAACAGTTGAGGGAGAGGGAGAAGGAGGAGAGGGAGGGGAGGGTGGGGGAGGCGAGGAGGAAGCAGAGGAAGGATTTGGTGCAGACTTTGTTTATGGGGATGTAGAGTGAGTTTTGGAGGGTTGAGGGATGGGAGGAGTTTGGGTTGTGGAGGTTAGCGGGAAGCATTGCTGGTACATTGAGATGAGTGGCGGGTCTAACTAAGGAGCAGGGTGATAGAGAAAGACAAAACCTGGTTTATATCGATATCATTTTGCTACTCAAAGTCTACTCTACGTTGGGCTTTATCATAGATTAGGTAGATGAAGTGACAGGAGAGATGGAGGTAGAAAAATCAATGCCGTCGTACCCGTATGTGTGTTCTTGCTACATCAGGGGGCGTTCCTTTTAAGGGGACGAATGGCCTGGGTGACGTTCTTGAATGGAAAAAACAGGATATCCCGTGGCTATGTTCTGTGGGAACTCGCGTATGACAGGGGAAAAGAAACAGTGGAAGTTAGTACATGATGTAGGCGGGTTTAAATCACGAATCTGGTTATCTTGATCCAAGCGGTCTAGGCTGTACCTGGAATTAGGTTGGATAGGGAAAGAAAGGGAGAAAGAGAAAAGGGGGTGTGGGGGGGGAGAGAAGGAGAGAGAAGAAGGGAGGTAAAAGAAGGGAGAGAAACAAAGGGGAGAGAAAAGGGTGGCGACAACTCAGGACGGCAAGTCAGACAGCTGGCATAGAAGAACACATACCCCCTCGTTTCTACATAGATCTTTGTTCCTGTTTAACTGATTAAGTACGCGCGCAGTAACCCTTCTTACACCCCAAAACATTAATACTTAGTATTAGAAAAGCACACTCCCTCCTAACCCCATTCAACTCTCATTCCACTCTTCTTCCACATCCCCGCTTCCCCCTACCTTCCCCCCAAGCGCCCCATTCGAATTCCTCACCTCCCACTCGAACTCCCTCAATGCCTTCAGCTCGCTGCGGAAGAAGAGAAGCGACATCAACCCGTCGACCGTGCCCACCGTCAAACTGAGCGAGCTGACCAGCACCAGAATGAAAGAGATGTAGTTGTGTGGGACAAACCAGACGCCGACGAGACAAGCGACCGTAACGGCCACTGAAGCAAAGAAGTGGTAGCCGCGCCAGGCCTGTTGGCCTTGTTCTCGCGCTCTGTACTGCTTGATCAGGTTGGTGATGGTTTGGTAGGCCGTTGGGGGTAAAACGTCCGGGGAGGCGTGGAGAAAGGAGTGCAGCTGAGAGGCGGGATCGGCGGCGTCTGCGATGTTGGTTGTGCTGGGGCTTGGGGATGCCAGTTGCAGGTAGGCGCCGTTGTGGAGGGCTGATTCGGTCTTGGATTCGAGGGCGCCGTCGGTTGGCTGGAAGGTGGAGGTGGCTGCTGTGGGTGAGGAGTCGAGGTTGGAGATGGAATTGGAATCGGACAGTTGCGGTAATGGATGGAAGGCAAGGGTGGCTTCAACGGCGAAGTGGTCGCTGATGGAACAGCCGAGCTCTGGGTGGCGCATCGTCATGCCGACACTGACGCGCTTAACTGTCCAGCCGCCGCCGAGGGCCTGGATGTCGCCTGAGCCGGCGAAGATGTAATCCAAGCGCTTGCCGCGTGGGTCTGTGCCATATTAGTATGGAAATAAAATACGGAGCAGTGACATGACATACCAGGGGTGTTAGGATCAACCGGCACTGGAGGTTTTCCTGGCCCCAGAAGCTTCTGCTGTGCCTTGGTCCAGCGCCAGGTGTTGTATGGGCCGTCTGAGGCAGCACCGTTCTCCTGGATGTTGAACTCGGCTGTGGGAACCGGGCGGTGTCGGGCCTGCTCTGTCGGGTGGGTAGCTGGCCCTAGCGAGCTGTCCGGATGCAGCACCCGCCAGGTATCGCGCACTGGCGCGAGGGCTGTGACGATCTGGTGTTCGAGGGACATGGGAATCATGTTGAAGTCGCCCATCGCAAGCACAAGATGGCCTTTCTCAGCGGCTCCCCTTAGCAGCTTCGCCATCTCCCATGACTGGGCTGTCCGGTGGCAGAGATACGAGTCGTTGGGCTTCCCACCCTCATAAGGGGCGTGAGTGTGCGTGTTGAAAACCTCGACGACCTGCTTCGCAGCCGGTCCGTAGCGGATCTTGGCGCAGGCAACCCCCTTCCCAACGTACCAATCCCCGCGCCAAAAGGCTGTCGGACGGCCATTCAGGGGGTAGCGATACATTGTGCTCTCTTCGATGGGCCAGCGGGAGAGAATGGCCAGGCCGCCACCGAGGGCAGCGCTGAAGTAGAACTTGCCATAGGGCAGGATGAAGCGGGTTTGGCTGCGGATGCTCTGGTAGTCCTCCTGGGTCCAGCACTCCTGAAGGGCGACGATGTCTGGGCGGGGGTTGGCGATGGAGATCTGGCGGCCAATCTCGGACATGCGCTCCCGGCGCAGCTTTGAGATGAACTTAAGGCCCCAGCAGTTGAGGGTGAGCAGGTTGATCTCTTCCGGAACGTCGTGCATCTTGAGGTCTTGGAGGGTGTCAGCGAGGTTCAGAGTTGAGTGCGAGCTAGGGGAGGGTGGTATTTACCTGGTTGTCGTGTATCAGCCGAGTTCGATATCAACATCAGACGGTGACCTGCTTCTGGGGTGTTCGTCTTCTTAAATAGCGTCGCGTTCGCCACTTATTACGGACAGTGGTGGTGGACGTGAATTGGAAAAAGCCCAGGGATTTTTCAAATATCAGGTCAACTTATTTGACAGTAGAGCACAAGCCGAACTGATCACACAGATGAAGATTGTTCATGAAGTCAATTTGTCATGTCAGAAAGGAGAAGGAGAAGTCCTGTCCAGAAGCTGGAGGCATGACAATTCGAGTCCGTCGTCCAATGGTTGAGGGCAGCAGCGGCTGGGTCGCCCCTGCACTTTCAGCAGGGAGGCCGCTAAACTCAAAGTGAATTGGCCAATCGGAGGGCTACAGAGAGCCAAGCATGACCCACTTAAATTTAGCTGTCGCATGCAGTGGTGCGCCCAGATGCAGCATTCACGACTTCAGCGCTGCTGCCTTTTCGACTTTTGTTCGCGAACCTCCATCACACAGCCAACAACAACCTCGAACCATGTCGCATTTCGACCCGGCAGCAGCGACACCCTTTCCGGAGCCGCCGTCAAAGCGGCGCAGAACAGACGATGAAAGTTTTGATTCCACACCAGGATACGGGTCGCCCAACGGCCCACGCCAGAGCTCCCCACCAACAATCAGCCACCCTGACGACCGGCGTCTCTCCATCCGCCACGGCCGCCCACAAAGTCGCTCACGCAGCAGGAGCAGAGACAGAAGCCCAATAATGGACAATGGCGACGATGATGACAACAGAAGACGCTACCGCTCCACATCCACCTCCCGCTCACAGTCCCGCTCCCGATCAAGATCCCGCCTACGCTCCCGCTCACGAAGCGCTTCCTACTCCCGCTCGCGCTCTCTCTCCCGCAGCCGTTCCCGCTCCCGCTCCCGAAGCCGCAGCCTCTCCTCCCCCTCCCACCCCCCACAAACACCCCACCACACCAAACCCCACCACCACCGCCCGCCGCTCCTCCCCAACTACCACCCCCACCTCCGCCTGCAGGGCCACACACGGGCTGTATCCCAGGTGCGCATCTCGCCCGACGGCAGGTGGCTTGCCTCTGCATCCGCCGACGGCACGGCCAAACTCTGGGACGCGGCGACGGGCGCGCACCTCGACACGCTCGTCGGCCACATGGCGGGCGTGTCGTGCCTGGCCTGGGCGCCCGACAGCAACACGCTCGCGACGGGGTCTGACGACAAGGCCATCCGGTTGTGGGACCGCGTGACGGGGAGTCCGGCGCATGCGGTTGGGGTGAGGGAGAATTCTGTGGTTGAGGCGGTGGTGGTGGGGGGTAGGGGGAGGGCGGGTGGTGGTGGTGGGAGGAGGTTGAGGGCGGGGGTAGCTGGGGAAGGGGTACGGGGGGGTAGAACGGGGAGGGGTCCGTTGCTGGGGCATCATAATTATGTGTCTTGTTTGGCGTTTTCGCCGAAGGGTAATATTCTGGCGAGTGGGAGCTATGACGAGGCGGTTTTCTTGTGGGATGTGCGCGCGGGGAGGCTGATGAGGAGTCTGCCGGCGCATAGCGACCCCGTGAGCGGTGTGGACTTTTGCAGGGATGGGACGCTGGTGGTGAGCTGTTCAACGGATGGGTTGATGTGAGTTTTTTCTGCTAAGATGTGGTGGTTGTGTTGTTACTAACAGTGATTTGCTGCAGTCGCATCTGGGATACCTCCACCGGCCAGTGCTTGCGCACACTCGTCCACGAAGACAACCCGGCCGTCACCAACGTCTGCTTTAGCCCCAACGGCCGCTTCGTTCTCGCCTTCAACCTCGACAATTCGATTCGCCTGTGGGACTACGTTGCGGGATCCGTCAAGAAGACGTATCAGGGTCACACAAACAAGGGATTTTCGATCGGTGGATGCTTCGGCGTGCTTACGGATACAGATGACGGGTACACGGAGGAAGAGGCCGATGACGACAGCACCCGCCGCCGGGCATTCATTACGTCGGCCAGCGAGGAAGGGGATATCGTCATGTGGGATGTAGGGAGCAAGGCTGTGCTGCAGCGCATCAAGGGCGTACATAAGGGAGTGTGCTTTTGGGTTGATGTTCACGGGAGCACCATGGCCAGCGCTGGGCAGGATGGTTTGATCAAGATCTTTAGACATCGGCCACAAGGGGGACAGGTGAAGCAGGAAGATGGCAAACCGAACGCGGTGCACGGCGTTAATGGGCACGTAGAGGAGGAGGACACACCCGACGCGGTGATGGCTGACGAAGAGCTGCAGCGCCATATCGAGGCGGATGCTGGGTCGCCTGGCCAGCACGTCAAGGAAGAGCAGGTCTGATTTGGAGGCGAGTATTGGGCGGTTGGATGGTATTCTAGCTGGGGTTGCGATTCGGGGATTATGATACCCGTTTCTGGCGGATTGTCGCCTGCGCATCTTTTTTCTTTGACCTGGCGCGATACGAAACTCGCTATCCTGTGGGTGCTAATGTTCTGCATGCGCCTTTTTGCCCACGAATACTCCTCCATCACAGCCAGTGACTTGTTTGTTTTGAAGGGTCCCCTTGGCTGCGCTGCCGCTTTTAAGCCGCGCCTTATTCTCCAAAAAAGCTGCAGTGACTGGGGGCTGGTATCAAGCCCTGTCTCCCTCATGCACTCTTCTCCTGCGACTGCCGCGCCTCTACCACGTCCACATCCAGCTCCTCTTGTACTTCTAACACCAAGTTCACACTCTCGAGGAAGGAGTTGACAGCGACGCGGAGCATGCGGTTCGTTGCCGCAGTATACTCGACACGGAGGAGGGTAGGGTCCGGCGAGCCTTCGGGGGCAACAGTCGAAAGATGGCGCTTCACCAGGGACGACAGCTCCTTGTCTACGCGCAGCGCCTGCAGCGCAACCGAGGCGAGGCGCGCATCGGGGAAGGGGACGTCGAGGGTTCTGGTGGTGGGAGGGGTAGGGTTAGCGGGGACATCCAACCCAATCTTGCCCAAACATGAATGTCTCATGGTGTAACGTACAGAGCGCAAGGGAATCCAGCCGCTGCGTCGGTTGCCATGACTGCGCTGGTTCCAGAAATCCTGGCGGCCACGGTCCGTCTCAAGGTGATGGCAGATGACGATGTCGAATTCCAGTGTCCACAGCCAGTTCGTCGCAAGGATAATAGTGGGGCAACCGTGCCGATAAAGATAGCTAGCCGACTGCCTGGGGCAGCAACTGCACGGACAATCCGAGGAACAGACCATCCACGGCAGACCCGCCCCTGTCCATTGGCTCCACTGGCCAGAAGCCCGCTGGAACCCAGCTGGGGGGCAGTTGCCATGACAACCAACGCTCAAAAATACAAGGCGCACATCTGATTGGCCCACGGCTCCCAGCGCTGGAGGGTCCCTGAAGCAGGCCATAACAAATGGACCGCAGCGCCCAGCAGCAAAAACATCCAGTCCAGGTTCTGCTTTGCTGTCTGCCATTCATTACAAAACCCCGTCCCGCAACCTCGCTTGCCCGCATGCTCTCCTTCCCAGTTGCATCATCACCGACGAATCTTGCCATCACCGTCGCTCTGGCCTGAGACGCTGCGCTCACCAGCACTGCCACTGCACCTTGCCAATTGTTCCTGCCCGAGCTTCAGCGACAGCAGCTGCGCGTCCACCACCGCCCGTGCCTGCTCGTCGACCACCAAAACCACACATACCCAAACAAAGGAACAACAAGGCATTGTGCCTGCAGCTATCGCAAACCGTTATCCACCCAGTCGCAACAGCCGGCAGATCCATCTCTGCTTCCATCACCGCCCAGTACATGCCCACGCGCGCGACACTACTTGCCCCTGCAACTCGCGACAACACCACAGAGCCACGACGAGATGGCTCCTTCCAACCGCTACTCCAGCAATCTGGGGCAGATTATCGAGTACATTCCAGGTACGGTGCTAAACCCGTGAAGTTCCCCTGAGTACCGGTCATTCGCGATGCCATCACCCATGTTTTGTTGTTGTTGTTTTCCCCGGCCCTAACAATGGACCACTGTCGCATCGCTATCAAATATCACCATTTTGCCGCATATCCCATCACGGTGCTGACCATCACAGACCGTCTCTACTTAGCATCCTACGTCGAAACCCCCGATGAGAACACGCTCTTCCCCTACCCCGACCCAGCCCCACGCTCGCCCAGCAAGAGGTCGCAACGGGCCGCCGACGCCAGAGGCCAGACCCCCAACCGCAAGCAACCCTTCTACTTCACCGTTGACGACACTCTGCTCTACAATGCCTTCCACCACGACTTCGGTCCGCTCCACATTGGCCACCTCTACCGCTTCGCGCTGCAGTTCCACGAGATTCTTGGTGCCAAGGAGAACCAGGACAGGCCGATCGTGTTCTGGAGCAGGGCAGACCCGCGGAGTATGTGTCCCTGTTTCGGAATGCCCTCTTCCTGTCGCAAGCGTACTGACTGAGACCGATAGGCCGCGCCAACGCTTCCTGCTTGCTCGCATGCTACATGGTCCTTATCCAGTCATGGCCTCCCCACCTGGCTCTTGCGCCCGTCGCCCAAGTCGACCCTCCCCTGATGCCATTCAGAGACGCTGGCTATAGCCAGGCAGACTACGGCATCACCGTTCAGGACGTTGTATACGGCGTGTGGAAGGCCAAAGAGGAGGGCTCCTGTGTCCTCGAGACCTTCGACCTCGACGAGTACGAGCGCTTCGAGCGCGTCGAGCAAGGTGACTTCAACTGGATCAGTCCCAACTTCCTCGCATTTGCTTCCCCTCAGAGCACTCCCTCGGCCCGGACAATCGAGGGCACGGAAGCCTGGGACGCATTGCCCAAGACGCTGGCCGCCGTGGACGCCCACCCCACACTTCAGAAACCCTTCAAGAATGTCTTGAACCATTTCTCCGAGAGAGGCATCGGCCTGGTTGTCCGGCTTAACTCGGTTCTCTACGACGCCTCGTACTTTGAGGCGCTCGGCATTCAGCATATCGATATGATCTTTGAGGACGGCACTTGCCCACCACTATCCATGGTCCGCAAGTTCATTCGCATGGCACACGAGATGATCACGGTCAAGAAGAAGAGCATTGCGGTTCACTGCAAGGCCGGTCTGGGCCGCACAGGCTGCTTGATTGGCGCCTATCTGATCTACAGGCACGGCTTCACCGCCAACGAGGTCATCTCGTACATGCGCTTCATGCGCCCCGGCATGGTCGTCGGCCCCCAGCAACATTGGTTGCACCTGAACCAAGGCACCTTCCGGGAGTGGTGGATTGAGGAGCGCATTGAACGGAAGCTGCGCAAGGAGGCCGCCGTCGCCGCCGCCGCGGCGCAAGCAAACGGCAACCACCAGCCCAGCACCCCCATCCGCGCCATGCAAAAAGCCAGCCTCGGCCGCAGCGCAAGCAAGAACGCGACATCGACGCCTCCTAACAGGGGCTCCGTCCGCACACCGCTCGGCGAGATTGAACAGGACCGCGTCCGTGGAGTCCAAGAAGACTATCTCCCCGCCCCAACCCCCGGGCAGCCTCGCAAGGCACAACGCAACGGCGTCGACCGCCACCACCCGTACAATCGGAGCGGCGTCCCCACTGTTGAGGAAGAGCCCGGCGTCCAGCAGGAGGTCCAGGCCGAGATTATCTCGATGCATCGCTCGCAGGGCAACGATTCGGATGAGGAGTGGAACCTGCGCATGCGCTCCCACCGCAAGGCGTCGGCGTCCCTCTCGCCCGACCGCCGCGCCATCAGCCACCAGCACACATCCTCCACCCGCACCACGTCAACGACCATCTACCACCACCAGGTTATTGACAACGACGCGTCCAACGACGTCGAGAACCGCGGCGTGCCGTCCTCGGCGAAGTCCAAGTCCAAGTCCAAGTCGTACGACGCCGCCGGTGCTAGCAGCATCCAGCGCGCGACATCGGCCTCGGGTGTTTTGACAAAGGTCCGCGGAACGAGCGCAAGCCCAAAGCGTGCCACCGGCGCGACGAGGGAGGCAGGAGTCCGTAAAACCAGCGGGCGCGTGGGGAGTGTCGGGCATGTGAGCCCGGGTGCCGCAGCGGCGGTGAGGAAGGTCAGCGGGGCGGCGGCGGCGCATTAAGGATTGTTTTGACTTTTTTTGGCAAACGCATTCTCCTCTCGCGATTCGATACCCCCCCCCCCCTTTTATGACCGACCGATCCGAGCTGGTTCGACCAATGTTGATGACTCTTTTTTTCTACGACGACATGACCGCTTGCGCACTGCACACTCTTCTCTCAACCGCATACCATACACCTCCTTCCGAAGCGTTCTTGCCGGTTCTTTTGGTGCATGCCTGGTGTTGGGCGGGCGCGGAAAACGGCGAGAGGAAGTTTTTCGCCTGCTAGGATTTCTTTTTTCTTCTACGGATGGCGATGGGGATTCTTCCTCCCTGCCCACTTACTCTTATTTCTCTCGCCTCAATGGCCTGGCGGCTCTCCCGCCCTACTACAATTGAACCCCCGCTTAGAGCGGTGATACGCAGTGCGGTGGGATGGTGGGAAGTCAAGGGAGGGCTACTACGGCTGATGGTTTGGCAGGCAATGGGAGATGGATTTTCTTTTTTCTGGTGACTTGGTTCACTTTGTTGAGGATACTACTGCTGGCGTTTTGGGTGTTTCTGGAGAGCTTGGGAGTGGTTTTGGAGGCGAAGGGACGGAGTGAGGTTCCTTTTGGAGACGTTTGGGGGTCTGCTATAACTTAATGGGAGGCTGGGACATGGTTGTTTTTGTTTGTTTGGGTCGACTACATTACTCTCGCTGCTGCGGTTTGAGACGTGGCGGCGGGTTCTGTGGATGTTCGGGGATATACTAGGTAGTAGAGTACCTACTGAGTAAGACAAGAGTATGAGTTGAATCATTCTTGGCTTGTGTGTGCTGTGAGGCTGTGATTCAACTGCGGAGTGCAAGTCCATTCAGTAAAATCAACCTCCGTCAATATGAGCTTCCCCTGAGCAGATGATGTGCTGGCTAGTAGATGCGGCCCTTCATTCAACTCTCGCGGCTTCCCAACCATCGTCAAGGTTGTATATGAACGACGATCCAGGCACCCACGCTGTTCTCGAAGTCTTTTGCCTTTGTTCACTCAAAATTGGTACCGGAAAGAACTGAAGAAAAGCAGAAAGTGTTGGGATTGTCTGAAAAGAGGTTGGCTCATTGTCTCTTCCAGTCATTTCAGCTTGAATTTGATGGTTGGTGCTGCCCGAGGTTGCCTGATGTCCTTGATCGGTCCCAAGGTCTACGGTGACCAACTCCCCGACGGGCTGCCTGCTGCTTTGAGGACGAAGGTAGCAGAGGGTGAAGAAAAATTCAGGAAATGGAAGGCAAGCGGGTTCATCGGTTGCCATCCAACCAGGCGACAGATGATGACTTGCTTGCTGCCTTGCTCACACCGCGGGCCTGCATGCTATCACACATTCTCGCCTTGCTGCCCGTCCGCCCTACTGCTACCATCTCGATGTTTTCTTCAGGCGGCGGCGAAGTGTAAAAAGTCCAGCACACCCACCCAGGCCGCAGGCCGGTGCCGACCGGGCGATGCCGTCACAGACAACCCATTCAGAATTTTCTTCATGGTAGCCAGCCATCAGACCGGCGTCAGGCACAGTCTTGAGTGTGCTAGTGACCAACAGCATCTCGTGCGTGCCGAGAGATGCGGTGCAGAGATTTCTCTCCCACAAGCACGACGATCCTGCGCCGCCCAGGTCGCAAAAAAGGGCCAACGTGCTGCAAGTGGAAAAGCCACTCCGGGGACGGGAAGTCATGTGAGCGGGCGAGCTGTGGGTGGGTGTACTTGTACAGTACATACATGTGTACTGAACACAGACGGGACGGTGTGCCTGCAGGAGGAGGAGGTGTGGTGACAGTCTTCGCTCCATCTCTTCAGTAAGGTATGGATGTATTATTGGAACCTGAATGACGGGGCATTGCTGCCCGAGAGGAATCACTCCCATGAAGCCCATGATATAACGCACCCACCAGACAGAAACCGCACGGATTGGGGATGGCAGTGCAATGGGCCAGGACGGGACCCGCATGTTGGAGGTGAGGTGTGAGCACCGCCGCGCTGACCCCTGTCCCCTCAGGCCTTCGGTACCGTGTCCCCGGAACCGATCACGGAGGAGGACCGCGCGACCGGATTGGAGGCATCTTCCCCAAGCAGCATCAGTAATCCGTCTTTTGGATTGGGTTTGGGCAAGGCCGCGAGGCTGAACGCCAGAAGAAAATGGGCGAGCAGGGCCACGCCAACGCTTCGAGGCCCAATACGACCCGCTCCAAAGGTTGCTGGCCGGGCGGTTGAAAATATTTGCGGTTTGTGTGGATATGTTGGCGCCGTCGTCCGTGCTGTTGATACCAGCACCTTTGAAGTCAACAGTCATCCTACCCCGGGCGCTCCCGCGAGGCACAGTTGCCCAAGACCAAGTGTTGGTTGGGAACGGCGTCTTCTCAGCCTCGACAGCCCTGGTTGGTATTGTTGAAGCGGCAGAGCGATGAGAACTCTGACTCTGTCATTAGAGCCGCCTCCAATTGTTCGGGGACATCAAGCCGCCTCAGGGAGCCGGAGCTATCCCCACTTGTCGACAGGCAGGTAAAAGGGGGTCGCACTCGAACAACCATGTAGTGAGGCTGCGGTTGGACATAGGCGACTTGACGTCCTGGGGCAGAGTTGCCCGAAAGGGGGTTATTGGGCGGCCAGCCTTGACGCGATAAGTGAGGGTGACGTTGACGACAGTGTAGCTGGGGTTAGCCAAAACCCAATCACAGTTGCCGAACAACCTCACTGTGTCGTCCTCAAACTTCCGGTCAAGGGCACTGCGGACGATGCCGGGTTTGTCACTTGACTTGGGCGGTCTGCAGTGGTTCAGGTCGGGAGGTGCAAAGTATCGCAACGTGTTCCAAGTTTCCAAGATCCTGCTGTATCGAGGACTTGCTGTGTGTAGCGAGGCCCATTCTGCGGCCGGCTAGGCTCACAGGCTCACTGGATGGGTGAAGCTGGTGTTGACGGTTCGAGGAGAACAAGCAACTGCTCAAACTGGCAAGGCGGAACGGGCGAGAGGTGGAGAGGAGACAGGGCTGATGGTTACACAGGCCAATCACACCCCTGCGTATCGTGGCGGAGACACAGGTGCACGGGCCATCTGGGGTGGCCTCGAGAATGGGCCTGGCTGAGTTTGACTGCAGGGCAACATGGAAGATGCAACCACCAAGTTTGGATCACGACCATGCACAGAGACCACACCGCCGACACCGTTTGCGCTTGTTTCTGGCCGTTTTATTGAGACAATGGCTTCGCCATTGCGAGTCCTGCCATTTTGAGAGTCTCCAAAGTTCCTGCTTTGCCGGCGTTGGTCCCCAGTCCCCACCGAGTTTGATTGATCATTGATTGCTGGGGTCCTCCTTCCCGTCACGGCGTGAAGGCAGTTGGTCGAGATGCGAAACGGCAGTGACGCCATGAAAAATGGATGCGAAGATGGAGAGGTTTAGGGCAGGCGCGAAGAGAAACCGTGTGCTGCGCCGGGCGTGGCTGCTTCGACCATTTTTCCAACCTGCATTTCGACTTCACTGCCCATGCCAACGCCCTCCTCGAGTCATCAGCCCACCAGCCAATCTGGCCGTGGTGATGCCCATCCAAGACCCTGAAGCAGGGGAGTCTCCATGGGAAATGACTGAGCCCAGCATTTTCCATGACCGGCCTTCTTCCGCTGCCAGTTCTGCTTTGTGTCCCCCTCGGACTGTCCGAGTCTCCCTTGTCTCCTTTTTTTCATCACCATTTCCTCTTGAGTTCCAAGTTTTCAGGCTCCAGTTGGCGTTGCCTATCAATAGTCCTCCCCTTTTTCACACAGGGCGCCGCATGCAAGTTGCTGCGGAAATAGGGGCTGATGTCAACGACAGGTACCCGGTGTTTCCTCGCCGTTGGCCGGGCGCCCAAAAGCTGCTCCATGAGCTGGCTTGTCTCGTGGGCCTTGATCGCTGCGGATCGCGCTGGCCAAATCCCCGGGCCCAGGGCATCCCTGACGGTACGAAGTACATCCGATATTCTTCCCCTTAACATGGAGCCAAGACGAGCAGGGCATCGACCAACAGCCCTTTGCCCTATCCGGATTCAGTCATCGCCCAACCGTGGACCGGTCAGGCCCTGGGCCGCTCATCATGGCGACGTGGGATGAAGGCGTGCTGCTGCGATATAAAGCGAAGCTGAGCACCATTTCAACAGCAGGCAAATACCCTCAGACGCCCTGCTTCGCTTCCTTCCTTGCCTCGACACCAACCCCCCGCACCACAACCCCCTTGCCTCCCCTCTATCATCCAATGTCCCTGTCCCCAATAGCAGGCATGAGCAGGCTTTCACTCGAGTCCAATTCAACCGACGCCCCAGACCAAAGTCAGATGCAATCGTTGCGGCCAAGTCCCCCCAACCCCGTGGGCGACCGCCTGCCGGAAGAAAGCGACTGGGACGTTGACGAGGATGAAGATGAGGGAGACGCCAACTTTGTGTCGTCGCCAGCAGGGTTCAAGTACAACATCTCACGACTCTCTCCAAGAATTCGGCAGATCGCCAAGAGCCTCTTCAACCAAGATTCTTCAAACGAACCCCCTCAGATATCGCTTGACTTCTGCGGCTTGAGGGAAGAGGATTCTGAAGGCAACGGGTATTTCTATGCCTTCCAGATGCACGAGGTCGTGCCCTGCTCTGTTCGAATTGGCTCAAAGGACAGCGGGAGATTCTCAGCTCCCAGATGCGAATGTCCGGATGCAAGGTACCGCCATGTGATGCCCTGCAAGCACCTCATCTGGCTCTTCGACAAGATCTCAAAACAAGCCTTGTTCAACCACGATCCCGAGTCGGAGCTCACCTTGACGGAGCAGGGTTACCCCGAAGAGCTTGGGGACGCGTTCGACCAGATATCGCAAATCCGCCTCGATGTGCTGGCCGACGATTTGCGGTGTGAAACCTCCGAGCCCGACAGTGACGTCTTCCCTGCTAGCTCCGCCCGAGTGAGGGAAGCCCGTGAGATGGTTGCTGCCGTGGCCGGCATCCACCCCTCCAATATCGGCGATTACGGGCACAGCTTCGTGGACTCGTACGACCGCGACACACTGATCCGCCGTGGCGACCTTGAAGCAACCCTCTTTTCGCTGTTACTATCCTCCCACTCCCTTGCACAATGGATTCGTTCACAGCTGCGCCCATCCGACCCAGCCGTCAACCCTTCCCGAGTCGCCCAGCAGCGAGTGTACCGCGTCATCCAGGAGCTGGAGTTATACTCAGAAGCCGAACAGAATCAGGAAAAGGCCGAGGGATATCTGAGGCGAGGGAAACGGGCAGAGGGACCACGGGACCTGACCTGGGCGACAACCCAAATTCAGCGCTGCGTGAGGAAGATTGAAAAACTTGTCTTTCGCGGCTTGACACCGCTCTCGGAGTCGGAGCGTTGGTATGCAGCCAAATCTTTAGTGTTAATTCTTAAAGCGGTGGTCGGCCACAAAGACCTCTACAGCCGCTTGGTGGGAGACCTTGACACCGGTTTTGTGTTCTCGGCACTCGACATGCTGGTAGACCAGAGCGACTTCATCGACGAGCTCGAAGACATCATGGAGACCATTGGCTTCCTGGGCGCACCGCCTTCTTACGTAACAAACATGCGCCGACTGATTGAGCGCATGCGGAGCCACAAACCGGAGAACGTCGGCACCACAGCTGGGAGCGGCGTCCCCCGCAGCGAGACGCCTCCGTTGAGCGAGTATCCGGCGCCAGCCGTGCAGAGCCTTGGGCTGAGCAGCTCGAACAGCGGGGAGTTTCTGACCCCAGACGTGCCAGCGAGCGCCATGAGACGTAGCGGGCAAGTGCGAGGAGGACGGGGCAGGGGCAGTGGACGGGGCTCGAAGCGTTCCATCTCTCGAAGCAGCCCAGGAGACAGCTCCAGGGCTTCGTCGAAGAGAGCGCGAGGGGGTTAATCTCCAGTCAAGTCCACATGGATTCATCGAATCGGAAGTGGCTGGTCCCCTGATTCAAATCATGCGCGATGAAGAAGGGGTTTGTTATCCCCTTTGCATCACTACTAGCTCACTAGATAGGAGGCCTGGGTCTCATTGGGCTGGAATAATGTCAAGAATTTGTCGGTTCTTTCACGACCATATGTTGAGCGATATAGATAGTCTGTCACCAGTAATCTATACTGCATTATGCTACAAAACAGTTGGGTTTCGCTGCCCCTTCTCTCTATCCTCTATGGGGTATTATGACCAACACACAAATGCAACACGACCAACCCGCCGAAACATCCACCAAGCTCAGATGCCCAAAATATCCAGATAGGCAGTCAACGCCAGAATTCCCAAGCCCAGAAAAGCCAAACGCTGTTTTCCTCCCACTCCTCATATGCTCATATCCTCATGCATGCATGACTGGACTTCCCGTTCTCAAAGCCCGCTCCCATCCGTCCCCTCTCCCGCATCCGACGCCTTCGCCGGCTCGCCCCCAGCCCCTGAACCAACATCCGTCTCCTCCTCCCCTCGGGCCTCAACGTTCGCCACAGCGCTCTGCAGCGCGCTCGTCAGATCCACGTGGAACAGCGGCCTGTTGATGCCGTGCACTGCCACCGTGCGCTGTACACTAGTAAAACCCGCCGGGGGCGACGTCGTCTTACCCTCGGGCGCGATGTCGTAGTTGTTGTTGTTTTTCTTGTTGCTGCTGCCCTGCTGCTCAACCCCCACGCCGGCTTCCAAATCCCCGGAGACAGGCTCCTCCTTCTCGTCGTCATCCACAACCCTTTCCGCTGCGGCTCCGTGGATCTCGGCCACGCTGAAGATGCTCTTCCACCGCTGTGCTTGGGTGGCGCCGCCGTCTGGTTGAATGGTTGGATATCCGAACCCGGCGGCTGCGAGTGCCCGCTTGGTCCACCGGTTGCTGATGCAGGCGATGTGCCAGTCGACGGTGTCGGGGGCTGCGTGGCGGTCGAGCTGGTTGCGCACGTCGATGAGCTGTTGCACGGACGTGATGTCGACGTGGTTGACGGAGGAGAAGTCGAGGATGATGGCTTTGAGAGTGGGGAGGTGGTCTTGGTTTTGGATTTTGTTAAGCGGGTTGTCGTCGGATTTCTTGAGCTTGCCGAGGCGGCGGCGCGACGGGCCCGGGTCGTTCCACGGCCTGTCGCCGGGACGGGAGAACTCCGTGGCGTTGGTGGGGCGGGTGTGCGCGAAGATGTAGGATGTCATGTACTCGAGCGAGTGGCTGGCGTTGGTGTAGTTGAAGCCCTCGGTGAAGCGGTAGATGAAGATGCCCGGGTAGGGGTTGTCGAGCTCGACCTCCGGGTTGGAGCCGTCGGCGTGCGTGATGGGCAAGAAGACGTTGCGGAAGGGGGCCTCCGGGGCGCCGGTGAAGGTGCCGTACTCGGCGACGGCCCGCGACGGGTCGTCGCCTACGACGTGGTCGCCCAGCATGGACGCCACGCGCACGCGCCCCAGGAAGCGGCCCTTGGAGCGCAGGATGCGGAAGAGAAGCATGGCGGCTGAGATGCACACGGTGCAGTAGATGCCGTTTTCGATGGTCGAGAAGACGGTCACGATGACGCCGACGAAGAAGATGAAGACTTCCAGGGGCGAGACGAGCCAGAACTGGTAGACAGTGTTGGGCGGTGTGATCAGGTCGCCGACGGCGTGGATGATGACGGCGGCCAGCGAGGCGTTCGGGATGTAGTAGAACACAGCCGGGAGGGCGTAGATGGCCAGGAGTACCACGGCCGCAGTGATCACGCCGGCGAACGGGGTGCGGACGCCAGCCTTCGACTTGATGGCGGTGCGGCTGAAGGAGCCGGTGGCGGCGTATCCTCCGAGGAAGGGGCCTAGCATGTTGGTGACGCCGATGGCAACCATCTCCTGCGAGGGGTTGATGGTGTAGTTGTTGACGCGCCCGAACGATTTCGAGATGGCGATGTGCTCAATCAGGAGGACAATGACGGTCGCGGGAAGTTCTCCGGCCAGGTTGCTGGCGATGCGCTGGTTGAGGACGGGGACAGCGGCGTTTTGGAAGCCTGGCATAGTCAGTTTCTTTGATCGATGTATCAGGTCTAGGCTACTTTACCCCTTGGGACATCAAGCAGGATTTTGAACTTGACCTGCTTCGCGGGAAGACCTCTGTTGACCAGCCAACTGATCATGGTGTACAAGAGGATGACAAAGACAGTCCTCAAGGTCGACAAAAAGAATGCCAGCCGCTGGTGTTTTGGCCAGCGCTTCGCAGCATACGAACAGACAGCCCTGATGATGTAGAGCATAGCTAGAGCGCTCAGGCCCATGGCAGCATCTAGGGTTGTGCGAGGCAGGCCCTGAAGCGTATGGATGAAGACGAGATACGCAGCGTCGCGGGTTGAGAAGCCGGTAATGCCCATCATGGTAGGAATCTGGCCAACAATAATGTTGAGAGCCGAACCGGTCATGAAAGCCGAGAGGGCCGTGAGGGAAATGACGTCCACGATCCACCCAAAGCGGATGAGCCCGATGAAGAGGACAATAGCACCAGAGAGAATGGCGAGAGCCGAGGCGATGACATGGCCGGGGACATCAGGCAAAGCGACGGCCAAGTCGGCAACAATACCACCGGTGAGCTGAGACATGACGGCAACAGGCTATGGCGCTGTCAGCGACTAGGCCCTTCATTGAGGGGCTCCAAGCCCACTTACGCCGATGGTGATGTCTTTTGAAGTTGCAAAGAACCAGTAGACAAGCACGCCCATGAAGGAAGAATACAAGCCGAATTGGACCTCGAGATTAGCCAGCTTGGCATACGCCATGCCCTGAGGAACAACGACGGCGCCGATTGTGATACCTAGGAGGCGTCAGCGCACTCATTTTTCTAAACCCAAAGGATGGCGACTTACCAGCAACGAGGTCGCCGATGAGCCATTGCAGGTTGTAGTGGCCTATCCAAGAGAGAAAGGGGAACAGAGAGAAGAGGTATTTAGAGAGCTCCTTTCCTGGAGGAACCAAGTCGTACAGGTAGTCGAGTACCTGAGGCGGCTCTTCCACGAAAGTGTGGTCTGTCCGATCGGACATAGTCGAGGCGCCTGGCCTCTCGAGCTCCCGGTACGGGTCTTGGTTCTGGAGTTTAATACCAAGGGCCTTAGCCACGAGGTGGCCGGCCTTGGAAGTCATTATGTGATTGAAGCGGCTCGCTGGATGGAATCGGACGGGTGTCTTGTAGAGGCGAAGATGCCGAGGGACCAGGTGATTTTCTTGGAGTTGAGAGATGAGTTGAGAGATGTGCAAGTTCGTTGGCCAGTGTACCGGCCTGGATGAGGCGGGGGCTCTTAAATAGTATCGGCCTCGGTCTCAAAAGTCTGAGGATTTCCGTCTGACAGCAGGCTGCCGTCACGATGCGGATCTGAAGTCGGGCGCAGCTGACCAAAGCTCAGTAGGGGTATGTCCGAAATAATGTTTGGATGGTAAAGGAACGCTGAGACCAAGTCCACGTGGGAACAATCTGTTGGTCTTGCCAGCCAAAAGGACGTCACAACTCAAAAGTCAAGGAGATCCAAGTTCATGGAACAAAGTCTCACAAGGAGGGAGCTGTATAAAGACCAAGGCCTGGAATAAGAAGAAACTTTAACCCCCGCGGTTCTCACGCCTGTACCGTCGCAGTCTGCTGACAAAGGACACCGCTCGACGTCCGATGTGCAAGGAAGCGGACCCGGAAGACACGGCGGGCGGGCATCATACAGATGGCGCAATCGGTCCCTTGCCTATCACAGCTAGCAGCAGGGTAGCTGGAGTGGAACTAGGCAAGACGTCAACGACCAGACAGGATATTGCTTGCCCTTGTTCGCGAATCAAAGTCAGATCAGCAAGGGGTGTGCTACTCAGGACGGGAAGAGGGACGACAATCCCATCTGTTCCTCGGTGCGGTTGGGACACCCTTGTGCTTGTTGTTCCGTCTCAGGTGAACATCAGCCGAAGCCGACTGGGAAGCTCCATGGCGAGGAGGCAAGACAGGGCTGGGCGAGCTGGGCCATCCGGGGTGTCATCTGGGCCAACTTGTGCGAGGCTCCAATATCCCCAGCATGTCTCAACAACACACCACCACTGATGGTATTTGCGAAAGCATCAGCCCAAACACCGTGTTTGACCGAGACACTCGATTCAGGCTTGGGTGCCATTGCAGGGTGGTTGCGCGAGGGCGTCATGGGGCGGCGTGCCGTGCTCGGCGACGAATGAAGGCCAGGGGGGTCGATGATGCAATAGGCGCTTGGACTGAGGTGCTCAAGCCCGAAAGCTTAACCCCCACGCCGGAATTGCAAAATTGGTCGGGAGGAGGGCTCTGCCCCATGGGAATCCACACCACAGTTGGAGTTCGAAGAAACCCATAGTCTCGGCGTCTGGAATCTGGTGCGAGCTGTTGTCCGCTGTCGGCCAAGATCTGGATTTCTGTGGAGGAGGCTTCAGCTGGCGCCTGCATGCAGAAGTTCGCCCCGTCTTGGCGACAGCCGCCCCCAGCAGCCAGGGGGCTTCCTTATCTAATCTGATGGTCGAATTTCATACATGGATGTTGGGATGGCGAACACTAGGATGGACTTTTCACGTTTCGACAAGATCGCCTCCGGCAGTCGTCATCGCCGGACGGGTGGGTCCGCCCTGGGCTGCCGTGATCCCGGATCCAAAGCTTCGGTTCCGGATCATGTTCGGTGATGTGATGTGGGGAAGGGCCTTGCAAAAAGCCTGGCATCCCATGGATGATGGAAGGGAAAGGGCTGGGATTGAAGATGCTCGTCGCAATGTCGAGTCTGAGAGAAAACCGCGAGAACTGCGAGTTTGAATAATATTAGCCCTATATTTGGACCTTTTGATCCCAAAAGACAGAGGTTACCCAGCTCCCATCGGACAAACCTGTTCATGCACCATCCGACCGTGGATCGTGAGAGTGTGACGGATCTGACCAATCCGCATCCAGCTGACATCCGGTTTGGGAAGCTGGTTGTAGGAGCTTCAGACGACCGAAGACGCATCCTTCATGTCCAGAAAGTGGCAGAGGCATTCTTTGGTGGTTTCTGAAGAGGCGCGGGAACTCCGGGTCTTTGGAAATAAATTTCCGCGACGAGATGAATGCCCACTGCTTCTGGAAACGACGGCGAAGCTGCCAGGGTTAACAAAATAAAAGCAACAGAAGACAGACGGAGAGTTTTCACAGCAACCGAGGGTTCAAGGTCCGGTTGCTGCTGCTGGCGGATGCGAGCCACAGGCCAGTCGCCGGTGCGGATGTTGTGTAGCCGAGTCGAATGCGCGACATCTGAGGACATTTCGGGCTGCAGGTCTCGTTTCTGCGATGGGAAAGTTCGGGTGGTCAGATTGGCGTCTACAAACACGGTATTTTGTGCAGCTGCAAGGGGTTTGCATCTTCCATTCCTTCGATTCGATCGAGGGCGGGGCTGTCCGCGGAACCGGGAGAGCCAAGCCTGAAGCCAACCTGAGGCCAGCCGCTAGCACGATGAAACACACGGGGGAAGTCCCAGCCAAGTCTCAACGAACCTGGAAGGGGGACCGGGAAGTCATCCGCGACCAAGGATCCTCACCCCTTCCATCCCCCGTTCGAGAACAATCATTTCGTTGCTTCTGTCCAGAAAGAGAGAACCTCCTGGATGGGAACGAAATGAAGCCCAGTGAAGCAGGGGTTGCTTGGCTGGTTGGCCGAGGCCGACGCGTGTCGCGAAATGAACACGAGGGAGAATGGGACCGGCAATCTGGCAGAACCGGCCGGGCCACTCAGGACTGAGGTGCGGCAGGGCGGGCACTTGCAGCTCACATGCAGCGTGTGCGCAACGTGTGAAGCCTGTGAAGTGCGAACCAGGGCTCTCACTCGTCCAAGTTTCCTATTCAGCTGCAATCCGGCGGCTCCAGCCTCCTGCCAGCATTTGGGCAAACCGCCAACTTTCTGCGGCCTAACTCCCGTCGCGACACATCCACAGCATCATCGCCAGAACTCTCGATTTTCTCCCTCCCAATTTAACAAGCCTTCGAGAACAACGCTGCAATGACCGTCCGCGATCTGAATCACTTGGACAAGATGGCAGGCCCCACAACGGAGCCCCGGGAGTCCAGGGCGCCCAACAGGGAGCAGCCCTTGCCCCCGCTAGTGCCTCTCCCGCCGGCGATGCAGCTCCACCCGCCTCCATCAGGACCCGGCACACAACCTCGAACTCTCAGGAGATTGCAGTCGGCCCATAGCCTGGGAGCAAAGGCCGCCGCCCAGCCGTCGCTCATTTCGCAGCAGAGGATACAACTACAGCACCACGTCCGCTTCCAGAACCTCAACGCCCACCTCCAGCGACCGCCTCCCGCCCCGCGAAGAAATGCGAGCATCAACCGCTCGCCACAGAGAGGACGTGCCAACAGCGACGCACCCCCCATTCCGAACCCTGCCCACTTCAACCCCTCCATCATGACCGCCGCCGCAGCAAACAGGCGCTCTTCGGCCCTGAGCAAGCGCTCCCTCGCCGCCGACGCCATGTCCCTCGAGCGCCTGCTCCGCGAAGGCCCGCCCGCCGGCGACGTCGAGGGCGCCCTCGAGAGCACGCGTCTCAAGATCCTCGACCAGGGCGTCAAGTCCGACAGCGACGGCATGGTGAGCCGCAGCCCTGCAGCCGCTGTTGAGACAGAACCTCTGGCCGCTAACCCGGAACTGCAGTCCTCGCTCCGCATCTACGTCTGGCTCATCCTGCTCAACGCTCCCGTGCTTGAGACCGACAGCTACCTCGCCCTCATCCACCGCGGCGCGTCGCCCGCCTACTCCAAGATCCGCAACGACACCTTCCGCACGCTGTCCACCGACCCCCTCTTCCGCCGCCGCGTGAGCGAGGCGAGCCTGATCCGCCTCCTCAACGCCTTCGCCTGGCAACTCCACGACAGCCGCGAGGTGCGCACCCGCGACCACAGCGTCGCCAGCAGCTCACGCCTCTCCCTCGACCAGTCCAACAGCCGACCGAGCACAGCCTATGGTAGCGACTACGGCAGCCCGTCCTCGTCCCCCGCCGCGAAGCGCGCCCGCGCACTGACCCTCACGACCGAAGGCTCCGTGGCGAGCATGACCGGCGAGGCGGGCACCTATGTACAGGGCATGAACGTTCTGGCCGCGCCCTTCCTGTACGCCGCCCGCAGCGAGGCCGAGGCCTTCGCCGCCTTCCATCAGCTTCTGACCAAGGAGTGTCCCGGCTACATCCGGGGCGCCATGGACGGCGTGCACAAGGGTCTGGCTCTCGTCGACAAGGTGCTGGCTATCGTCGACCCGAAACTCAGCCTTTACCTGCTGTCAAAGAATCTCTCGGCCGAGATTTACGCCTTCCCCTCAGTGCTGACGCTTTGCGCCTGTACCCCGCCGCTGCCCGAGGTGTTGAAGCTTTGGGATTTTCTGTTTGCGTACGGCCCGCACCTGAATATCCTCTGCATTGTTGCGCAGCTGGTGATGCTGCGGAGCAAGATTATGGAGTCGCCCAGGTATGTCGATTGCAAAAAGGCTAAGTGTTCGACGCAATAGCTAACAGGTACACTACTAGCCCCAACAAGCTCCTTAGATCCTTCCCAGCCCTCCAGGCAGACCAGATCAAGCGCACGACCCTCGCCATCATCAAGATGATTCCCGACGACGTCTACGCTGAGATTGTTGTCCATGCGCGGTAAACCCAGGACATGCGAGACTGTTTTGCAGCATGTTTGACAGGTTTCAAACCTCATCAATGAAGCTGGCGTCTGCGCCTCACTTCAGTGGGCCTTTACAACCCACGAAGACGAGGTACTACCCGAGTTGCGCCCAAACAGCAGAGCCAAGGCAATTTCAGAGACACTGCCTGAACTTTCACCCCAAGACGGGAGGAGAGCCGCGCTGTCGTGGTGCATTCACCCGCCGCAAATCATGGGTGGGGGAACTCGGCACCGTCTTCAGGACGAGGGCACAAACGGGCCAAGAGGGCGCATTGGATGGGCCAAGACGGAGAGAGGGGACAATAGGTGTTCAAGTGACACTAGGTCCAGGACTGGTTCCCTGAGACAGTTGCTCTGTCTCGCTTACCTTCCTCCGTTCCAGCACGCTGCTGCGTCGCGTCACCACCCGCGACTTCGCAATGGGCATTTCCAATTGATAGGAACGACTAGAGTGGTGACATCGAGGATTTGCTTGCCGGTACTGGATTGACTGGCAAGCCCTTTGTGGGAAACAGTGCCATGGGGGTGACGGTTCAGAACATATTCCAACTCGAACAGCAATGAAGTGCCGCCCTGGCGCCATTTTTTCGAGTTCGGCAGGCTGAGAGATGGGCAAATGGATTGGTAGATGGGGATGGCGTTGAGATCTGGTTAGGGTTAACTGCTCCTCTCTGAATTAGAGGACAGGATCATTTACTATGGGTGATGACGGGGTGGGATTTTTCAGACCGCGAGGCTGGATCTTCGGGTTCATTCTCGCCTCACACTGACTTTTAATACGGCCCTTGCAACAAGTGGCAAGAGAGTGGTTCTTCGCTTCTTCCAAGAATCAACACCTTATGGAACTTACTCAAGAGCCTGCCTCTTTATACTATTCCACTTTCTAACTCTTGACTATTGGTGTCCGTTACCCACCTCCCCTCTACCGCCCCCTTCGTCCTCCCTGCTTCCCCAGCCATCCCATCCGCGTTCACTGTTCCACTACAGTCATTGCTCGGTCCCTTGCATAATTGCATGAACAGTTATGTCGTGTCAGGGAGGAGGGCGGCTACGTCCAAAGCTATTTATCCTGCCTACGCGCCTGTGTTTCGCTCGTGGATATGCGTATGATGCTAGACAAGGCGAGAGTTTTGTGGTCCTCGAGCAGGTACCGGGACAACTCCCCTCGGTTTTCTCCAATAGTTAACTCTTCAATAATTGGCTGCCCCGGTCCGTGCTGTGTCGCTTCGCGCTCAGCCTGGCAACCATGGCTCAGACTGCGGAATTGTTAGACGCAGTGGAGGGTAGCTCAGATACCCGGGAGACGAGGCAGAATAAACACAGGAACGGGAGGAGATACTCCGTTTCATATCCTGCCAAAGGTAGATAGCGGTATGCCATGCTCCCGGTCTTCCCTTCATCTGTCCTCCTTGCAACACTTAGTTGCAGAAGCTCCCCCCTTCTGCCGCACCACACGCGTGAAACAACAAGTGACACGTGGTTGGCTGGGTTTTGAAGCTGCACTGCACTGACCTCAATTTCAACAGTTTTGGGTCTGCCGTTGTATCATGTGCCAACTGGTGTGGTATTTCCTCATGTATGTACGTACTCGGTAGCGAGCGATATTGTGTCGACTCGCTCACCCGCTGCCCTTCTTATCTCTTTCCCACCTCCTCTCTAAGGCGGTAGGGTACCTAGGTATCTATCGTCTAACCAACCCCTCTATCGAATTGATGATTAATTCCTCCGTGATTCAAACAGACACCGTCGCAGCCCATCTAAGAGTCTATCCTCGGAATATCATACCCACTGCAACACCTGCAGCAGCACAGGGCACCCAGCCAACCAGCCAGCCACCAGCAAGCACTTCATTCTTTCGTCATCCCATCCACCACACCACAACACACACGCTCCCTCGACCTGTCACCACCACCCCGTTTGTGTCTCCCGTCGTCACGCGGTAACCATCACCACAACCACAGCAGCCGACCACCAATTGCCACGCACTCGCACAAAAGCATCCTTCTCCTCTCTCTGTGTTTGGTTCAAGCAGGGCAGGAGCGCTCCATAAAACCTAACAGAAACCCACACGGCGCCCGTCGTCCCTTCCCCAGCCGGTCGAACACTCCCCTAGCAACAACGTGAATGCGCCTGCCATGCCCGTCTGACAACAAATGCTTTCGAGGAGGAATCGTCACCGAGATATAGCTGGACGCTGGAATCGAGAGCTTCCCTTTTTGTCCACACAAACACAGCCGCAAAAATGCATTGGACCACCCTGTCCACATCCCTCGCCGCACTCTTCGGTAGCGTGCTGGCCACGCCTGCAGCAGAAGGCTTGGAGCAACAACAACAACCGCTAGACGGCGGCTTCACTCCCCCGCCACTGCCCGGGCGGCAGTACCTGTCGTGCGAGGAAACATATGGCGAGGGGTGGCGGCGGTGTGGTGACGAGGACAGCCGGTTCTGCTACAACCCGAGTCAGGGGCAGGTGAGTTCGCCGTTGTCGCTCTTGTTGGAAAATGGTTCTTGTTGACGGGGTGTAGTCCTGCTGCGCTGTCGACAACAGCTTCTGCGACAGGGGGACGTGGTGCGCGCCCGTTGCGGGATTTTGTTGCTTGGAGGTACGTGGGAGCTTGCTTGCTTGTCGTTTGTTAAGTCCCCCTTCCCGCGAATAGCAAGGCTGACAGGACGGTGTAGAGCGAAGATCTGCAGGAGTGCGCGAGGAATGCCGGCTTCGAGATGCCATTGAGAAACGAGAGGGAGGAGGACCGCGAGACAACCATGGCTCGGCCTTGGACGCCCTTGAGGAGGCGGGCGGAAACGCCGTCAGACGCATCAGCTGACCTGCCCAACAAACGCTTGGATGAAACACCCGCCGGTTCGGGGACAAACTCTAGGGCGGTGGCTGCCCTGCCTGTCCAAGGCTCAGCAGCAAGGAGCCGGTGGACGCTGGCCTGGATGGCGATGGGGATCGGCGCGGTGGGTTTAGTCATGATGTCTAGCTGAGGGAGTCGGATATTGTTGGAAATGGTCGGAAATACCCCTGACAGTGGCCCGAGAGAGGGCACACAAGAGATGGATTGGTTGATAGCCTACGGCTAGTTCGTGGCGCTGCATCTGGAGCACGCGACAGCCACCAAGGGTCGTACATGGAAGGTTCTGTCTGTTCGGTTGGTGACAACCCTCGAGCAGCTCAAGTTCAAAACTTAATACGCGGTGCAGCCATCCTGGGCGAGCCGGAATGCGTGGCCGAAGAAGGACTGCATGGCGTTATAATGGAACAAGATACCGCCAAGCACAGCGAGATGCCAAAGGTTGTGGCTGCCACCAACGTAGTCGAACATGCCGGGGCACCACCGCTCAGGGACCTTGCTGGCGTAAACGCAAGCGCCGAGGAAGTAAACGAACAGAGACTTGACGATGGGCGTGTAGAACTCGAAGGCATCCGCGGCGCTGCGAGTGAGGGAAATCTGGAAAATGGGCAGCATTCCTGTCGCTGAGAGCGCCACGTAGAAGGCAACTCTCGCCCACGCCATATCCTGTCCATTGAAGCGAGGATGCCACGGCAGGATGACGCCGCCAATGCCCAGGAAGGCGGTGGTAGACATGTAGATCCAGCGGCTCACGGGCTCGCAGTAGAACGCCGTGTACTCGGTTGTCATGATGGACGCGGCGATGAGCAGCGAGATGCCGGTGTAGTCGACGCAGGCGAACATGGAGATCAGATTGACGTCGGCGACCGAGTTCATTGTGTGCCAGACGATACTGCAGAGCAAGCACTGGCAGGCGGCGAAGAAGAAGACGGCAGCCACGAAAATGTCGGCCTTGGAGCTCAGGGAGAAGTTGGCGCTCGTGGGGTAGAAGTAGAAAGCGACAGCCAGAACGAGGAAGAGACCGACGGCGTGAGACCAGATGTTGACGAGCTCGTTGGAAAATCCAAAGGCGGACCTCACGCAGGCAAGCTTGGTTTCGGAGAAACGATAGCCCTTGGTGATGTGTGGGTTGATCCTCCAAGGGATCGGCAGATCCTCGTAGCGGATAAGGCCATGCTCTCTGGCGCGAGCGATGGCGCGTTGGACGTGATCCTCGACCGATTCGGCGGCGCGGATGGCCCGTCCAATACCCCCGTCGACAACGCGGTGAGCCTCGTTCTTGATGCTCTCGGCAGCGTTAGCCAAATCGGAGCCTGACTTGGCGGCCTGCTCCTCCATATCCTCCAGCAAGTTGTCAAGCAGCTCGATGCTGACCTTGGCCTTCTCGTTCAGCGAGCCAGCAGCAGCCAGCGCCTCGTGATAGCCGAATTCGAGAGTTTCCACCATGACATGCAATCTCCGGCGCCCAGCATCCATGACTTCCTCCGAGACATGCGAGCATCGCGAGCGGACGGCCTTGAGGGTGTCGAAGGCGAGTGAAATGCTCGCGTCCAAGGACATATCGGAACCCAGGTTGTCCCAGTACTCAAACCTCCGCTCCAGCTCGGTCAGGAACAAGTCCAGCTTGAGCAGCAAGCTCTCCTCCGACTCCATGATGTGGTTGACGATCGACTTCCTGCGCTGCTGGAAATGAGAGGGCCGGCGCCGGCGGAGGGCAGGCCGGTCCTGGGCGTGGGCGCCCGAAGAGACACTCTCGGGGGCATTGTCGCAGGAGCCGAAAGTAAACGGGGGCGGGCAGCCCATGTTGGAGGGGACGTCCATGGCGGGCAGATAATCGAGAGCAAATGACCGAATATTCGAAAGTTGGTGTAACCGAAGCAAGGACGATGCCGTGTAAGCAAGGGAGCGACAGACACCGGGGAAGGTATGACTGAAGCACACGGCCCGGGACTGGATGCGACGGTACGCGGGTTCTTGAAGTTTGAAGTGAGAGGTGAGGGAAAATTCGGCCTCGTTGGTTGCCACTCGTTCGGACGAAGGGTAGGAGGGAGAAGCGCTGTTCAAGAGGTATTCTAGGAGCGAGAATCAAAAGAAACCCATCGCCAAAGGAAATCAAACACTAGAAGCCCGTCTTCAACCTGCGGCGATATACAGATCGAAGAGTGTCGGGTTCAGTGCCTGAATGTAGGAAATGCCTTCAGGGACCGGGGGAGAGAGGGGCCCAGTTTATGGGTGGGCTGCGAATCGCCCCGAAAGCGCCCGCAAGGTCCAAGGCCAAATCCCAACAGGCCAATCGCTGCCGTCATTGCCGAGACCCTACGAAGTTCGTACGTCGACGGTGCTCCACTCGGACGCCACGTTCCAAAGCCCCGGCTCCAGGAGAGAAGCCACAGCCAGGGTTCGCTCTCAGCGACATCAACTGCGACTGCCAGCACTACATACCACGCGAAGCAAAGAGCTGAAGGCACGGTTTGCGACAATGCTATTTTCAATTGTATCAGATCTCTACTTGTGGATGTTGTGATTCGTAGTGCTGAGTAAGAATTTGAGCTGATGTTGCTGACAGCATGGCACAGCAGGTCGCCTGTGGCTGATGTTTCGATGGAGAGCGTACCGTCGATCTAGCGTTAAGAATGCCGTCACTGCTGCTCACCGCCCCACAAACGCTCAACACCACGGTCACCAGACGCTGGCTCTGACTTGTGACATCGCTTTTCGCTAACATTTCGCCGAGGCAAGTGCCAATCCGGAAATCCGCCAACACGAATTCGCCGTCCCAACCCCTCTCACATAACGTCACAAGCGGTTGGCAGTTTCCTTCCTCACCCTAGCCCATCAGGAAATCCCCACCTCGCCCGCGCAGAGCGATCCCGAAAACGAGACTTGGCTGCTGCAATCCATCACCAAATTCATCATCACGCCCGATCCTCACCGGGCAATCGGACCGCAACGGCGCGCAAACCAACACGTCCCAGCCCAATCCTGAATTCGCCCCACCCACGGCACAACAACCGAAACCTCAACCATGACCGTCGACGCGCACATCACCGACCCGTCGCTGGCCTCGGTCCTCGAAACCTCGCGCGCCGCGCGCGAGCAGGCGCAAGCTCTAGTCGACCTGATTGCGCAGCAGCAGTCCCAGGCAAACAACAATGGCCCCCTGTCCCCAGACGCGCTGGTCGCCATCTCGCGGCAGCAGAAGCTCCTCAACACGAGCCTGGCACACCTGCGCGGGTTGCACCGCGCCGCACACTTCCGGGCGCGCGAGACCAAGGGGTTGACGGCGGAGGCGCGGCATGAGGTGGACGTGTTGCATTTGCAGTTGCAGAATCTGTATTATGAGCAGCGGCATTTGGAGGGGGAGATTGCGGCTTGCGAGGGGTTTGAGTATGTTCTCGCTTTGTTTTGCTTGCTACAAGGGCGTGCTAATGATGAGCTTGTAACAGCCACACCTACCAGCTCCTCCCCCTCATCCCCGTCGAAGAGTTCCTCGCGCAGCACCCCGAGCACGCGGACGACGATGAGAACGCGCTGATGGTGGCGCGCATCGAGCACGAGCGCGCCGAGCGCGAGGCCCTGGAGCAACAGCGGCTCGAGCTGCAGAAGCGCAAGCAAAAGTTGATCGCGGAGAATAAGAAGCGCCGCGACGACCTGGCGAATCTGGACAAGGATTTGGAGAAGTTTATTGATGTGAGTTGCTATCCACCTACGCACTTGCGGGAGAGTGGTCTTGCTAACGTGAGCTTTATAGGCAGCCAAACCTATTCAGAAGATGTTTGAGAAGGTTGTTTGAGGGCATCCAAGCTGGATCAAGTAAGAGCGAAGATGAGTGCCTGGGAAGTGGACCCGGTGCAGAGGTCAAGAAGCGCCAATGGTCGCTTTTTATGAAGCTACGCCCGGGCGAAATCTACAACGAGCCAAAGGGGTTGGCTTGCAGTTTACAGCTCCAGGGCACCGAACAATATCAGCCTCCGGTGCTGGCTACTGTGTTTGGTTGAAGTGGTGGAGCTGTTGAGTAGGGCCCAGGGAGCTACGTGGTTCTCATCAGCTTGGTCACTTACATCGGCCGCTTGAGGGGGCCCTCTGGGAGGGTTGTCTCATGAATTATCGAGATGACGGGATGGGATGCTAGGGACAGGAAGGATCAGGGACAGCCGAGCATCCCCTCTCTCGAAAGAGCGGGAGCCGGCGTCAAAGGTGGCAGGAGTGGCTGAACGCCAGGTAGCCAACACAGCAGGTGATGCGAGACGGGCCGGTCCCGGGTCCGGGCGCCTCCGGTGACCCTGTGGAGAGAGGACGGGTCCATCCCGGGGCGTTCCGGCTGAGCCACCCGGCCCGCGTGGGGACATCGGAGACGGGCTGCCAAGTGTCAGATATCTGCGAGACCGTCAGCAACTTTGCCTGACCGGACGCCTGGATATCGAAAGACCCGGAAAAGGAAATGACAGCGAGAAAGAAATTCAATCTGTGCTCTGCCATGTGGCTGTTCTCTCGGCCGCTGGAACGGGACCTTACAGTTACCCGCCGGCAACCCGCAGTGCTCATCACCCCTTGGTAAGACGCTGACATCCGGAGTTCGAGAAAGCCATACAAATTCCGGCGCACCCCTTTCCGATCAAAAAGAGATTTGCTTTGATAAGCACTTGTTGAACGAGGGGTTCCAACCAACGTCGTTTGCGCGTTCTCCCCTTAAAGACGCGTACCGTTGTTTGGATGGTTGCCTCTCATTGGTGTGCTCGCTTGTGGGAGACGGGTGTGATCCGGAGCTGCCCCTGAGAAGACGAAATCAACCACAAATTGATTCATAGTCCCGGAAGACTCCAACAAGGCGAGCTCGTCAGCTCAAGGCTGTGTCCATCGAGACCAAGACATGTTTCGAAGTATTTGTTCCTTCCATCTTCTGCTGCAGGAACACTGCACCATCCCGGTCGTACAGGTGATGTGTCCCTGCATCAGCGTTGCTGCTGTGGCGTCGTTTGCCGTTCATCAGGGGCTCAATGTCCGTCAGCGGTCGGTTCCTGGTAGCCACCTCTTTGACTGGACCCTTGACGCTGCCCCTCGCTGGATCAAACAAGGCCTCCGCGATTTCTGACGGTTGCCCTGCTCACCAGCGCGGGCCGAAGCCGATCGTCCTCCGATGTCCGAACCCCAGACGATTCCTCGGGCAAGCGAGATGATGTTTCCACGACAATCCACCCAAGCCAACATGCCGGGGCTGACAGGGAAGAAATAAAAGAGTTTGCTGGTGTCGAGAGCCTTGCCCGTTGGGGTAAAGGCCGGCAGTGGGTTCGTAGCCAATCGGCGCCTTGGTTGAAATGAGATGGCGGATCGTGCAGTGTGGTGCCGAGCCTCATGTGGGAGGGAGGTCTCGCCAGGCGGCCAGACCAACTTGGCGTACGGTATTCGTATTTCCACGCCCTGTTCGCAAGAAACGTTGGAAACTTCGTGTGCCCCAAGGCCAGCGAGCAGAGAGGTTGAGGGGGTAGAAAAATCCGACATGCTGCCGGGAGGGGTGAAATCTTGTCTGTCAAGACATCTTGTGTCAGTCCAGGGAGTTGGCATCACAGGGTAGGATGCCGAGTTTGTCAGCGCACGGCTGTGCATCGAGCCAGCATCGCATCAGGCTCAAGGCTTGGAGGGTTGGGACGAAGCAGCCGTTAGTTAACGCGGAACCCCAACGACAAGTGGGGTGACCTCTGCGTGTTTTTGTCAGTCCAATGGCACAACAGTCTTTCTTGACAGGGCTCTCATCATAATTTCCCCAAAGTGGCATCGACCCACCCAATTGCGTGGGTGCGGGAGAGAAGGCGGAGGATGGCCAGAGCTGGCGGGAAGCGATGCGCCGGGTAGGTTGGTGTGGGGGCCGGGAGGAGGGCTTTTTGTCGAAGCCGGAGTCTTCGAAGTTTGAAGATGTTTGGGACGAACAACAGAAGATGACTATCCGTACTTCGTACTTGGCGACTATCTTTGTTCCATCTGCCTTCCAGCAAAAGCCCGGAGATGTTCATCCTCGGCGGTCTGCTCGAAGGCGTGGATGCAACTTGGGATGGTGCTGTGTCTCAACTTCAAAACTCAGACGGACCCCACCAAGACTTTTGGGTCGAGCTCCCAAGCTCTTCGCCAAGTCTGTTGGTTAGCTCTGGTGTGAGGTTTTGCCCAAGTTCTGCCACATGACTGGCTGATAATGAAGCCTCTAAAGCTTGAGCCGTATTGTGGCGTCGAGACGAGGTTCGACTTGAGGATGGGCACCTGATGATGTTGCTGGGCACACCAAGCGATGGCCTGCAGTCTTGAGCCTTGGGTGAAAGCGGAGAGACACCGTCATCGTCCTGGTGGAGTTATGCTCTCCACGCGTGTCTCGACGGTGCGCTGTGGTTGGTTTAAGGCAAACCGTGAGATTTCCCGTCTCGCTGCTCGCTGCTCGGCAAGGCAACAAGATTGCAAGCAACAAAAAGTGCCGCTGGTTGGCAGCGAGTTTCTGTTGATGGTTTGAACCTGGGGAATCTTGAGGCTGCCCCGTGTCGGCTGCTCTTGACGGTTGAGGGAGAGTACCGTATCGCTATGAGCTTGCTGACTCCAAAATTGTATGAAGCGGCATACTTGGTAGAATGAAAGAGAGGCGAGAAAGCAACGTCCAACCAAGGCAGCTCACAAATATCCAAGTCTCGAGGTCCCTTCCCCACGATTTTCCGTGTATGAAGAGACGGCGGCGTCTTCCTCGACAACCCAGCAAAGCAGGGGACGGGAACTTGGACCAACGGGTGTGGCAGCTGCGACCCAGTTGTTCTTGATTAACAAAGTTCGTGGTTGGAAGCCAGCATCAGCAGAGCAGCAGAAGTGTCAGGCCGTCTTAAGACTCTCAACTTCGCTCTCAACTTCACCGGCCAAAGGGAGCCCTGGTGAGAACAATCGTTGCCCAGAACAAACACGGATGATCGTTCTGGTTTTTCCGCTTTACCTTGCGCGTCACAAAAACCCATGTTCGTTGCACTTGGCCGAGCTTGGTCTGGCGGGAAATTGGTTGCCTGAAATCGACAAGCGCGGAATGATTGATGCGCAAGATGCACAAAGCGAGGCCCCACCCTGTGACTGCGCCCCGTGTTCCTGCCGCTGCATGTTCGAGCCTAGCCCCCAAGAAACCTGGGAAGTCGCACCCTAGCACTGCTTACTCTGGAGTGGATTGGCACTTGACTCTGGACGCGGCATGCATGTCCCCCCTTTTTTTTTTCTTTGGTGAATGGCCCCAGGCTGCTTTGGGGGTTTCATCGCAGCGACTGCTGCCCTCAGCTCCAAGCACGTCCCCCGACTAGCTCCAGCACCACCACGACTGCGCCGCCTCACGCTCATCATTCCACTCCCAATTTCTCTCTCTTTCCTCTTCTTCCCTCTTTTCTTTCCTTCCGCAACCCCCCTTCTCACCCCCCTCCCGTCCGTCAAGCCAGCAACGGTGGACAAGCGGAAGAAGTGTGCTGTGCCGAAAGTACCTCCCGTCCCCGACCCGCGCCCCGTCTCCCTGTGTCCACACGGGCCTCCACTCGTCCTCGACTCCCTCGACCTTGACCTCGACCTCCACCGCTCTCGGTCAATTCACCGGCCACCGCACCTCGCACAACTTCTTCGACGGTTCCGATCTTTTCGCATTATCCCAGCTGCCCTCGCCATGTCCATCTTCGCCTGGTGTAGCCGGCGCGCCGGCGGCCTGGCGATGCTGGCCACTATTGGGCTCTCGTATTGGACCATTTCGAGCGAAATGGCCGTCCAGCGATATGGCTACAAATATCAGTCGGACAACAGTCTTGCTGCGCTACACCCCGACGCGAAAGGGACTGCCAGATGGGTCGCAGTGTTCTCGTACTACTGCCTCCTCATCCACATCCTTGTCTTCGTCTTTCCGCTGCGCTCCTCCTACGCCGTCTTCACCATCACCCGAGCCCTGCAAAAGGCTGCACGCACCAAGGCGCTGAGGGACCTCAAGTTCAGCCACCGCCGCCGTGGTTCGTCAACCTCGCTCTCCAGCTCCGAGACATTGACCTCCTCCCGCGACTTGAGCTCCACCTCGAGCAGCGAGGCTGGCGACCTGGATATCGAGTACCTGGCTGACGCCGACATTGCGACCGACCGCATCGTCCACGCGATTGTCATTCCGAACTACAAGGAGGAGAACGACACACTGAGGGAAACACTCGAGGTCCTGGCTTCGCACCCGCAGGCGCGCTCCACCTATGATGTGAGTTTCCTGCTTTTGTGCCCTTTACCACCCCGCCATGGCAGCTGGCAGCTATTCCCAGTTTGTTGCGCGCAGTCATGGGTTGCAGTGGCAGCCGGTGGAGCGTTGATCTTCAGGGGAGCATGGTTTTCCGGTTTTGCGTGACTCCATAGCTTTTTTCAGGCTGACACTCATGATTCAGGTCTACCTTGCGATGGAGCAGCGGGAGCACAATGTGGAGACCAAGGCCGCCCGCCTCACCAACGAGTTCTCCAAGAAGTTTCGCTCAATCGACTTTACGGTGCACCCGTCTGACGTGCCAGGCGAGCTGGCCGGCAAGGGCAGCAACATGGCCTGGGCGGCGCGGAAGCTGAGCGAGAAGTACACGCTCGACCAGCGCAAGGACGTGATCGTCACGGGCATTGATGGTAAGTGGTCCACCAAATCTGGGCGCGGATCTGGGTCTGGATCTGGGTCTGCACCTGCGCCTGCACGTCAGGGTTGGCTAACCAATTGTGTCCAATGTAGCCGACAGCCACCTCTCGTCCAATTACTTCGCCATGCTGACGAGCATGCATATGACCTACCCCGATACGGCGACGACGACACTGTACACAGCTCCCATCATCTTCGACCGCAACGCCCACAATGTCCCCGCTATTGTCCGCGTCGCTGACATCCTGTGGTCCGCCGCCGGCATGTCGGGCCTTTACAAGGGCTCGAGCGTCGCTCCCCCAACCTCTGTCTACTCGCTGCCTTTGGAATTGGTCGATCGCGTCGGTGGCTGGGATTGCGACTCGGAGGCAATTGGTGAGGACCTGCACATGTACCTCAAGTGCTTCTTCGCCCTGAACGGTAACCTGACGGTGCGGACCATCATGGCACCCATCAGCCAGACGAACGTCACGGGCGGCGGCCGCGGCAAGGGAATTCCGGGTATCGTTGCCGACGTGCGCGCGCGGTACAAGCAGGCTATGAGGCACATGTGGGGTGCTCTCGATACCGGTTACGCTCTGCGGAAGGTTGTCAACGTTTGGAAGGAGCGGAAGCACACCTCAAGGGCCTTCCGGCCGCTGCACACCTCGATGAACGACGATTCGGACAGCTACGTCCCGGAGCCGCAAATTGACGGCTTGGATCTGGAGGCCACCCCCGAGAGCGGCATCTTCTCCGACGTTGTGACCGACAACCTGAAGGAACCCGACTGGGAGCGCATCGTCGTCCTCGCTCATCGAATCTTCGAAGCCCACTTCCTGCCCGTCCAGATGACCATCCTCGTCATCGCGTCCACCCTGTGGATGTGGGTAACGGATGGCACGCCCGACGTCTACGGCGTCTCCTGGATCTTCACCATTTGCAACATTTTCCGCACCGTCGGCATTGTTGAGGTCGCCTTCTACCTCTTCCTCTACGAGCGCTTCCACAGGATATGCGTCGAGGCGCGCGAGAAGGAGATGGGCGACGCCGGCCTTCTGAAGGGCATGCATTTCTCCAAGAGGGAGGTCAAGACCAACCTGATCGATTACGTTATGGTCCCGCTGGTCGCGCCAATCTTCGGCTCAATCCCCTGCGCGCAGGCGCAAATATACCACTTCTGGACGCTGGACCTGGTGTACACGGTCAGCAAGAAGGTGACGAGGAGGAGAGCGAAATCGATCAAGATGGACACCTTGGTATAATAACCAACGGCATGGATTTAACGACACGTCTCTTTTTATGCGCCTTTTCAGCGACCGATCTAATGTTTTTTTTGCGCGTGCTCGATCAAGTTCTCTCCTCCCCGTGTCCGGGAGCTCGGTGTCGCCCTTCCTCGACTTTACCCGACGACTCGTGGCCCAGAACCACTACCACCACAACAAACCTCACACCCACACACCTCCGAGCCCCGAACCCGCTTTTTGAGTTCGCTTTTTGGGAAATGTTTAGTTTTGTGTGTCTGGCTCGGATCAATAGGCAAGCGAGATCTGGCGTTTTTCAACCCTGGCCGTTGCTTGCTCTTTGTTCTGCGACAAAGATACACCAGGGGTTTTTGTTGAGAATGGCAAGGCGCACGTGTGTAAATCAAAGAGGACATGATGTTGATATGCATGGCATGGCATCGGCATTTGGCATCTAGATATGGGGGCTTGAGTTGTTTTATTGCTAATCATTTTATTGTCGCTTTCTTTTTTCTCTCGTCTTGGTTTTTGTTTTTCTTTTGGGGGGGTCAACGGGCGGCTTTACACAGGAGTTCTTGGAGCAGGAGCAGAGAAACACCCATTTTATACCGGCAGGGATCCTTTTTTTACGCGGGGGCATCAAACACGGACGGATATCCTCGCCTTGCTGGCGCCACTCGCTTTTAGACGAACGATGAGAGACATGGACGATGGTGGAGATGGAGGGACCACGGCTTCGAACTTCAACAAACAAAAGAGTGGCTCGCGCAGGCACACTCTACTTTACAAGGAGAGCCGGATCGAGAGAGAGAGGGGCGGATTGGAGCGAGGCACGACGATGACAACGACGACGAGGTGGAGCGCCGAGGGAAGGGACGCGCGTCTCGGATGTTTCCCGGTCTGGGCTTTTGGGCTAGGCCCGACGGGAACGAAAGAAACAGGCGAGGTTGTTGGCTCAAACAATCCCCGTGGTCCGTGACTGGGCAAAAAGGAGTTGGTGAAGCCCAGGGGGGATAAGCCTGATATCAACAACACTTCTGGCCCCTAATATTTAATCAACAGTGTACATAGACAGCCACCACCAGCGCCATCATCGCCCCGGGATCTCAAGGGGAGGCAAACGGGGGCAGACATCACGGCATTCGCTTGGAGAAGTGGATGGGGGTGTGATGTTGCTCTTGCGAGTTGCTTTGGATCCCTGATGTGGTGGGAGGTGGGAGGAGGAGCAGACGCGCCATGCGAGGGGGAGTAACTATCATGTATCGTCTTTTACGGGAGTTTGATATGGATATGTTTCTGGAGAAGCAGGCATGGGCGTTTGAGGCGCGAGGCATTGGGAAGTGGGAAAGGAGAAAGAAGAAAGAAGAATAATAAATTCGTCACGCTCGCTTTGGCCTGCGCATATCACACACCTCATCTCGCTCTTTCTCGCCCTCTCGCACTTCTCTATGGGTTTGTGATCGCTTGTGTTGCAGGGTTGTTGTTAAGTGGACGGAGCTTTTAAGATGATATCCATGTGCTGCTGTGGGGGCCAAAGCTGTCAACCTCTTGACATCATCCCTCCCGACTCAGCGGGTGTGACTCCCTCCCTTCTGTCCAAACAGACGATCAGACGGGTTTCACCTGCCATGTGCTGGAATCCTTGGGGACGACATCAGACACAGGGTCTTTGCAGCAAGAAGGTGTGGCGCAGCGGGCCGCCAGCTGCGGGATGCTTGCCTTCGTTGCCTTTTTCTCGCCGAGGTTGGCCAGTGAGGGAAGCGAGTCTTGGTGGCATGAGTAGACTGCACGGAGCCAAGAAATGCTTCCCCTTGTCTTGTTAGTTTGTCTGATGTTGCCTAAGGCAAGATCCTGAGGGCCGCGTCACCTGGAGTTGTCAGTTCCTTCGTTTTTGTGGCGAGTGATGGAGCTTTTGAGGCAGAGTGGGTAGTTTGATTCAGGAAGTCTGAGAGTGCTGACGTGGCTTGGGCTAAGGAGTTCAGATGAGCGGGGTTTGACCATTTGATAGGGTATACGCTTTGAGCCTTGGTTGTGGCTATGCTGGGTGGCACATCGCTGGGTGTAGCTTGGAGATGGACGGCACGGCGGATGGATGTTGTTAGTGAGGTACTTGCCGTCTGAGAGGGTGGTATGGATCGGGTTGGCGGGTGATGTTGGGATCTCGATGTAACATTGTTGGTGGTTGCGAGCAAATGATCATCCCCTGTGCTTGTGGTGCGAGGGGAGGGAATTTATCCGCATTCCCTTCGCTTCGGCCCGCCTTCTCATGTTCTGTATTGGTTTGGCGGTTCTCGAATTGTTGTTCCAAATTTCTCCTAGCTTGTTGAAGATGGATGAGAGTTCAATCTTCCTTCTCCTGAATTCATCGCGCGGGTTTTCGATATTGCCCTCTTGATTGTCACCTCTCCGCGGGGTGCATGGGGCTGTCTTGCATGACGCCTGAACTCGCGGGGTTATGATAGCTTCTAGGCATCTTCCGACACACTTGGCCAAATTCAATTTAGCTCGGAGGGCCAAATTCAAGCTACAAGAAGGTCGGAAAACTTTTCAGCATCGTTGTCTCTGTTCCGAGTGCCTTCGGAGGTTGAGTTGACCTTGGCCAATCAGCGCCCAAACCGGGCGCCACCCGGAGGTTTGACAAGGCGCCGGCCCCCGGACTCGGGCGGCCCGGAATTGTGCATCGGGTCCGAGGCTCCGGTGCACATCGGAAGCGCTATAGAGGCAGTTAGTATCGCAATGATACAAAACCGCTGAGTAAATTGTGTGCTGTTATGTTGAATATGGCCTCCCACCAGCCTTTCTATCCGACGAACTCCAAGAGACTGTAACCTGCGAGACAGCCGCGCACCATGACGGCCACCAGCTCCCGCAAAACCGTCCGCATCGGGGTTTACATCCCCTCAGAATGCCAACTCCTCGATATGGCCTGCGTGGACATCTTCGGCACCATGAGCCACGAGTATTTCTCTCTCCTGGGGGACTCTGCTCCTGCCCCGATCGTCAATCTTGCCCCGAGCATAGAA
The DNA here is from genome assembly GCA_004802645.1 of Amesomyces nigricolor. Lineage (NCBI taxonomy): Eukaryota > Fungi > Ascomycota > Sordariomycetes > Sordariales > Chaetomiaceae > Amesomyces > Amesomyces nigricolor. The sequence goes on along the minus strand of SRKS01000009.1, from coordinate 16,889 downwards.
ATCTTTTGTATGCATGCCTTGCAAACATAGTTGAACTCAAGACATCCCCAGGATGCGCTAACAACCCAAGACATCTCAACCATCCAGCCAGGCCAACCCATCCCCCTCACCTCCGCGGCCCACCTCTTCTGCACGCATCACATATCCGACCCCGCCGTCCAACCAGGTCAACTTGACATCGTACTCGTACCCGGGCCCGACCCGTCACTCGACTGGTCGGACAAGAAGAAAGAGACAGACTGGCTGGCGGCCCACGCCGCGCGACCCGAGACGGACATTCTCTCCGTCTGCACCGGCATCTACATCTGCGGCGCAGCAGGCCTGTTGAAGGGGAAAAAAGCGTGCGGACCGCGGAACTTGCAGGGTGACCTGGCAAAGAAATTTGACGGCGTGGACTGGGTAGGGGAGAAGCTTCGGTGGGTGAGAGACGGGAACCTTTGGAGCAGCGGCGGCATCACCAATGGCAATGACCTGGTTTCGGCGTATGCCAGGCTCAGCGGCCGCTTCCCAGGGCCTGTGGTGGAGCTTGGCTTGGTGATGACGGACACGGGGGATAGGCCGCAGGCGTATGGGACGGGTCAGACGGCGATGACGATGGGGGTTGTGTGGCAGGTGTTGAGAGCGGTGTTTATGGGGCTTGGAAAGAAGAAGGTTGCTTGAAGTGGGTGTGTCGGGGAAGGGGATAGAAGTGGAAAGATGGTGTGAGATCAGAAGCAGTTGTTCGGAAGGTCGTCCGGTTCTCCTCGCTCTCAAAAATACACTGAACGTTATGTCTCAAGAATGGCTTCCCACGTCGACGAAGGGTTCCTGTCAACTACAAAGTCCTTGTTTCTGGTGGAGACATGATTGGTCAGGGCGTTGAGATGGAGAAAAGTGATGCTGAACGACGTTGACGGAAGGCTGCCGAAAAAGCCAGCGACTTCAAGGCAAAGTCAGGGTCCACCCAATCCCAATCCAAACAATTGTGTGGAGTAAACTAAACCGTGAGCGGCAGGCGGTGACCGCGACAAGTGGAACACATGTGGTTGGCCGGGAAGCAAGCGGGGCGATAAGCTCTTATCCGCCAGGAACTGTGGGGAGCGGGTCCAAAATTTTCTGGCTCGAGGGTCTCGTCTCGCCTGAAGTATTTCTGCAGAACCGACTTTTGATCGAGGTTGCTTCGCTCACTCTTCCTCCCGTTTCCAGCTTTTCCATCTCCCTCAACCCCTCTAATTCTTATTTCCCCTGCCAATCTCTACAGCATCGACTGAAGAGCCCATTTTACCCTTTATCCCCCCGATTAATTCAGTCAACTTCCATACAAGATGTCGCCGCTTCTGCCTGTCGCCGTCTATGGCCTCGAGGTCCCGACCGGCGAGGTTCTCGTCCCCGCCGAGATTGAGTTCCCGGCGACCGTACGTCTACTGCGCACTTCTCCAGGTATCATTTCGCCTGCGCTAATACTCTTCTCCAGATCCGCATCACCATGGCGGCCATTGACCCAACCGCTGCCCCCGAGACTGACAGCCAGGGCAACGTCCCCTCTGTCCCTCGCTCAACCCTGAAGATCTACAAGGCGAACGTTGATGACGATGACGAGGATGAGGACTACCTTGAGGGCCTTCTCGGCGGCGCTGATGATGAGGATGAGTCGGACGAGGACGAGGAGGAGGCCAACGGTGGCCCCAGCGATCCCTCCAAGTCCAAGAAGGCCCGCCGCGAGGCCGCCATCAGGAAGCTTCTTGCCGCTACCCAGGAGGACTCCGATGACGAGATGGAGGATGCCGGTGCCAAGAAGGGCAAGGGCAAGGGCAAGGCCAGCGAGGATGAGGAGAGCGATGAGGAGGACGAGGACGACGAGGACATCAACATGGAGGAGTACGTCGTGTGCACTCTCGACACCGAGCGCGTATGTAAACTCCTTGTTGCTGCCCCAACCCCCAGATCAGTCAGCTAACTGTGCTCCAGTTCTACCAACAACCCATCGACATCACCGTTGGTGAGGGTGAGAAGATTTTCTTCAGCGTCAAGGGCACCCACCCCATCTACCTCACCGGCAACTACGTCGTTCCTCAGGACGAGGAGGAGAGCGACGAGGATGATGAGGATGATGACGACTACGACCTCCCCCCCGGCATGGAGCTTGGCGAGGATGATTCCGATGACATGAGCGACGAGCTGGATGACCTCGACGGCGCCGAGCGCATCAAGGAGATTGACACTGACGAGGAGGAGGCTCCCAAGCTTGTCAGCACCAAGAAGGGCAAGAAGCGTGTCGCTGAGGAGGAGGCCGAGGGTCTCGACGAGATGATGGCCAAGGACGAGAAGAAGCTCAGCAAGAAGCAACAGAAGAAGCTCAAGAACAACCAGGGCGAGCCTGTCGTCGCCGAGGCCAAGGCCAAGGAGTCGCCCGCTGCCAAGGGTGACAAGAAGGTCCAGTTCGCCAAGAACCTCGAGCAAGGCCCTACCGGCCCCGCTAAGGACAAGGTCGAGGCCAAGGCCGACAAGCCCAAGGCTGTCGGTGTGAAGGTTGTCCAGGGTGTCACCATCGACGACCGCAAGGTTGGCAACGGCCGCACCACCAAGAACGGCGACCGCGTCGGCATGCGCTACATTGGCAAGCTCCAGAACGGCAAGGTCTTTGACTGTAAGTTGCCACGAAATTCTTGAATCTGTCCATGACCTTGAGACTAACAATACGTTACACAGCCAACAAGAAGGGTGCGCCGTTCTCCTTCAAGCTCGGCAAGGGTGAGGTCATCAAGGGCTGGGATATCGGCATCGCCGGTATGTCCGTCGGTGGTGAGCGTCGCCTGACAATTCCCGCCCACCTCGCCTATGGCAGCCGCTCTATGCCCGGTATCCCGGCGAACAGCACCCTCATTTTCGACGTCAAGCTCCTTGAGATCAAGTAAGCGATTGCTTTTTTGAGGAGTAGTTGTCAGGGGCTGTGCTCGATTCGCCATCTCTAGATTTTTTGAGCGCGGCGTCGGTCGCTAGAGTTCCGTGTTGTTCATCAGGGCCTCCTCTTGGTCGTCCTCCTCCTATCTCTAGGGGGGTTAATCTTTTCACTTGGCTGTTCCCGCAGCGGGATAATGGACAGCACCGTGCAGACTTCTGACCTGGGCGGGGTCTGCGAGGATCCCTTCCTTTGGGGAGCAGACGGATGCGGTTGAACGGGATGACGAGGTCTACATTGCATTTGGGTCGGCGAACTAAAAGAGTTTGGGACGGGTTTTCTCTGTCATGTCTGGTTTTTCTGTTAATAGGCGCAATGATATCTCGAAGTGTCGATGCTTTTCTCAGCCTGCTCTAGTCACCATCGTGGGTTGTCTCCTTCTGCTTGGGTATTCTGGGCAGGATCGTTTCTTCTCGCCCTGCATAACACACCGTACCTCCCTCCAGTATTCTTTTACGTGGCGGACCCTTGAGGTACGCCGAGGAAGGAATGGGAGCCGGGCTCGCCGATGCCATCATTGCGTCTTACCCAAACCAGCTGCTGTTCTCCAGCTCTTAGCTCCTCTGAGTTCCAGCTCCCCGTCTCTTCCAAAAGTACATTTTCCCCAACTCTCGTTAGCTCTAGGGGGCTATACCACACATTACACAGTATCTTCAATCCGATGTTCCATGGATAGGGTAGTTAGACATGCCGAGATACCTGGTCGACTTTCCAGACCAGACGGTTGTCACCTTCCGGGAACCTGAGCAGCAACACGACATCGAGTCCGAGCCCCGATCTCCGACAACGCCGGAGCACGCGCCTGGGCTCTCTTCGAAGCTGCGCCGCCATCGAGTGAAGGTCGTCTCAGCTTTAAAGTCGCTGACCAACAGCTGTGAGTGACTTCGACAACCCCGCGGCCCGTATGCAAAACTAACGTGGGGTTCAAGCCGGCAACCAACCCATCATCACTGATCAACCCAATAACGCTCCAGGAGTATACCGAACCAAGTCCGCCCTTGCATCAGGCATAAACAAGATGTCCAACGCTATCTTCCGCGGTCCTCTGGAGCCGACCGTCGTCCGCCGGGACTCGCCAAAAGCCCGCCCCCTGCTCAACGGGACTTTCGCATCACCGTCAAGACCACAGACCCCATGTACACCAAGCCCAAAGGCCGGGTCAAACGACAACTCTAGCAAGATGGGCAGCTCCACCACTACTCCTCCCAAATCACCAGATGCCTCAACCAGCAAACCCTCTTTCGACTCCATGTTCAAAGGCCGCAAGCCAAACACCCCCCAGTCCGCCTTCCGCATCCTCAACAACAACCAAGTCAAGACCCGCCACCCCGGCCCCCAACGCACCCGCCCAACCCCTCTCCTCCCACCTTCTCCCCCCGAAAGCAACCCCAACACCACCTCTCCTCTCTTCTCCATCCAAGAAACAGCCACCCGCCACCCCAGCCGCAGCACCCCAAGCATCGCGACGGCCGAGCGCGCCGCAGCCGCCAAGATCTTCCTCGAGACGCACTTCAACTCCTTGCTCGCAGCCGGCCCATCACCGCGGCAGATGCGGCAGCAGATGCTCGAGACAGAACTGTTCAACCGGGCGCGGGAGCGCGGCGTCCCGGGGCTGTCCGCGGGAGAGGTACAGGCGGCGAGGGCGAGGTTTTGGAGGAGGGAGAGTGAGTATCTGAGGGAGTTGAGGGGGTGAGGGTGAAAGGGGGAAAGGGGTTGGTCATTGGTTTTGGGGAGGGCCTGGATGGGGGGGTGAAGAGGGAGAGGGGTGGGTATGAGACGTTGAGGAATTTGGGGAAGGGGAGTTTTGGGGTTGTGAGGTTGGTGAAGGAGACGAGGGATGGGGGGGTGTACGCGATGAAGGTTATCAAGAAGAGTAAGATGTTGAGGAGTAGTCAGGAGGGGCATTTGAGGGCCGAGAGGGATATTCTTGTGGCGAGCGAGGGGTTGAGGTGGTAGGTTGGCTGGATTCTTGGTGACGGGGTCAGTGAGGTTGGTACTGACTGTTTTGTGGTAGGATTGTGTCGCTTGTTGCGAGCTTCCAGGACATTTCGAATCTGTACTTGGTCATGGAGTACATGCCCGGCGGAGACTTTCTGAGTCTCCTCATCCGCGAAGACACGCTGCACGAGTCGGTTGCGCGGTTCTACGTCGCCGAGATCATCCTGTGTGTTGAAGCGGTGCACTCGCTCAAGTGCATCCACCGCGACATCAAGCCGGACAACTTCCTCGTCTCGGCCACTGGTCACCTCAAGATCAGCGACTTCGGGCTGGCGTTCGACGGACACTGGTCCCATGACACGTCATACTATAACAGCCACCGGTAGAGCCTGGTGAAGAAGCTGGGCATCAGCGTCGACGGCGACGAGGAGGACAAGGAGGAGAACCGAGGGTCTGACGCAAGCAAAAAGCGGCGGTCGAGCGGGATCAACGCGGGCATTGAGAAGCATGAGAAGAAAAATCTGCACGACGGTGAGCCGCTGCTCAGCTGGCGCAACCGCTGCGGGAACCGCGTCTCAGCCAGGAGTGTTGTGGGCACGAGCCAGTACATGGCCCCTGAGGTGATTGAGGGCAGGAGGTACGATGCCCGCTGCGACTAGTGGAGCGTTGGGGTTATCCTGTTTGAGTGCATCTACGGACATACCCCCTTTTTGTCGGAGGAGGGTCGGCAGCAGACAAAGGAGAATATCTTGCGACATCACGATACCTTTGGCTTTCCACCTCAGCCGGAAGTGTCGGGCCGCTGCCGGCATCTGATGGCGTCGCTCATCACGGACAAGGAGAAACGACTGTGCTCGGAACGGTACCGCATGAAGGACCTCGTCACGTCGACGTTTTCGTCTTCGTACCACAGCTCGAAAGGAACTGATTCAAGCTCTGGCGCTCGCGGCCGCGGGGTGAAGGACTTTGCCGGGCGCTACGTGTTCCCCTACGACGCGGAGGACATCAAGGCGCATAAGTGGTTTCGCAGCATCCCCTGGGAGCGGCTTCATGAACTCCAGCCCCCGCTGGTCCCCAAACTCCGGGCCGTCGATGACACGCGGTACTTTGACGACATCGGCTCGATCAGCGACTGGGACGAGAGCAGCTTGGAGGACTTGGAACAAGCAGCGAACAACCCCGCTGTCGAGCCCATCTTCACCTCCGCATTCTACACTCCCCCAACCAGCGCACTCCCAGGGGGGGGCGACGGTCCTTCACTTACCTACCCCATCGGTCTTCAGCGCCCCTACCTCCCGTTTCATCAGCAGTACTATCCCATCCAAGACGCATCCCCCTCCTCGCAGATGTACTCGATCCCACCGCCCCTCCCATCAACGGAATCCCCCGTCACAGCCGACTCGCCAGGCTTCCCCTTCCCCAACTGTGTCAAATCACCCCCTCCGGTCAGCGCATTCCAATCTCCCGCTTTCACCCTCACGGAGGAACAGCTCGCGTTCCTCCGCCCGCTGCGGTATGAGTTGCAGGAACTTGCTCTTGCGGCTGCTGGGCAACTGCAGGCTCAGGGAGCATCGATTCTGGCGCAACAGGCGGGAGGGGAGGGTGTTGTGACGCCGGGAGCAGCGCAGCAGGAGTACCTGTGGAGGAATATTGAGATGTGGATGGATGGGCAGGTTGGGGTGGGAAACTTGACGGAATGGGAGAGGGGGGCGGTGAGGGAGTATGTGAGGAGGTTTGGTGCTGCTGGTGGTGGTGGGATTAATGCTTTGGGTGGTGGTAATGGAAATGGGAATGGGAATGGGAATGGGGGTGGGCAGCACCGCCGTGGGAAGGAGAAGAAGAGACCCAGGGATCGGCTGTTGAGAGATGATGCCACAAAAGGGGTGGTGATGGAGGTGAGGAAGCAGACGGCGTTTTTGGGGTATGAGTGGACGCGGATGAGGGAGGAGGACCGTGGAGAGGGGGTGAAGGCGGGAGGGGTGGGGTTGGATGGGGAGGGCTGTTTAGAGGGTGGTGAGGAGGGTTGTGATGAGAGAAAAGCTTTTGGGGTTGGTGGTCCTGATGGGCGGGAGCAGAAGAATGCTCCTGTCTTTTCGGTTCTTCGTCCAGTTGAGGATGATGACGGACAGAGACATGCGCATGGAGTGTTTTCACAAGACAAGCGTGCTAGTGTAGACGACTGGGCGGATGAGGTGGCTCACTTGCGCGCTTTATACAACCGTCCGTGGAGTTTGCACTAGATGGACTGGAGAACGACTCGGAGAGAGCTGGCCAGACGAGTCTGGTGGGTGTGAAGAGTCGTTCGTTGATGTCGCATCGATAAGCGAGCTGGATAGGTGTTACCTAGTACAGAGAGTAGCAATAACGAGTATCATATCTAGAATGACCAACAGCGATCTCTCCTATCTTTCAAGTTGTTGTGTATGGATTTATCCTCACTCTTTAACTCCCAACCCCTGAGCCCCTGACCCTTTGAGCCCCTGGATTCCTGATCTCTTAGTCTAGTCCAAAGCATCTTTGTGAGAGACTCCTTTCAAAGACAGTAATCACGAGAATATACAGACAATAAGAGAGCATCGGGGCTCAGTTGGCTTAGATTTCAAAATGAAGAGAAGAAATGCCTCTGAGAGCTGGGAGGTGAGAGTGATGATGTCATCCCAGCTCAGAACTTTAGGGGAGAAGCTGCCCGCGTCTTCACAACCTGGAATTCGGACCCCAACTGAAAACACTGCTTCAAGTGAGTGAGTGGTTTTATTGGCTTATTTTGTGGTTCGAGTAGGCACACAAGCCGAAGAATCGGAGCTACCGCAGCCGCAGTCCGCGCCCACTTCTCTCGAGTTGAAGATGGCAACCCAAACTCTCACGACCGGGCAATATGATGACAGTCTTGGGTACCAGAGTCGCAACGATTCTTTTTACAATGAGGTGGCCTTGATCTATTTTCTACCCTTCAATATCGAACTTCCCAGGTCATCGCGAAACAAGGCATCCAGGCTTGGATGGTAGTGCTGACGGTTGCATCAAGCCTCATGCAGGACGATTGGGCGTTGGGTGCCTGGCTGTAAGCCACGTCGACAGCGAGGACAGGTTGCGCCCCCCAACGGAGGATATAAATTGGCCCAGGGTGCCATCCAGGAGAAGAGATGATAGGTATTAGGCTTAAACACAGGCTCTTCACCATCTCTCCTTTCACCCATCACATCACATCTCCCATCCCCATTCTTCACCACCACCGCCACCACCCGCACAACATGTCCACCCCTACCACCATCACCACCAACCCCCCTCCAACCCCCATCTCCCCCCTCCCCCGCAACCCCCAATCCGCCCACGACCTCGCCACCGAAATCATCACCCTCCTCAAATCCACCAACTCCACCCTCGCCATCGCCGAGTCCCTCACCGCGGGCATGCTCATGGCGGCACTCGTCTCCGTCCCAGGCGCAAGCGCCGTCTTCCGCGGCGGCGTCGTCGCCTACGCCACACCCCTCAAACAATCCCTCCTCAACGTCTCAGCCGAGCTGATCGCGCGCGAGGGCGTCGTGCACCCGGATGTGGCGGGGCAGATGGCTGAGGGGGCGCGGAAGGCTACGGATATTGGAGGGGAGGGGACGACTTGGGGCGTGGGGACTACGGGCGTGGCGGGGCCGGGGGAGCAGGATGGGAAGGCGGCGGGGACGGTGTATATTGGGATTTCGTCGGTGAGGGGTGGGAGGAGGGGGTTGGGGCCGTTTCTGTTTGAGGGCGGGAGGGAGAGTGTGAGGGAGGCGACGGTGGTGGAGGCGTTGGGGAGGTTAAGGGAGGCGATTTTGGAGGAGGGGGAGAAGGAGGAGTGAGGAATGATAAAGTCGGTGATGGGGATGGGAGTATTGAGGGTGGTGGATTGGGTGGACGATATTGGATAGCGCTGGGGGGTTTGAGTCCAGACCGGCGATTAGGTAGAGAGGTTATGCTTGAAGTACCGTTCGTCATCTATCCTGTACTTGGTTTGATCATCGTGACTATCAGTCGCAGTGTCTGCTACCGATGGTTGACTGTTCAAGATTTGAGGTGAGCCTCTCTTTAGGCGGCGACGCGTGCTTGGGCCTCCATCTCAACCTCAGGAGTCTCTTTCATGGTCAATGATGTCGACGCCATAATACTGTCTTTCGCCTCTTTCGCTGAGTTGCCAGCTATCGTAGCCAAAGTCCACTCCTGCACTGGCAAACATGTCTTCCAGAGTACCATTATCGACAGCTGCCCCCGTGTCACACTTGACCGACGTCAGACGGGGAAATCGCCCTCGGAAAGCAGCTTGGGCGACAACCTGCAAATCCCGGGCGGCACGCGCTCGCATCTACCCTTTCCCCGTGTTGTCGGCCAAGTGCAGCGAGACAAGAGATGTCGGGATGAGTTCTTTGAGAATTTCGCTCTCGTCGGCCCCCGCTGCCTCCTCATCGTAGCGATAAAGGATAGCCATGTTGAGAAACAGGTGGCAAAGGACGGAGAAGTGCCGCAGGTCGGTGAGCAGAGCAGGGAGGCATACTTTATCCATATCCGTTGGGTAATCTCGGCGTCCCAGGTCAAGATGCAGCTTCTTGAGGGTGTCCCGGCTTTTGACCAACTCCTCAACACATGGCAGTTACGAGTCATATTCGGTTGCTTGACACAACAATCAGTTAGCCGCAATGAGCATAGAGTTGGTGATTACCCTTACCAGCCTCGATCGCGACGGACTCGAGCGGCCCGCAGAGGGCCAGGGTCGCAGCCAGCGAAGACCCGGTGAGCTTGTCCCCGACTATGCACACATTCCGTACGCTAGGCATGGGATGCTCGAGTCTGTTCAGGGCAAAGTAGTCGGAAAACGTAAGGTTGAGTGTTTGTATACCAGCGGGCGTCATATCAAACAGGGTGGCCAGACAGGAACCCAGTTTTTCGCCGTCACCCCAGATATCGACGGTCCGGAGGCGCAGGGTAGAGACAACGGCAATCCTGAGCGCAGAAACCGGGATGCCCTTCACGAATAGAGCGCCCGGAAAATGAAACGAAGAGAGGTTTGGCAGGCAGGCTAGGAGCTGGCACATCACCTCGTCTGTCTTGGGCTGATACTCGGAAAACCAGGTTTGTTCCCAAAGGTTTCGAAATGGGGCGAGGAAGGCAGGCAGCGAGAACCCACGGGCTCGTGCCACGTTTTCGAGAACCATCTCAAAATCAGCACCATTGTTGTGCCTAAGGTCCTCAAAAGTCCTATAGCAGAGCATCACTCTCCAAACCTGGGCTGCCAGGTCGGGTCGCAGCGCCACGGTCCGGAGAAATGAAACAAGGCGCTTCTTCCACGAGAAGAGAGTGGAGTACGGTGAGTCGCCATATCGGGGCTGAACTCGTGGTAGAGGACCGGCTGGGCCAGATCCCTGAACCTCGATGACACCAGGCTCACGGAGTGTAGCACCTAGCAGTCTAACGCGTATCACGATTGCTTCGCAGGGTCCTGCCCAGTAGCCGGAAAGAAGGTGTGCACCGGCTCTTTGGGGTGACGACAATGCAAGCAGAAGTGACCCAGGATGAGCGTCAGCAGCTCGTTGGGGAGGCTGGAAAGCGTTTCCGGGGAAGGGCGGCGTGCGGCGTCCATGGTGTTTGATATGGGCATCTGATGAGTGGTGGTGGTGGCGATAGTGCTTGAAAATCAAATGAAAAAAGGAGAAACGAAGGCCACAGCCATGTTTTTCACATTGGTTGAAGTCTGCCTGCATCTCCGCAGCACACATTCAGAGTCCGGCGGTGTAGGGGGGTAAGTTCGGCGGTAGGATCTCAAAAAGCCCGCCGGCTAGACTAACCCCTCGGCGTCATGGCAAAAAACAGCATTTTAAAGGGGGTCTGGGGAGAAGAGACGCGGCTGAGTCCTTGAGTATGGATAGATTCGTGATATTTATAACTGACGGCAAGCGCAAATATCCCTCCAGAAAATTTAAGCCCGTTTGTTGACCATCACAACCATACAGGCAGTTATTCCACCGCGGTCTCACCCTCGGGATCCGGGACGGGGAAATCATGTCGCCGTTTACTCGAACAGTTGCTCAACCGATACGCTGTATATTTGAAAATCACCCCAGCATTCGCAAATAGAGGACGCACCTTGCCGTCGTCAGAGATGGGGTCTTTAGTGTCGACGCTGACCTTTTCCAACCGCGGGAACCGGCCTTGAGCGGTGGCATTTGCCAGCTTGAGCACGTCCTCAGATAGGAGGGCGAGAATGCCCGAGTCCATCGTGTCGTCGATCAGCCGCAGCGTGACGAGAGACCGAGGAAGAGCCTCAGCCAACGCGACGCTGGCGGAAGATTCGCGCTCGATCTTTTGTCGGTAGAGCGGCGCGGAGGTGAGAAGCACGTGCTGGAGGGCTGGGAAGCGCGGGAGGCTCGGCAGCAGCTCCGTCACGAAGAGCTTGTCCTCGTATAGTTGGTAGTGTGCATCTCGTAGATCGAGATACAGCGTCTTGAGGGTGGCTTTGTTTCTAAGGAGTTGCTCAACAACTCCGATTGTGGAGGAGTGTCCGGGGGAAACTGTTGGCAAGAAAGTACCACCAGAGTCAGCCAAATACGAGTTAAAAAGGAGATAAAGAAACCGTCAACCAAGTACATTTACTGTTAAAGAATTCATCGCCAGTTTCGTAGATGAGCGACCGTAGGCCCTCGGAACGAGAAAGTAGCGGCTCCAGCTGAGACGCACCAAATATGCATTTGGTGAGGCAGAGTCTCCGCAGACCGCGCAGATGAGGGACGATATCAATCCACGCGGCGCGGGTGCAAGTGTCGAGGTTAAGAACCCTCAGAGTTGACGAAGCCATCTCGAAAATGCCCGTTCCTAGGTTGTCTAAGCCTCCGCAGACCTCAATCGCCCAGATGGGCAGGCTCGAGATACCCCCAACTCTCAGTGCCGCCGCGGGAATACCCCTCGGCAGCGGGTGGTCGACGAAGGTGAGGTGGCCGATATTGGGGAGACAGACGAGGAGCATGGACACCAGCTCGCTGATACTCGGCTTGAATGGCTCGTTAAAAAGGTTATCCTCATCGTGGCGCCAGTGATCCTGGAAGGGAGCGAAAAAATCGGGTAGAGAGATGTCGAGGGCTCGCGAAGCCTCTTCAAGTGCTGACTGGTCCTCGTCTATGGAGCCGAAGAGAAGGCTCAGTCTGATGTGAAGCTTGCGAACCTGGCGGGCAAGGTCGGGACGCAGCGCGACGGTGCGGAGGAAAGGGGCGAGGCGGCGATGCCAGTCAAAGTTGGTCGACAGCCACGAATCGCCGTATCCAGGGCAGAACTCATGATACAGGACGGCCTGGCCGATATCTCGGAAGCGTCGCGAGACGAGGCAGAAGGAATGCAGGGTTTGGCGGTCTTGCGAGTACCACGATGGTTTGCTGGACCGCTGTCCATCGAATTTGCGGTAGATGTAGATGGGCGTCCGCGAGTGGGCGTGGCGGCAGTGGGCGCAGAAGCGGCCGAGAATGACCAAGAAGATCTCGGTGGGAAGGTTGGCAAAAGTCAGGCGGGGGTTGGCTTGGTCGCCGCCTTCAAGTTGATGTTCAGGTTCGTGTTGGGGTGGCTCCATGGCCGTAGCTTCAAAAAAGAAAATGTTGAAGAAAGAGAGGAGAGCAGAACAGCAAAAGATAGGATCAGGGAAGGAACATATCTACCTTTTTGCTGTCTGGAGGCCTGCCTGGGTGGTTCCTTCCTAGAGGCTGAGCAGAACCGAACATCTTGCAGCCTGACAACGTGCCTTGGAGTTGCAGGGGAAGGCGCGACCTGCTGGGGTGGTTGCCTGTTGAATCCCAAGAGTAGTTACTTCTGAAGATATAGTATTTCTATACATCTACTATGGCAGGTTAGTTAGTATACTTTTCCTTCTTGATATTCAGAGTATAAGGTGAAGCAAGGAGTGTGATTAACTCTGAGGTTTGAGCACTGTTCTCAATCAATAGATACCAAGACTGTGTAGCGACCAGGAAGGTGCAAGGTATTGATATGCCTCTAAAAGAAGGCTTAATTTCAAGGTCCGCTGGCTCAATGGCAGAGCGTCTGACTACGATCCTGTAATCAGGAGGTCCAGGTTCGACCCCTGGGTGGATCGTTCCTTCTTTTGGACTTTTTTCTACTGCGCTTTCCATTTTTGCGTCACCGCACCCGCGCTGGTGATGTGTTTTTACATGGCAAGTGCACTCATCAATGTCGGTCGTTCCTTCATTCCCAAACAGTCAAATGGCCTTCCCCCCGTTACCCAGTGCATTTTCGGCCTCTCAACTCTGGAAGGAACACCCTTCTTCGATCCTTTGCTGACATCTCACATCATTGAACACTGCCAGATAGCTCCTTGTGTAAACTTGAGCTTACATTCTGATACTAGTTGTCGTAGTGTCCGTCTCACTTCTCCTAAGATACGCTCCCATACGCCGAAGTAATCAAGAGACAACTATCTGATACAAAAGGGAAGAAAAACATGACTCAACGCCTACGCACCACCAATGCGACCCACTTTCTCCCCTCTCCCACCCCTTCTCCATCCTCCCAACCATGGATCCTCCCCAGGTTTCCCTCCCCCTTTAAGCACCACTCAAATCGTCTCCCACCGCCGCTGTTAATATCAGCCTCAAGCTTCCGCGCAATAAAGCTGGGCACGCCGTGGCCGAGCCACAGGGCGCGCAGCATCGAGTCGTAGCGCTTCTGGTGCAAGAACAGCTGGCGGCCATTGCGCAGGTTGACATCGACCTCGCCGTACTTGTCAATGTAGGGCGCGTGGCTGAACGACCCGGACATGCCCGAGAGGTAGAAGATGCAGCACTTCGGATGTTGATGAAGAGGCCAATGTTCTTCTGGCATCTGTCGGGGGTGTGCTTGTCAGCAGGGGATCGATCAAAGAAAAAGACAGGAAAGAAGACTACTCCGCATATGCTGCTGCGCACCGCCAATCCTATAGACCTTGCTCCCCTTCGTGACATCGTCGCGCAGCACACCGCCTGCGAGCAAAAGATGTCCCCACAGAACAAGCAGATCATGGGCTCCGTCAACTCCTGCCCTGGTCGGGCACCGACGGCGCGTGCACTCCTCGATCAGCGTATCATAATTCTTGGGCAATCCCACCAACTCGAAAATGCCTGGATGGCTCAGCACCGCCGACTCAGGCAGATCCTCTCCTGCCATTGTACGGCCACTCAGCCTGGTGCTTGACCCACCCGGCGACCATCCGCGCCGTGTCCGCCGGCAGCCATGCTGCGGGCCCTCGGTCGGGCTCAGCGCCGTGAGCATCTGTCGAGCGACGGCAGGCGGAGGCGCCTCGGTCAGCCGCTCCAGCTCGCGCTGCTCCGGGTTGGGGGCTGACGCGATGTTGAAGTCGACGCCGTACTTGACGTGCAGGAGCAGCACGCACTTGCGGAGGAACGCCAGCGCGTACTTGCGCAGCAGCGCGTACCACGCGTCCCAGTTGTCGAGCCCTGGCTGGTCAAAGGCTTTGTCTCCCACTGCGGCCGGTCGACGTCGACCAGCGGGTCAGCCGCGCACTCGACGTCCATCTCGCACAGTGCCTGGCTGAACGAGATGAGCTGCGCTGTGGACGGGTCGACGGGCGCATTGTTGTTGCTGACGCCGCCGGGGGTGAGGAACTGGAAGAAGAGTCCCACTGGCATGTTGCGGGCGAGGTAGTAGGCGAACTTGGTGATCTCGGCAAGGTAACAGAGGCGGACCATGTGCGCAATCTCAAAGTCCTGGGCGGGGATGACGCCGAAGACGCACTCGCACAAGAAGATGAACGGATCCTGGCTCAGGAGGGCGGGTAGTTGTTGGCGGGGAAACCGCGTGGTCTCCGTTCCTCGCCCGCATACTGCGTCATGAAGAGCTGGCAGTGTTGGCGCTCGCTGTCGTGGCGGTACTCAGTGTCGATGCGGTTCACGCCCGACTCCCGCAGCCCACCGACGGCGATGAAGGACGTGACCGTCTCGCCAGGATGCGCAGCTGCGTGAGCACTGATCGGGGATCTTCTCAACGAACGTCATGCCATACTCGGCTCGACACCGCGCTGCTGGATCTCGACCGCCGAGATGGAGAAACCCACCGACCGCGCCAGCTGATCACTGCCCCCCAACTCGCCCGAGTCCTGCTGCTCGGGGACGTCTTCGTGATGCGTCTTGATACCGTTCTGGCGGAGCGTGTCCGCAGTCGGCGGTAGACATTGACCAGCTCGCGCATCGAGTGTGGGGTCGGGCGTCGGCCCGCGCCGCCGACTCTGGGGCTGAAAACTCAGTGAACGCCTCACTGAATGGCGTCCCAGTCGAGATGGACTGGGCGCCGACATCAACCCACGCATCATCCAGCAATTGCGCCGACTTTTCGCCAGGTTGTTGACCATGTGGCTGGCCGTGTACGCAGCGAAGGAGTTCTGGATCTGGTCCGGCGGACGATTTGCGGCCAGGCTGTAGTACGCAGAGTGAAGCTGCTGCTCGAGGAACGACGAGAAAGAGGTTGAAGGCACCAGTGGTCCGGGGTATGACTCCCCTGGCCTTCCAAATGATGGGCAGAACGCGTTCCCAGTGCCTTGCACAGGGGGGCACAAAGTCAAGCTTCACCGTATCCTCCGGCGGATGCCGTGCAATTGCTGGTTGTGTCTGCGCACCGTGGCCTCAAAGTACGCCTCGAAGCAGCCGTGAATGCATAATATGTCCGCAACCGATCGATACCGGGCCGGGCGCGCGACAAGTTTGCCGGAAACCCCTTGCCGATGCCCTGGCGCTCCGTCTCGAACGTCGGCTTGCTGGGGACCTTGTGGACGATGTGGCGGTTCTCGTGGGCGACGCCAAACGGCCGGATGGCTTCAGCAGACCGATCGAGGTTGTCAGGGGTATTGAACGCCTCTCTGACAAAGTCCGGATCCTGGAAGTCGTCTGGCGGAGGATGTGCTCTCAGTGAAGTACGCAAATGTGCCGTACAGCCGCCGGTCGTCGGTATCTTCCTGGCAGAGGATGCAAGTCCCGGTCGGATACTTCCAGAAGTTCTGTGCTCCTCCATCGGCGGCCTCCTCTCCTCATCATCAACAGGTCGTCCATATCGCCCCAATTGATCTCGCCCTGGTTCCCATGAAGCTTTTTTGCTGCGCTGGAACTGCGCCATGACGCGCGCCTGGCGGTCGAGCGCCCCTTCTTTTTCTTCTCGAGCTCCTCATCAACGCTGCTGGCTGCGGGTGACGCCGGGTCCATCCTGTCCACAGAGAGGGCCGAGTCTCTCGCAGCGAACTCAAACGCCCGAGGGCACTTCTGCCGCATCCTGCGCAAGATGGTCGTGACCTTGGGATGACACGCCTTAAACTCGTCATTCGAGGTAATCATGTTCAAACAGCGCGACGTTGTCTTGGCCTGGCCTGGGGCCTCGGGCATGAAGTTGCTCCGCGCCTGCTTGGTGAAGGCAACAACGATGAACGACGATTGCTGCAGGTGTTCGTTCTCTGAGCTGTCCTCGCAATAGCAATGAGGATCAGGTGCAAAACCACCTGCAAGAACGTCTCAACCTCGTCGCCGGGACCTGCGGCGTCATGTCCGATACACCAGGGTGTAGAGCAGCGAATAGTAGATGATCTGAGCAAACATGCCGGTGTGTGTAAACTGGCTGAGCCGGCAAACACACCCGACGAGATGGGTCGTAGGCTTGGGCTCGAAGACGACGTCCTCGATCGGCTTGCCAGCCGCCTTAGCAACGCCTTACGCCAGGCCATCTCGGCTCCTCGCGCTGGTTCTTGTTATAATGCGCGATGTAGGGGTCGACGTCTCAATGTACTGCGGCTTGAGCTCAAAAGTGCCAACGTCGGTCAGGCCCTCGGGAGACTTAAGGTTGTCATTTCATTCAAGATCTTGTGGAAGTCCTCGCGGTCTTGGAACTTTTCGGCAGCTTCTGGCAGATGTCCGAGAAAGTCATGGGCTTGAAGCAGAGAACGTGGGTGAGGTCGCGGCGCATAGACGCAAACATACGGGTGCTCGTCCCGGTCTGGATGAGCGAAGTCCTG
>SRKS01000008.1:600000-764417 GCA_004802645.1 Amesomyces nigricolor | reverse complement strand
ACCCTAACCCTAACCCTAACCCTAACCCAACCCTAACCTAACCCTAACCCTAACCCTAACCCTAACCCTAACCCTAACCCTAACCCTAACCCTAACCCTAACCCTAACCCTAACCCTAACCCTAACCCTAACCCTAACCCTAACCCTAACCCTACTATTACTACTACCCTCTACCTTTCCTTTACCTCTGTTCTCTAATCTTTACTTTCTCTTCTAACCTCTATATTACCCTTATAATCTAATCTTCCTTATACTTTTATCATTTTATATAACCCTGATATCCTCTCTCTATATCCTTTTGTTCTATTCCTATTATTCCATTCTCTTTATATCCATATTTTCTATCTTTTTATTCTCCTTTACTTCTTCCATCTTTATATTTTATATCTCTTTATATATACTATTATTAATCCCTCTTTTCTATATTAAATATCCCCTTCTCTAACAATTATTATTCTTATCTTTCTTCTATTATTATATTTCTCACTTTATTAACCTATAATCCTAACCTTATACATATTATTACCTTATATCCTCTTATTACCAATTACTATTATACTCTCTTTATATTATCTATATTTAAATCTTTCCCTTTTATATGTCTATTACTTCCTATATACTTTCTTTCTTATTACTACCCTCTTTACTTACTATACTATTATAAATATAATTCGAACTCCTTTATTTCTTTACATTCTATCTATTCTCTCCTTGGACTACCCCCCCCTCACCACCTATTTCCCCCTCTATTCGTCCCTCTTATCTTCCTCCTCCTCCTCCTCCTCCTCCTCCTCCTCCTCCTCCTCCTCCTCTTCTTCTTGCCCCCATCCCCACAACTGCACCACTACCCGACACATCTCGTTACTCTCTATACCTCCCCACCGCACCTTACGCCCCATCCACCGGATTTGCCCTTCCATATCCCCCTCGCTAACTACCGCCCCCTGCCCTCGCATCCACCTACGTAACCGCTTCGACCCCGTCTCGCCGCCTGCTCCCCACATCGACACCATCGTCGGTATTAATACTCCTATATACTGACATACGCCTCCGACGACCCGCCGAAAACCCCCCGCTTGCCCCCGTACCTCGTACCGCCCGCATATCGCCTGCGGCAATCCGCAATCAAAACAACACGAATACGCCTCCCATCGGATTTTCTCCCGAACCCGTTCCGACATCTCCCTGATATGCTCCGCATCCGCCTCCTCGCAACTATCCAACCGATGGCTACGGACTATCCTCTCCACCTCCCTCGTGGCCCGGCACCACGTACAACCCCCCGCCCACGTCTGTAAAATCTTCTTGAACTGCTCGACCTCTGCGTATTCGTCCGCTTGTCGCCGCCTCTCCGCCCAACCCTGTATCCGCCGCTGCACCCGGCCTTGATGAATCTCCAACTCCATCTCCGCCTCCGTGTCGGCCGCCTTTACCCCTATTATCACCCCGTTCCCCTCGCTCTCCTCTTTCTCTCCTGCCTGCCCTGCCTGCCCTGCCTGCCCGCCGCCGTTTACCGCCCTATTCGCCCCCGCCTCGCACCGGTAACACGCCTCCTCCCCATCCTCGCACCTTATCCGGTCCGCCCGCCCGTCCATCTCACCGTCCAACACCACCCGTACGCACCTCTTTGTCTCCGTGAACTCCCACATCGCCCGCTCTACCCCGCGCGCCTCCGCCTGCTCCGCTGTCTCCTCCATCGCCCGCCCACGCCGGTCGTACGATACTGCCCGGATGATGATCGCCTCGCTCGCCCGCCCATCGCGCCCGGCTCGCCCGCTCTCCTGTGCGTAATCCCGCAACCGCCGGACCGCCCCGACGTGTACTACCGCCCGGATCGCCGCCGCGTCGACCCCTAATCCCAATGCGTTTGTTGCCGTGAATACCTGCCCTGTGCCCTCGCGCAACTGTCGGACCACCGCCCGCTTCGCCTCCGACCCGCCTACCTTCCGGTGGTAACACAACCCTCCTAACCGCTTCGCGTACTGCTCCGCCTTCCGGACCGTGTCGCAATATACAACCATCTGCCCGCCCCCGCCCTCCCGGTGCTTCGCCTGCTTCTCCTCGACCAATGCCGCCACTATATCCTCCTCGTCCTCCGCTCGCCCGTCGTACCGCCGGACCTCGTACCGAACGTTCGCCCGTGTCGTGCTACCCCGGAACCACCTGACTGTCCCCGTACTCGCCCCCGGTAACCCTACTAATCGCTGGAACTCGGCCTCGTCCGCCGGCCGCAACGTTGCCGTTAAATATACCATCTGCGCCTCCGCCTTGACTAACCCGCGCAACCCTAATATCCGCGACCGCCACCCGCCCCCGGCCCCCGAATCCAACACCACGTGGCACTCGTCTACTACGATGCGGTCTAACCGGCCCATCGCCCGTTGCCGGTTGACGAAATGCCCGAAACTCTCCGACACCGCCGTCTCTGGTGTTACCAATACGATCGACGCCCATTCGTGCGGTCTTCGCCCGCTCCACTCCACGCATTCGATGCCCATCGCGTCGCAACGGTCCTTGATATCGCTGCGCAACGACACCAACGGTACCACCACGATCGTCAACCCGCCACCCGCCGCCGCCGCGCACGCCGCCGGCAACATGAACAATATACTCTTGCCCCCGCCCGTGCCCATCACCACTACGACCGGGCTCTCCTGCCGCATGATCGCCCCCAATGCCGCCTCCTGTACCCCGCGGAACCGCGCCTCGGGCCCCAACATCCGCCGTAACGCCGCCCCGGTGTCCACCTGCCGCATCTTCTTCCACCGCCGGTCCTCCTCCGCCGCCGCCTGCTGCGCTACGTCCGCCGATCGGGACGGTCTCGCCTGCCTGTCACCCCCTTCTCCTTCCTCTTCTCGTACGACCGAATCGAACATGCAAAACGCGTGCCACTCGCGGCTGACCTGTCGGAACCCGATCCGCCGTGCCTCGGTACTGAATAACGACTCGGCTATCGACCGCCCGTAAATCCCCTCGCCGATCCGCGCCCTGTGCCCGCTCTGCGCGTGGAACGCCTCCCCGACCGCCCGCCCGGCCATATCTCGGCCCCCTTCCTCCTCGCCCTCCGCCGTATCCGCGTTATTCATCATCTCGATCACCGGCTTGTTGCGGATATATCGTCGGTAAATCGCCTTGACGCTATGCCGCCACGACATGATGCCCAACTTCTCGCCCATATGCTCCGTCGATACCTTGGCGATCTGCCGGCTAATGCGGTTTGTATCCCACACGTCCGGCTGCCACCACGATGCCCCCTGGCCTGCATCCTCTTCCTGGCGCCCTCCTACCTCGTCGCCTCCTTCTTCTTCTCCCTCTTCCTCGATCCGTCCCCCACCCTCTACCCCGTCCATCCTATGTGGTTCGCGCGCCGACCGTGCCGCCGGCCGCCTCTGCCCCGTCTTCCTGGCCCTGTCGTATGCTACCGCCCTCTTCCGCTTGCGGCTCGCCCCTTTATCGCCGCCTTCTCCCCCGTGTCTCGCCCCTGACCCGGGAAACGGCCACGGCTCGTCTGCCCGCGGCTCCCATATATACGGCTTGCCCCAATCTACCGCGCCCTGGCTTGCCCCCTGTACGACCAACCGCCAAAACGGGACCGCCAACCACACGTAATATACTGCCAACTCGCCTACCTCTCGCGGCAAATACCGATGGATTACCTTGGCCTTGGCGCTCATCCCCATCGTCTTACTGTACATCGTGACGAACACTACCGCACCGTCCTCGACGAACAACCCCCGAACGTCCCCGTCCGCCCCGTTCTTGTACTGCACCGTGACCAACTCGGTCCCACGCGCCGGCTGCCCGCCACTCATGTGCATCAATACCAACAACTACGCCCGGAACGCTTTCGTCGCCTCGGCATACTCGCGCACCCGCTCCATCCGCCACCCGGCCCTACCCTCTCGCCTGGTTATCGCCCCCGTATCGTCGTCCGCGCTGCCGCCGCTGCCGAAAAACTCGTGGCGTAACCGCGCCTCGCCTACAACCCGGTCCGCCAACCACCTCTTCCCATCCACGCCCCCGAACGCCTCTTGGTTCCGCGGGTCCTCGGCAAAACTCCACCCGGTCTTCGTCTCGGCCGCATTGTCTACCAACTGGTCCCACCGGATCGCCGGCCACGCCGTGGCCCCCCCCGCTGCCCCTATCGCCCTTGCTGTCCCTATCGATTCGCCCGGTTCTCGTACGCCTGTCGCCGCCGGCTCGCCATCGTCATCTACGTCCAACAACAATACGGCCCGGCGCAACTGGGCCCGCGCTGTATGCAATAACCCGTGGATCATCGCCCGTAACGATGCTATACCGAACCGTACGTGCCCGATCAACAACTCGTCTCCGTGCCAATCCACTACCCCATCCGCATTCGTGTTGGCCCGGATCGCCTTGCCATACGCCCGCAACCGCAATATCGAATCCATCGGCGACGGCCGCCCATCGAACGCCACGATCGTCATGAACCGCCGTACCATCTCCCGTACTCGGTCAAAATGGCTTCGCGCCCGCCGCCGCGCAACCGCCTTGCTCTCGCCGGCGAATCGCTGGCGCCGCTGGATCTCATCTTCCCGCGCCCGCTTGGCCTTGTACAACACGAACATCCGGGCTACCGTGACGATCGCCGACAAAACGGGCGTGTATACCAACGCGCTCCGCCACCCGTGCTCCGGCTGGATGCCCATTACGGCCAACCCGCTATACAATGCGTTCTGGTACTCGTTGTCGCCAATGTCGTGGTCCAACAACGCGATGAAAAAATCCAATATATGGCCCTCCAACTTGCTTGTATCGTCTTTGTCCTCGTCCTCGGCTTTGTCCTCGTCCTCGTCTTCGTCCTCGTCTTCGTCCTCGGCGCTACTTGTCTTATCGCCCCCGTCTCGCCCGCGAATCGTGGCGTATACGGCCGTACGAACCTGCTCGAACACGTCGGCCTGCTCGGTGGTGAAATGGTATATCGGCCGTCGATCGCGGATCGCCTCTTCCTCGTCGCCCTGAACCGCCTCCTCCTCCTCCTCCTCCTCCTCCTCCCACACCGACGGGCCGCTACCGCAATTCTCCCTCGACTCCCCCTCGACTTCCTCCCTATCCATCGGCTCCTCGACCGTCTCCAAATGCCACGTGCGCCATATGTATGCCATCACCGACGCCCACGCCGCGCTATACTTGACCATCGTCGCGCCCTTCTGGCCCGCGTTGAACGGCTTCTCGTTCGAATGGCCGCCAACCTCGCGCCGTTCGATGTAATTGACCGCCGCCGACCCGACCACGCTGGCCTGCGATGCCTTCTGCGCCCGCCAAACCACCCGCTCGACGGCCAATATCACGATGGCCAACGCCTCCTCTTCTTCGGCCTCGCCTTGGTGCTGCCGATCCCTGTCCCCGCGGCCCTCGCTGCCGCTCTTTGTCGCCTGCTCCTCGCCATCCGGCCGCCGGGTGGTCGCCGCCAACCACTCGCGGTCGAACCCGCGCAAATGCCGTGGCCACCCCGTCCGCCGCACCCACATGTTGGCCGACAACCGCGATTGCTCGTCGATCAACGCCGCCGCCGCCTCGTCTTTCTCCTTGATGGCCCGCGCCGACGCCTCGAACATGGACTGGATGGCCTTTCGGGCACTCCCCGGGCGGCCCTCGCCCTGGTCTCGGCCTCGGGCGTCGTCGCTGGCCGCCGCCGCCGGTGCCACCTCGAACAACCGCTGTAACGGGCCGTCCTGGCCGAACCGCTGGCAATATACCCCGTCCACCCACGCCTCGCCCAACCCGCCTGCCGGCCTCGCCCCGGGCTTGCCCCCGCGCTTCCTTGGGTTGACCCAACCGTGCTCGGACCGGCAATGCTGTTGGATATGTCTCCTTGTTCGCTGGATGTGCCCGCACTGCACACACTTCTTGCCGTCGGCCCAAACGGGCAACCCATCGATCGCTGGTATAACGTCTCGGGGGAACTGGATGCTATATACGTTGGCGGCCAACGACCCGTCCGCCTGGAACGCCGCCGCCTCCTCTGCGATACGTTGCCGAACGTGCACGGCCAAATGGCGGTGGCATGAACCGACGTGCGATACGACCGACTTCGCCGTTACGGCGCTGTGGTGCTCGCGGCAAATCGCCGTCTGGAACGCGGGCAATAATATGAATAATCCGTCGAACGATGCCATAGCTTCTTATGCTATACCGAATAGTTATAGTCGTTTTCTTGTAGGTATATCTGGGTAATGCAAATAGGCTCAGCTTCTACGGAGTAGGGCAGCGGGCTGACTCGTTGGCTAACCTCCTTTCTAGTTGCCTTTTGCTTTTTTTTTTATTAGGGGATTCTCTCCCCGCCTCCCTCCCTCCCCACTCTTACCGGCCCCACCCAATATATCGGAACGAGTTCAGAAGCTCGAGGAGAGACGTCACCGAAAACCCCCCGACTAGGAAGCGAAGACGACGATAGCAGCGATATCCCATTGACATCACGACGAAACTATAGAGAGATGATGGCGATATTCCTATCACGAGACGACAGATCCAGATACAAACAACCCTTCT
Organism: Amesomyces nigricolor; assembly: GCA_004802645.1. Lineage (NCBI taxonomy): Eukaryota > Fungi > Ascomycota > Sordariomycetes > Sordariales > Chaetomiaceae > Amesomyces > Amesomyces nigricolor. Next base: position 757,901 of record SRKS01000008.1, on the reverse strand, counting down.
ACCCTGCCGAACCTCGAACTCCTCAAAATACGTCCCTGGGCACCGCAAAGATGTCTTCGCAGACATCTATCAAGAACTGCTGAGCAGCCGATTCGGCATTGCGAGGGGGCGGAACCTCGCCTGTGGCCATCAGACCCGCACGAACCGACGACGAGACCTGCCGGAAAAACCGACGTTTGGCCATGTTCCAGGCTATAAACCCCTCGTCCCCGACGGACAACCGAGATAGCGACAAGAACTTCTAGTTCTCGAGAGGCTCGGCGCCCTACGCGGAAGATCAGTCGGCGAGTCCTGAGCGACAATACGGCGAATGTCTCACCTCCTCAGAATCGTCGTCCGTACCGATCACCGGGCGCGGATGAACGATCATCTGCGCTCTCTTGCGCTCTTGGACCATTCCCGAGTACTTGAAGAACACGTCCTGAGAACACTCCGTCCGTCAGTCAAGACACGGAGATAGGAGAGCGGGAGAGCGGGAGAGCGGTCTGGAGCAACGAACGTACCAAAGTCGGTTTCTTCTTCGACGCGATTCCGAACTCGCGCCGATGCGCGGCAACCGACGCGAGAAAAGTGCGTACCATAGCATTCGTAGCCTTGACGAGCTGCGCGCATACCGCGTCCACGAAGGCCTGGTCTTCCTCGCTCTCGAGAATGGCGCGAGCACTCTTTACGAAGACATTCATATCGACGCAGTCGCCGACCATACCCGCAGGGACCTTGAGAGCGGGGTCAGGAAAAGCCTCTCGAGAACGTCGGGAAAGGAGGACTCACGGTGACGCAGCGACCGTTGCTTTCGTTGCAGTGCTTGCAGCGCGAGGAGTTGTCGACCGCAAAGCTGCACTCGAATCGCACGATCTCGCTATCATCGTGCTTGACGTCGTTCATCGCGCTGCCCATGCAAAGCTCGCAGGGAAGGAAGTCGGCGGAATTGTCGATCGAAGGCGCCATGTTGTCGGTCGGCAAGCGGGCGGAAATGTCGCGATGCGTGGGGAGGGAGAGAGTTGTGGAAGAGGACCGCGCGATAGAAAGGCGAAGGAAATCTACGAGATTGGCGGGGAGAAGGGAGGAGAGGTCAACAATGGAAGCAAGGCAGCACGGTCCGGGAAAGAACCTTTGTTTATCATTTAGGGTTTTGGTTGTCGATGGCAGATAAGGGGGATCAAGGAATTGTTTACTCGCATCACCCGAGCAAGCCTTCGTCCTCAAGACACAACACTTTCATGTACGGGAAGGAACGCCGTAATCACCAAAGGATCTGAGGAGAGATCATATTACGAAGCCCCCAGGAGATACGCAGGAGGGGGGGGGGGGGGAGGGTCGACATTATGCTAGTAGCAACCTGGAAGCAAGGGAAGAGCAGAGAGGGGAAATAAATAAGGCTCGACCCTAGAGGGAATCTCTCCTTTTCCCCTTTATTCAAGGAGCAGAGAGGAGGAGGAGGAGGATAATGCGATGGTTGATCCTTACGCTTCCGAACCGACCCCGAAGCCTTCGTGAATCGGGTCTCCCCTGTTGACGTTCTTCTTCTTCTTAGCGTTCTCTCCTCTTTGGCTGGCTGGCTGGCTTTCCCCGGGTTTTTTCTGGCGCTGGCCAATCAGCGGTGCTACCAGGTTGATAACCCTAACCCTAAACCGTCGAGCCCGCCATCCGGAACGCGATACCACGAACGATGCGTGCATCGAGCGAACCATACGGTCTGGCGACAAACCGACGCTGGATTCGCGCTCGCCGCGCCCGACTGACCTGGTTACCGATGCGAAATAGCATTTTAACGCCCGTTTAGGGCCGATGCCATTGCAATTCGCGATCCTCAATGGCATCGGGTCGGGAGGTGGGGTCGCCCCACCGGCGGGCAACCAATCCGCGCGCGAGCCTTCAATGGCATCGGCCCGACGCCATTGACGCATACCAGTCAGAGGCTCGGCGCCCTACGCGGAAGATCAGTCGGCGAGTCCTGAGCGACAATATAGCGAATTTCTTACCTCCTTAGAATCGTCGTCCGTACCGATCACCGGGCGCGGATGAACGATCATCTACGCTCTCTTGCGCTCTTGGACCATTCCCGAGTACTTGAAGAACACGTCCTGAGAATACTCCGTCCGTCAGTCAAGACACGGAGATAGGAGAGCGGGAGAGCGGGAGAGCGGTCTAGAGTAACGAACGTACCAAAGTCGGTTTCTTCTTCGATACGATTCCGAACTCGCGCCGATACGCGGCAACCGACGCGAGAAAAGTGCGTACTATAGTATTCGTGGCCTTAACGAGCTGCGCGCGTACCGCGTCTACGAAGGCCTAGTCTTCCTCGCTCTCGAGAATAGCGCGAGCACTCTTTACGAAGACATTCATATCGACACAGTCGCCGACCATACCCGTAGGGACCTTGAGAGCGGGGTCAGGAAAAGCCTCTCGAGAACGTCGGGAAAGGAGGACTCATAGTGACGTAGCGACCGTTACTTTCGTTGCAGTACTTGCAGCGCGAGGAGTTGTCGACCGCAAAGCTATACTCGAATCGCACGATCTTGCCATTATCGTGCTTGACGTCGTTCATCGCGCTGCCTATACAAAGCTCGCAGGGAAGGAAGTCGGCGGAATTGTCGATCGAAGGCGCTATATTATCGGTCGGCAAGCGGGCGGAAATATCGCGATACGTAGGGAGGGAGAGAGTTGTAGAAGAGGACCGCGCGATAGAAAGGCGAAGGAAATCTACGAGATTAGCGGGGAGAAGGGAGGAGAGGTCAATAATGGAAGCAAGGTAGTACGGTCCGGGAAAGAACCTTTGTTTATCATTTAGGGTTTTGGTTGTCGATAGCAGATAAGGGGGATCAAGGAATTGTTTACTCGTATCACCCGAGCAAGCCTTCGTCCTTAAGATACAACACTTTCATATACGGGAAGGAACGCCGTAATTACCAAAGGATCTGAGGAGAGATCATATTACGAAGCCCCCAGGAGATACGCAGGAGGGGGGGGGGGGGGAGGGTCGACATTATACTAGTAGCAACCTGGAAGTAAGGGAAGAGCAGAGTGTCACGGGCGGGACAGGCAGGTAGTTCAATGACAGCGTATTCAGGCTAAGCTACAGTCTCGGGCTCTATTCCGTCGGTACGGGCAGGCTTGATAGTCAAGACGTAGCTCGAAGAGCTACATATAGGTCTGACGACGGCGAGGTGCAAGATCTTCAACCCACAGTGGTCCGTGCAGCACGCTCCACTTGTGGGTTCTGACAGGCACGGCGTGGACCGCCGTGACACATCGCCGCTACTATTGGCGTAGAAACCAGGCGGTGGTATAAGGATTTGCGTCGACTACCGCGGCGTAAACAATATTAGCCTGAAGAACCGATATCCAATTCCACTAATCAAGGAAACACTAGATTCTATTTGTAAAGCAAAGATCTTTACGAAGCTTGACGTAATTGCGGCCTTCAACCGCGTAAGAGTCGTAGAGGGCTACGAGTAGCTTACAGCCTTCATTACCCGTTTTGGCCTATATAAATCTCTAGTCACGCCGTTCGGCCTGTAGGGCGCGCTAGCTACCTTCCAGAACTATATAAACGATATCTTCTACGATCTGTTAGATAACTTTGTTATAGCTTATCTCGACAATATCCTCGTTTACTCGATCAACGAGAAGGACTATATAAGGCAGGTACGCGAAGTACTCAAACGCCTTATCGCCGCCGGGCTGCAAGCCGATATTGACAAGTGCAACTTCTATACCCGCCGAACAAAGTACCTAGGGCTGATCATCACGCCGGGCGGTATCGAGATAGATAAGGAGAAGGTCGAGGCGGTAACAACGTAGTTGCCGCCTATTACGAGGAAGCAGTTGTAGCGCTTCCTTAGCTTCGCGAACTTCTATAGGCGCTTCATCAAGGACTTCTCGGGGATGGCGAAGCCGCTCTATAAGCTTACAAAGAAGACTGTAGGGTAGGACTAGTCACTATACTATCAAACTATATTTGAGTAGCTGAAACGTGCCTTTACGACCGCGCCAGCGCTACAGATATACGACTAGGAGAAGCTAGCAGTTGTCGAGACCGACGCTTCGAACTGGTCGTCTAGCGGTACCCTCTTATAGCTAGGTAGGGATAGCGAGCTACGCCCGGTAGCGTACTTTTCAGCAAAGCATTCTACGCAAGAAGTTAACTACGATATCTATAACAAGGAGCTGCTAGCGGTCATCAAAGTACTAGAGGAATGGCGACCCGAACTTGAGGGCGCTAGCGAGAGATTTGATGTTATCACCGACTATAAGAATTTATAGACGTTTGTAACGACGAAGTAGCTATCGCCGCGTTATATGCGGTGGTTAGAGTTCCTATCAAGATTCAACTTTCGGATCGTTTACCGGCCGGGCGCTGCAAACGCGCGGCCCGATGCGCTGAGCCGCAAGCCGGAATATATACCCGCTAGTGAAGACGACGACCGACTGCGCAACCGTAAGCGCCCGTTGATTGACCCGGCAGTATTTGACAGGGAGAGTTTTAAGGACCTATAGGAGGAGGAGATGGCGGCCCCAATCCGCCTCTTTCAGCTGGATACTACGGAATACATTGATACGTTGATTGACAGGATATACTGGCAGTCAGTGCTGCTTAACGAGGTTATCGCGGCACTGAAATCCGGGAACCGAGCGTAGCTAGCGGCCTTGAAAGGCAAGCTTAACGTTACCTTCGCGGAGTGTCGTATAGTGAGCGAAAAGGTATATTGGCGCGACCGCCTGATCATCGACCCAGACGACACCGACCTCTACCTACAATTGATCCATCGTACGTATACATCGGGACCGGGAGGCCACCCGGGCCGGACCAAGACCCTCGACCTGATGAACCGAAAGTACTACTAGCCAGGGATAAGCGTGGCGGTCCGGACCTACTATAACGCTTGCCTCCTCTACGACAAGACGAAGACCGTGAGGGCTACGCCGGCGGGGTTTCTCAAGCCGTTACCGCTACCGCTAGCGCCGTGGAAGGATATCTCGGTAGATTATATTATACCGTTACCGCCCTGCGAGAGGCGCGGGCAGATTTTCCAGCACGTAGCGGTCGTAGTTGACCGGCTTACGAAGATACGCCACTTTATCCCTATAGTTACGTTGGAAGCTGAGGAGCTGGCGGAACGATTCATTGACCGCGTCTACTGCCTTTATGGCTTGCCCGACACTGTTATTTCCGACCGGGGAACGCAGTTCGTATCGACGTTATAGAGGACACTATCAGCGAGGCTAGCAGTTATACTACGACCGTCGTCGGCGTTCCACCCGTAGACCAACGGCTAGATAGAAAGGATCAACGCCGAGTTGGAACAGTACTTGAGAACGTACGTAGATTGGGCACAGGATGACTAGGTAGATTGGCTGCCGCTGGCCGAATTCGCGGGCAACAATATAGTCTCGGAGACAACCGGCGTATCACCATTCTTTGCGAATTACGGTTTTCACCCAAGGATGGGCGTTGAGCCTGCAGGGCTATGCCCGCCAAGGCTCTCCGAGGCGCAACGGCGCGAGTTCTTCAAGGCCTCAGAGATCGCGGCGAGGTTTAGGGCTATCCTCGACGTCGCTACGGCGTTGGCGAGACAAGCTCAGGACCGGTACGAGCGGAACGCCAACCGGAGGCGGCGTGATGCGCCACTCTATAAGGTCAACGATAAGGTTATATTAAGTATAGAAAATATAAAGACGGGGCGACCAGCAAAGAAGCTAGAACTACGGTAGGAGGGACCCTTCGTCGTCGATAGGGTGGCATCGCACTCGGTGACCTTACGCCTGCTGGCGAATATGAAGATATTCAACACGTTCCACGTATCGCGAGTACGCCTATACCGGGCCGACAACGGGATCCCGGGGCAGGAGCCTGACGATTTGCGCGCCAACCAAGGTCGGGTAATTACAAGGACCGACGATGGGCAGGAGGTAGAGGAATGGCAATTCGATGAGATTCTAGACTACGGCAAAGCAGACAACGGTAGGTGGCAGTATTACGTTAAGTGGGCAGGAGATCAGACCCCGACATGGCAACCCGCTACTGACTTACGCAACTGCGACGACGCTATCTGGGACTTCTACGATGCGAACCCTGACAAGCCGCCACCACCAGCGTAGGTATCACGGCGCCGAAGGGACGAGGGGAGGAACGGCGCGCAGCCAGTGAGCGGCACGCGCGTAAGGGGTATCAGGAGGAGCGAGCGGCTGGGAGTAAGGGATGGGGGTGTCACATGACGCGGCGTCTGTTGAAAATTGAGGAAACTGCGGGAATCGCGTTTTCTGACGATTTGCAACCTCTGTATGTATTTTGAGCCCGTAGGAGGAGGGGGGCCTGTTTTGAGGAGGGGGTAGTGTCACAGGCATAGCCGTGACATGTGGTCATGTGGTTGGTCACGTGGAGATAGATCGATAGCTGCTTGTTGGTAGGTCTTGCGGAGCTTGCAGTGGCCCCACCCTGGTGTGGCCCCGGCGCGCAGGGTATTTCCCCTGCGCCTGCGAGCCCCGGCTTCCCACACCTCGCAGATCCACATACATCCATTTGGACCCCTACTGTTGCCTCACAATCACGTCCGTGATACCATTCTTCGCCAACTATAGATTCCATCCTCGTATAGGGTTCGAACCCGTAGCGCCCGACAATACCCCTGGAGCCAAGGATACCGAACAATTCGTATCTAGGATAAAGGAAATCCACGAATTCCTAAGGGCCGAGATCTGCGTAGCCCAAGCCCGCCAGGAAGAGTACGCAAACCGAAAACGCCAGCCTGCCCGCAAGTATTACGTCGGCCAGGAAGTCTGGCTCGACGCCCGGAATATCAAGACGCTCCGCCCGTAGAAGAAACTCGACTGGAAGAACCTTGGACCGTTCAAGATCACCAAGGTCGTCAGCCCGTATGCCTACCGCCTGGAACTCCCAGCCTCGATGAAGAACCACCCGGTGTTCCACGTCAGCCTGCTCCGCCCTGCAGCCAACAACCCCTTGCCTGGCCAACGATAAGATCCCCCACCGCCAATAGAGGTCAACGGTGTTGAGGAGTTTGAGGTCGAAGAAGTCCTGGATTCCCGACTGGACCGCCGCGGCCGAGGTGGCCGTCCCCGTCTGAAGTATACGGTCAAGTGGGCTAGGTACGATGAACCCGGCGAGGTGCCCGCTGACCATATAGAACATGCGAAGGAGCTTGTCCGCAACTTCCACCGTCGTTACCCCGACAAGCCCGGCCCCTGACCTGGGAGTGTGCGTCGACGGAGCTTCGCACCTAGAGGGGGGATACTGTCACGGCGGTTCACGCCGTGCCTGTCAGAACCCACAAGTGGAGTGTGCTGCACGGACCACTGTAGGTTGAAGATCTTGCACCTCGCTGTCGTCAGACCTGTATATAGCTCTTCGAGCTACGTCTTGACTATCAAGCCTGCCCGTACCGACGGAATAGAGCCCGAGACTGTAGCTTAGCCTGAATACACTGTCATTGAACTACCTGCCTGTCCCGCCCGTGACTGTAACGGGCCACGCGTTGGCTTGGAATAGATGCACAAGGCGTGGGAGGAATGACTTGATTGCTTCGAATGAAGAAGAAAGGAGAGAACGCTAAAGACAGGAGACGCGAGGACAGCTTTTGACATGCAGCTGTCACGTGCACCCACACGTGCCCAGGCCGAGGGTCACCGAGGCCACAACGGGCCTAGCCCGTCACAGTGACACCCTAACCCTGAACCCTCACGCCCGTATCCGAACGCGAAACCGCTATATATACATGCATCGCGCGAAACCACGCGGTCTGCCGGACGAACCGACGCCGGATTCGTGCTCGCCGTGCCCGGCCGACCCGGTCGCCGTAGCGAAACGGCATTTTGACGCCCGTATAGGGCCGAGGTGATTGCGATTCGGATTTCCTCAATCACTTCGGCTAAGGATGTGGGTCGCCCCACCCCTGCCGGACCAATCCGCGCCCCGCCCTTCAATCACTTCGGCCTGGAGTGATTGACCCATACTATAGTAAGCCCATGATTGTAGATTAGATAAGGCATATCACCGAGTGAGTGAGGCATATCACCGAGTGAGGCATTTTCTACGCGACGCGTCACCTTTGCACTTAACAACCACTTTTCTCTATCATTCAAAATGTCAGCTACTCTAAAAGAAGGCCGGATAATCTTGGCTCTTCAAGCTCTTCAAAACGACAAGAATCTAAGCGTACGAGCCGCAGCAAAGATCTACAGGGGTAAGTATGATGGAGTCGTTGATGGGGGTTGTTGATGTAGTCGTTGGCCGGGAGATTTTCAGGGGTTGGAGGGGGTGTCTATCGTCGTCGTAGGATAGCCGAGCTGAAGAGTGTAGGGGTGATTGTTTCGAAGCCGCGGCAGCGGATAACTTTGGAATAAGGGGGACGGGCTAGTGGCATGAAGAGTCTATAACTGTCGAACCGCAGGGTGCATAAGCCACCGCTGAGTTGGCGCATATCTACCCCTCACTTCCATCTGCGTGGCCCAGCCGAGCTGAGGGAGTTTTCCTCAATCAACGAACAACATCTGAACAACCCTCTGAGTTCCATCCTGGTGGTGATATTTTGGTGCTGAATTAGTTATCCATTCCCTGCGCAGTGGTGCGACAATAACGACGTCCTTGGTAGTCCCCTTCAGCTCTTCAAATCTATGGCAGGTCAAACCAGTACGCTACCTACACCATCCTGCACCAGTTGTAGTGTACGGCCCGGGCAGGATCCCGATCATCCTCGTCCTCCTCCTTATTGACTCGGACCGGCCAACCGCCGACTCCCTCGAGCAGAGCTTCAACCTCAGGCTCTTGGGGCACTCCCTCCGAGTCACTTTCGTCTGAGTCGCTTTCGTCCGAGTCGCTTTCGTCCAAGTCGCTTCGTCGGAATCACTTTCGGTGTCCCACTCGTCGCCATCACTATCTTCCTCCGTCTCGGAACTTCCAATAGTCTTATCGTCCGAGTCTTCATTTCCGCTCTCATCGCCATCCGACCTAGAACCCTTACTCTCTTGAGCGTCCTCCGCCTCATCCGCCACGCCCCCTTCCTCATCCTCATCATCGATCCCCTACTGCCCATCATCCGCCATCACCTCCCACTCTTCCTCTTCGCCCACCCCCTCCTCACCATCCGTTCCCTCCTCCCCTTCCTCCTCCTCATCAGACTCACCACCCAAGAAATCACACTCCCTCATCGCCCTCCTCTTCTCCCCCACCCTCCCCGCCCTATAAAATATCCCCTCTACCCTCCCCCTCACACCAATCTCCATCTCCCCCCTCGCCATCGAAGCATATATCTACCTCCTTCCCTCGTTCCCCACCTTACAGCACGCACACTCGTACGTATACGACGGAGAGGCAGGGCGGGGGTTGGGGTTGGCAGCACCGCTACCGCTACTACGGCGAACCCGCGCCTGCTATCTGTCCTCAGACAGCTGCCACTCGTTCTCGAAGAGTTGCCGAAAGAGGAGGAACGTGCGGTAGGATAGGAGGAGGGTACTGACGCGGATGCAGAGCCAGCGGGCTACAAGTTGTCCTTGTCCTTGGCCTTGGGGGGTGGTGCAGCAGAGGCAGGGGCAGGGGCAGTTGCATGTCGACGAGGAGGGGGGACTGGTAGCGAAGATGGGGGCCAAGGGGTGGGTAGGACGGGTGGGTTGGGCGCCCTCTGCGGTAGTGGCGGCGGCGGCGATGGCGGGAGAGCGGGGGGTGCTAGGTTCGTTGGCCGGGGAGGCCGGGCTGGAGGGTCGGCGGGGTGAGGTTCTGACCTCGACGGCGACGACGGGGGCTTGGGGCGAGGATGGGCTGGAACCGGCGGCGGTAGTAGTAGGAAGTTGGTAGGCCATTTTGAAGATAAGCTTGATGATAGCTGAGAAGGGAGCGAAAGTTTAAGTGTAGGGCTGAAAGTGTGAGCGTGAAGGGTGATAGGGGAAGCTTTCGGTGTGTAAAGAGGATAGGCGAAGCGGACTTTATACTATAGAGCTGCTCCGGTAGTAGTGCGTTAGTCTAGGGAACAGAGTCTGTGACATACAGCGTAGTCCGACTCCACGTCCGAGCTACGTAGAGACTGATGGGCATCGTGACATGAATCTGCGTTACGGCCGGTTCAGAGCGTTACAGGAGAGCAGCTGTGACTTCGGGCTAGGGAGATAAAGTTCATGCGTAGAATTGTCGATATGTTGTCTGCTGTAACCTGATCAAAACGAGTTAGCTATTAGGTTATACGCAAACTGAATCAACAAATCTCCTGACGTTACATTTCTTGAGCCTATCACCGTAATAACATTAAACATTATATACCCGCGATCGACGCAACAAACTTCCAACCTCTTCTCCCTCTTCTCAAAGCAGCCCAACAATACCAGCAACAACCAGTCCGCCCAAAGCATACCCCGCCGGCGATCCTTGGCTCAGCCTCGCCACCGCCAAGGACGAGGAGGTGGTCGTCGCTACGGCCTGGTTGTCGGTCCCAGTAGCAGTACTAGCAGCCGGTGGCGTAGTAGTGCTCGCGGCCACACTCTCCAGTCCCGTGGCCGTTCCCGAACTTCCCGGCGTAGCAGTCGACGACACCACGGCCTCGCTCGACGTCGAGTTGGGCCTGAACGCCGCCAAATTCAGCACCTTCGTCTCGTTGCGGTTCTGCTTCTCGTACCCGATCATCCGAAGGCTCACCCAGGTCGGGCCCTCGGACGCGTCGCGCAGCGCGAGGCAATTCTCGCTCTTCTCAGACGCCACACACAGCACGCCCTGCGCGTCGCTCGTGACGTTGCGGCTCCCGCGGCAGTCGTTGACCAGGTGCCAGAACATGCCGCGCATGGTGTTCCAGAACTTGCCGTTCGCCTCCGCGTCGGGCACGCAGCCCTGGCACGCGTCGATGTAGGGGTACCAGCCGTTGTCGGAGCCCTCGGAGGGGCGGGGCGGGCACACGCACTCGTTGACGTTGGTGCGCGTCGGTTCGGAGACGGTCCTGGCGCACGTATAGAAGGTCTTGTACAGGAACGGGCAGGCGGCGCACTCGTCGAGCACGTTGGGCCCGTCTTGGACGACCTGGTAGGCGGTCGTTGGGGAGGGGAGGAAGGCGAGGGCCGCGAGGGCCAGGGAGAGGACGGAGCGGACCATGATGGAGGTTTTTCTCCTTTTTCTTTTCTTTTGGCGTTGGATGGTGGTGGAAGCCAGGGAGAGGGAGGGGGACAGCTTAAGAGTCTAAAACGGCGCTCAAACTGGACTTGACGACCGACGGCTGTGAAAATATCTGCCTTCCTATCTCATGTTCGCGACCTCCTTTTTTTGGTTCCTTCATTTTAAACCAGCCAACAAGCCGCTTGCCGAGCCGTTTGCCAAGAGTAAAAACACTCTGTGAGGAACTGGTGTCACCGTGCCTGTGGATCTCAACCCCAACCCTGGCTTTGGGCACAAGAGGCAACCTCAGCTCTTTCCTTGCGCTCACTCCTCAATTCTCCTGTAACCACTTTCAAGTGTTTCAGGTCAACGCGGTCAACGCGGTCAACGGGATCAGCGAAACGCGGTTTGATTATTGCGTCGGATTGATTGACTTTTCTGTTGGTTGCCGCTGTCAAGGTGTCGGACCCGGGCCACCGCCCGGGCTCACATCTTCCAGACCGCCCGGCGTTCTGCCACTTCGCGCCCATCAATTGCCCCGCGCCCAGGGCGCTCTTCCTCCCTAGACAACCACCAAACAATTCATCACCGTTCTTCCTCGTCCCACACAAGGTCTTGACCAGAGTTGTTGAATCCACCGCACCCAGGGGCGGCTCGGGAGCCAGAATGAGTCACGTGGTCGCGCACATGCAGTGTCACGTGCGCCGGGCCTTTCCTCAGGGGCGCAGGCACCCCTGAATTTGATCAGAAAAACCCTCGGAATCTGGATCTTTGCAATATCGATCTTCTTTTCTTCTTTTGAGGCACCTAGTGGAAGATTTGATCTTTTCCAGATGTCTGGTGCTGCGCGTGGCGCTTCAGACTTCGTCGACGTCACGACAGGCGATTCGAGACCCCCGAGTGCGGGAAATCGCCGCCCCCAGCGAAAGAGGGTGAAAACGGTGAGGGCGATGGAAGGAAAACGATATGGACTAGAAGGAAGAAAACAGCAGTGACAAAGTGTTGAGAAACCACAAAAATCGCACAATTCGAGCATGGCGGCCGAGAGGGCGGGCGAGGATATCCGAGGTCTAGAGCAACCCGGGGACCTTGACTTCAACAACAAATTAGAAATCATCAAGACGGAGTTCTAGTTTCAAGTCAAAAAGCTTCGGGATCAAGTGGTAGAGGAGATAGCCAGAATGACGGCTCAGTTGACCGAAGAACTGTCGCAAACGCGAGGGGAGCTCTCCCAAACCCGCCGCAAGCTTGAGGACACCAGATTGCAGCTTCAAGCTATAAAGGAGGTTCAAGAAGCCCCTATAGTTCGGCCTATATACGCGGATATCGCCCGACGTACACTATCACGGACGTGATTGTGAGGCAACAGTAGGGGTCCAAATGGATGTATGTGGATCTGCAAGGTGTGGGAAGCCGGGGCTCGCAGGCGCAGGGGAAATACCCTGCGCGCCGGGGCCACACCAGGGTGGGGCCACTGCAAGCTCCGCAAGACCCACCAACAAGCAGCTATCGATCTATCTCCACGTGACCAACCACATGACCACATGTCACGGCTGTGCCTGTGACATACACCCCCTGCCAGAATTCTGACCCCGGCCTCCTCTACAAGCCAAGCGGCGACGCCAGAGCCAGTGTTCTATACGGTGGACATGTCCAGGGTACCGGAGGAACATATCGGAGAGGCTACTCCGGTATCTCTTCGGAAGCTTATCGAGAATAAGTGTAACGGGCTGAGCCCGTTGATGGCCTCGGAGACTCTCAGCCATGGAGATCATCAACGCCATGACCTCAGAGACCCTCAACGCCATGACCTATCAACGCCATGATCCAACGCTTTGGCCCATCAGCGCTATAATCCACCAGTGCCTATACGACCTCCATCACCATTACGCTTTCCCTAACGCAGATGACCTACTATAGCACACGCTCCCCCTCTGGTCATAAGAACAAGGGCATCTCGTGGGAACAGTTACTTTCCTTTCTCTTCTTTCTTCAAGTTTAGTGTACTCGTAGAGTCGTCACCAGCTAGTTGCAATATACTCGTTGAGACCGTTACAATAAGATACGAGCGCCCGGAGATCAAGCCAAGTAGTGTTATATTGCCGTCACTAGAGACAGAGGAAATACCAAGCGCCTCAGGATTATCGGCAGGAACGAAGAGGAAGTCAAGAAGATCAAGGATATTATCGAAGCAAAGAAGACGCCGGGTGCAAGAGTTCTTCGGGATCAGCTATACCCAGTCAAAGTCGATAACGTCAACCGTATAGCTGTCATTGACTATAAAGGCAAGGCCCTTCCTGGAGCCGCTGAGGCTCTAGGCCAGGAAAACGAGGTACAGATCGCTAAGCTGGTATAGTTAAGCCGAAGGGACACCGCAAAGGCGTACAGTTCTATGGTAGTCTATGTCACTAGAGCGGGCGACGCCAGGAGGCTCCTTAACGACGGCTTCTTCTATGCCGGAGGAGAATCAGGATATATAGGAATCTTCGAACGACGTATACGTCCAGAGCAATGCTATAACTACCAGCAGATCGGTCATAAAGCTTTCCAGTGCAAGAACACCCAAGTGTACGCCAGGTACGCTAAGGAGGGCCATCACTATAGCAGCTACAGGGAGATGCTTGTCAAGTGCGGCCTCTATAGCGGTCCTCACGAATCATTCAGTCGAAACTGCTAGAGGCTCTACCCATCTTACTATAAGTAGAATACTCCGCCTGATCTAGCTTAATGTCAGAAAGCAGGGTATAGTGCACGATAGCTTGATGAAAGACAAGGATATATAGGACATAACGGTAGTAGCCATCCAGAAGCCTCAAGTACAGAGGATTGATGGCCGACTCTTGACCACTCCAATAGAATACTACAAGTGGACTAAGAGCCAGGCAGTCAAAAGGCCCAGGGCACGCCCATGGAGGAGGCACAGGAGGAGAGAGGAGACACAATTGAAGCAATTCCCAACTCTTGACACACATCGTTTTGCACCCGTTTACAGTGCCTTTCAGTGCCTCCATACCAACCACTGCAGTGGTTCGAATCAGCTGTTCCAACAAAAGGCATTGAAGTTTTCACTCGTTGTCTTACTCGCTGAAGAACCGCAGACAAACTATCACCATGGGGCAAGGCCCTTCAATCCTCAAAGACTGCGATCGTGTTGGGAAGCCTATAACCGTCGACAATTACACTGCCAAGGAGTACTATGACGCTATTCGCAAACAAAAGAGCATACACTGGAACGACTTCCTAGCCGACGACGCCAATATCTGGCAAGCAGCAAAATACCTACAAACCAATTGTAGTACAATAGGTGACAAGATACCCCCGCTTGTTCGACAGGATGGCTCTATCACTGAGGGCAAAGCAGAGCAAGCACAAACACTGCTAACCGCCTTCTTCCCGCCCCTACCGGCGAGAATCGAAGAGGAGGGAGAACGGCCGTAACGCGCACTAGTCGATATGTCAGACCTGACGATAGGAGAAGTGGAATAGAAGGTCTTCTCCACCAAACTATGGAAGGCGCCCGGGGAAGACGGCCCCCAGAAATGGTATAGAGGCAGATCTGGCCGGCAGTCAAGGATAGGGTGTTCTATCTATTCCAGACCTCGCTACAAGACGGTGATATCCCTAACCAGTGGAGGAACGCCAAGATCATCCTACTAAAGAAACCTGGGAAGAGCGATTATACGCTGGCCAAGGCGTGGAGGCCTATCTCGCTACTCTCTACGCTCGGCAAGATACTGGAGGCAGTCGTCGCAGAACGTATCTCATATACCGTAGAAACGGCCGGTCTCCTACCCGCCAACCACTTTGGAGCTCGGAAACGACGGTCGACTGAGCAAGCCCTCCTGTTACTACAAGAACAGATTTATAAGGCATGGAGAGCCAGGAAAGTGCTTACCCTGATCAGTTTTGACGTTAAAGGGGCGTACAATAGGGTCTTCAAGGACAGGCTTCTCCAGAGACTCAAGGCAAGAGGGATACTAGAACACCTAGTCAAGTAGATCGGGGCTTTCTGCTCTCAGCGTACGGCAACTATCATAGTAAACGGGTTTACGTCACAACGGCAAGACCTGCCACAAGCGGGTCTCCCGCAAGGATCGCCGCTCTCTCCAATTTTATTCCTCTTCTTCAACGCGGACCTGGTACAGCACAAGATCGATACAAACGGAGGCTCGGTTACGTTCGTCGACGACTATACCGCTTAGGTAATAGGACCCTTAGCAGAAGCAAACCGCGCAGGCATTCAGGAGATTATAGACAGAGCACTGGACTAGGAAAGGCAGAGTGGTGCCCAGTTTGAAGGGGACAAGACAGCGATTATATACTTTACAAGGAACAAGGACCGATCCTTAGAGACTCTATTCACGATCAAGGGGGACACCGTCAAGCTATCAGAGAACGCTAAGATCCTAGGAGTCCTGATAGACTGCGAACTCCGCTACAAGCAATATATGGCTAGAACGGTAGCTAAGGGCCTCGTAGCAGCCTTGGCCCTAAGGAGGCTAAAGATACTCTCCCCGCAGACAGCGAGATAACTATTTATAGCGACCATCGCTCCTGTTATAGACTATACAGCCAACGTCTGGAAATACATATACAGGGAAAAGGCGCTAAGCTAGCTGAACAGAGCTTAGAAGACAGGCGCCCTAGCGATAACAGGAGCCTTCAGGACCGTAACGACAGCGGTGGCAGAAGCCGAAGCAAGTATCCCCTCCATCCGACAACGTCACGCGCAAGGGGCCGCGAAACTGTGGATCAACCTGTGATGCCGGAAGCCCATGATTGTAGATTAGATAAGATAAGATGGGATGACCCCACCCGGAGAGGCTCCACCTTCCAGCTTACATCCTCTGGAGCCCAGGCGGTCATCATCACCACACAACAACCACACACCCATCACAAGAATCACATCACATTTTTGCCTACAAGGCCCTTTTTCCGCATCCACGATAGGTTCCCCTATCAAATGGTAGCTCGCAACCACTCTTTCGAGTGAATCGCACAATTTCTGCATCGCCAGCATCGCCGGCGACGTCAACCATTTGCCTCAATCAAGAAGGCGACCATTTGCCGTAACCCGGCGCCCATTCGACCCAAGACGCGTAAGCGTGAGGATCGCAGCGGAAACGCACTCATCGCGCGGAAACGCGCCCACCCACCCAACCCGACCGACTGACCGCGGCAACGCTGTCAACGGACTCAACAAAGCCAGTCGAACCGAGTACTCGCGGCTGCAAGAACAAGATCACCACCGCACGCCATGACGGCGCCCAGCGGAAGCAAGGGCAACATGCCCGGCGACTTCGACGATTTCCATGATAATTCCTTCACGGATGCCGCCGAATACGATACCCGTAACACCCAACCTACCCGCAAGGAACGCCGCCTCGGCAGTCCCCTGCCCGGGTTTCTCACCCACGGTGGGCGCGACGACCCCCCCATGCGCACCGTGACGGAAGCAGCCCAAGTCACAGGCTCCCGGGCTTCCACCGTGATCCAGCAGAAAGGCATGCCCGTTCCGCAATCCTCGCCGAACGCATCCTCTGAGGGAGCAGGGATGGATAAGCTGGATATGATGATGGAAGCAATAGCCGCTTTGCACGACAGGCTCGATGAAGTGGTCGGCGATATGGGGAAACGCGTCACCAATCTTGAGCAGCGCCAGGGTACAACTCGACCTACGCAAGGCGCGACCCGGTCTCCGCAGAACTCGACCGGTATCGCCAGGTATCCTAAACTCGCTGCGCCTCAGCCGACTCAGCAGACCCAGCCGCAATTCCTCAACACCGAGCAAGAGAGCCATGACGCTCACTTGAGACTTGGGACCATCCTTCCAGTCCACCTCACGCGGAACCCCGAGTTTGACCTTCAAGCCGCCCAACAGGATTTCCTACAGAGCAAGGGCGTCAAACCGCGCGCCCGGCAAGCCAACCGAGGCACTGGTGAGGCGGATGAGGCCCCAGTTGGCATCCAACCAAGCATCTACGCCGCGGGTGCCCGGACTCAGCATCGCGATTCGCACCCGAGCGACTACTACAGGGACCGACAGCAAGCCCAGCCCTATGGGCAAGGATTTTCGCCGCAGAAAGAGTGGCAAGGACACCAGCACTACGTGCCTCAGCACCACGTGCCTCAGCACTACGCGCCTCAGCAACATGCGCCTCAGCAGCACTGGCAAGAGCCACAGTTCTACGCGCCTCAGCCGCAGGGGCACCAGTGGCAAGGTCCTCAGCATCACCGCCACCAACAGTACGCGCCTGGGCAATACAGGCAGGATCAAGCCCAGCACCAGGATCGCTACCGCGTAGAAGCCACCAGCCAGAACGGGCCGAAGTCCATCGCCGGCAACAGCGATGATGAGGACGATGGCATCGACCAAGTCGCCGTCAAGATTCGCCGCGAGGATATCGGCATCTTCGACCCTTCGCAGGAGGACCCCTCTGGCGCAAGCGTCATTCACGAGAGTAAGCTCGTTGTTTTTACTGACGTCTTTGCGTTTGCCGACCGCATCGCTTCCTTCCTTGAGGTCGAGTCTACTAAGGCAAGCGCCGAGGCTCAGATCACCGCTATGTTCCAGAATTTGCTTGCTGGCTCAGCTATGATGTGGTGGACTTCAGAGCTTTCGCCCGAAACCCGCAAAGCGCACCGCGTAGGTGGGATTCGCAACATGATGAGCAAGCTGGAGGAGCGTTTTGCACCGGATATCGCCACAGCCACCCGTCGTTTCACTCGCACCAGATTCGCGCTCAAGGACATGCTGGTCGACGAGGGCAGCCTGGCCAAGCATTTCCAGAAGAAGTTCCGCCTCGCGAAGGCAATGGGGATTCTCAACAAGAATAGCGATAACTGGGTCGGTACCGCAGTAGGCATCTGGAGCAACTTGGACCCAGAGGTCCGGCGTTTCCTGCGCGCCCCGGATGAGTACGCCTCTATGGAGGAACTCATGCGGGCGATTGAGAAGTCCAAGAGCACTCTGATCGCAGTAGCTTACGACCAGGAACGGAAGAGGAAGCCCTCTACACGCCCCTCTTACCCTTCGGCTTCTAAGTCATCCTCGCGTTTTACTCGTTCCGAACCGCGGGCCTTGACCTCAACTGACAAGCCAAGCTCGCAGCACGAATTTACCCGTAATACCCGCCGCGACGACCGCGAGGACCGCCGCAAGCAGGACTCGAGCCGCCGCGACCGTGACGATCGACGCGACCGCGATGATCGACGCGACCGCGATGATCGACGCGACCGCGATGACAGGTACAAGCGCAAGGACTACGGCGATTACAAGGACCGTCGCAAGGAAGACCGCAAGGAAGGCGGGAAGGATGATAAGAAGGACCGCTCACGCGCCCATTTCGCCGCAGAAGACTCGCCCAGTGATTCGGGCAACGAGAGCAGCTCGGAAGCTTCTTCGTCCGGCTCCGACGGCGACGACTTCGCGATGTTGGCCACCGAACAAAAGGCCAAGTGCTTCAAGTGCCACGGCAATTTCCCCTCGCGCGCAGCGGCCATGGCCCACATCAAAACCTGCAAGGGCTCAAAAGCGGCCATTTCGCAGTCATTACGTCGCCAAAGGCTCAATCAGAACGACCCTGTCCGGCGTACCTGTGGCCATTGCGACCAGGTCTGTGAAAGCCGGAACGCGCTTTTCAAGCACCTGAAGAGCTGCGAGCCCGCAGTCAAAGGCAAGACCTTCAACGCCCAGAAGATAACCATTGACGGCGGCTCCCCAGTGGACCAGATGCTCAAGACCTTGGAATTCGTCAAGCCTGCTCCCACCATCTCTGCGGTAGCCCTGGAATCTGGCGACTTCGTAGTAGAAGAAGCTCCTACCCTAGCCACCGAAGGTGGCTCTGGAGCGCCCTGGTCTCAATTTACCCACCTGCGCGCCCTCGCTAGGCCCTCCCCCACCGGTCAGGATGTCGATATCGCCATTGACCCTGGCGCCAGTCGCGCAGTGATTGACCGTGTATGGCTCAAGACCCTCGACCACGAAGTCGTCAAGCGCCGCGGCCGCATGTCAGCAGTGGGCAACAGCAAGATGCGCCTCACTGAATGGGCAACTTTCACTATCTACATGCCTGGCCTCAAGGATGGCAAGCCTACCCTCATGAAGTTCCGCAAGTCCGCTTGGGTGGTCGACGACCTTAGCGCCAACCTCCTCCTAGGCATGGACTTCCTCAAGCCCTACCAGACAGAGATCTCTTTGGTGAAGGATGAACTTCATTTTCCTACTATAGGTTTCACCGTCAAAGTGGAATCAGTGGCTCGCGCCGTCCCCTGCGTGAGGAAGGTTACCTCCACGCGCCGCGTCACGATTCTTCCGGACCAAGAAGCTTTCCTGCCAGTGGACTACAAGCCCTTGCCAACAGACCGGTGTTTCATGTTCACCTCGCACCACCCGGCGGCCATGAACTCCTTGCTCAACGCGAAAACACCCCAGGTAGTAGCCATCAAGAATACTGGCAAAAAGACCCTAACCATCGGCAAGAAGCAGCAAGTCGGTCGCATTGGAGAGTGTGAGGATTCAGGCTTCTTCGCTTCCACGTGGAAGAAGGCGATGACCGCCCTTACGGTTGGAACCACCCTCATGGCCACCGCTACACCCGCCGCAGCAGCCGACGTGCAGCCCGTCGCTTATGCGGTTGCCAATCTGCCGACCTCCATCTCAGCAGAGTTCGACCTCAACAATACGGTCAAGGCCGTGGCCGAACAGGGTGACGATTTCTTCGCCGCCCACTCGGTCGTCCAGCTTTCGCAGCCGGCTACAGCTTTCCATACTTCGGCAAGCAACTCGCTTACGCCCATCTCTGACTATGTCTTTGGCCTCACGGAGGACAGCATCAGCCGCCCCCTGCTAGATGATCGCAACCAGCACGATCCTGACCCCCCAGACCACAAGCCGCGGGTCCCGCTCAAGCACTCTACCCTCGGCCTGCGGATGAATGAAGACGTGCCAGAGATCATCACAGAGGAAGGTATCCACATTTGCAACAAGAACCCCGAGGAGGCTCGTCGACTGGTGGCACTCGTCAAGAAGTATCCTACCCTCTGGAAAGATAACGGACTTGTCGTTATGGATGAGGAGGAGATGATGCGTATCCCGCTGGTAGAAGGTTGGCAGAACCAGAAGATCCGTACTCGAAAATACCCTCTGAGCAAGCGCGACGAGCAAGTCGCCGACGAAATCTTCGACGAACTTCATCGGCAGGACAAGATGTGCCACGCTACCAAAGCAACGCCTTTCGCCCATCCAATCTTCGTGGTTTGGCGCACTGCAAAAGGCACGCAAAAAGGCCGCGTGGTCATCGACTTACGTGCCCTCAATCGCGTCACGGTCCCCGACAACTACCCTCTTCCTATTCAGTCGGACATCATCAACTCGTTGCGGGGCAAGAAGTACATCTCAGCAGTTGACGCAACCTCATTTTTCTATCAATTCGGCGTTTACCCCCCTCACAGGGACCGGCTTACCCTCATCAGTCACAGAGGACTTGAGCAACCCAAGGTTGCATTGATGGGATACCGCAATTCGCCGGCCTTTGTTCAACGTTTCATGGACCGCCTTCTCAAGGACGATGCTCATCATACGAAAGCTTTCATCGACGACATCGTCACGGCGTCGGAAGAGTTTGAGGATCATCTTCGTGACCTTGAGGATACGTTCAAGAAGTATGTGGAAAAGAACATCGCTATCTCGCCCAAGAAGTCCTTTCTCGGATACCCGGATATCGAACTGCTTGGATTTCGCGTCAACGCCTTGGGATTGACCAACACCGCGCACCGTGTCGAGGCCTTCAGGAAGCTCGCCTTTCCGAATCAATTGAAGGCCCTAGAGCAGTATCTGGGTGCGGCAGGCTTTCTCAGGCATCTCATTCCCTACTTTGCACAACTCTCGGAGCCTCTGCAGAATCGCAAGGTCGCCCTACTGACCGCAGGTCGCAAGTCTGGAAGCATCGAGCCCAAGAACCCTGGCAAACGCGCAAATTACTGCGCCCGCACCTATTACGAGCCCACGGAAGCAGAGAGGCTCGCCTTCAAGGCCGTTCAGGATGCTATTTGCCGCGAGGATGGCGCCATCCTGCACCATTTTGACCCCCACCAGACCCTCTTTCTGCAGGTCGACGGCTGCTTGGAACGCGGTTTTGGTGTAATGGTGTTCCACCTCCGCAAGGGTTATACCTGGAAGGTGGGCAAGGTCATTCCCTCGCAGCAGGTACTGCCCGTAATGTTCCTCAGCCGTTGCCTCAAGAAGGCCGAGATGCGTTACGGCCCCTCCGAGCAGGAAGTAGCCTGTTTGGTCTGGGCAGTCAAGAAGCTCAGGACGATGCTTCACTCCTCCAACGAACCAGTTATGGTGTTGACTGACCACTCCGCTACGAAGGGCATCGTCGAGCAAGTCAATCTGGAGACCTCCAGTACCGACCGCGCCAATCGTAGGCTCATCAACGCCTCAGTCTACCTTTCCCAGTACCAGCTGGAGGTGCATCATCTGCCTGGAAGACTCAACTTCGTGCCCGATGCGCTCAGCCGCTTGCGTGCTCTGGATGACAAGGAGGAACGTGAGGACGGCGAAGCTGTGCTCGACAATATCTGGTTTGCCTTCTCGGAGGCAAAGATGGATCCCGACTTCCAGGACCGCTTCGTTAAAGCGTACACAGAGGACACCAAGTATAACAAAATTATCGAGGACATCAAAGGAAAGGAACAAGCCACACTCGAAGGCCAGAGACGCAAGCACGGGCTGCCTTTCGTCCTCAGCAATGGCCTGCTTTACAACATTCGCCCAGATGGCACCCACAGCCTCTGCATCCCGCACGCATTGGTGGGTGAGATGCTCGCTCTGGCGCACGATGAGAAGCATCACTTCGGCCGCGACAGGATGCTCTACGACTTGCGCGGGCTCTCTATCGTTAACAAAACCCACCGGGTCAAGAAGTACGTGCAGCACTGCCCGGCTTGCCAGGCCTGCCGCACCGACCGCACCGCGCCTCCTGGAGAATACGAAGCAATTCGCCCGTCGGATCCCTTGCCCATGCGAACCATCGCCCTCGACTTCATTGTTGGCCTCCCCAAAGAGCCTTCGGCAGGCACGCCCTGGCAGATGCCTGGCAAGGAAGAGTTTGACGCCCTGCTTACGGTGTCCTGCAGGAGTTCAAAGCGCACACTCTTGATTCCCGGCCACGCCTCCTACTCGGCTGGGGACTGGGGCACGGTACTGATGAGGCAATTGCTACTTTCCGACTGGGGCGTGCCCACGGGCATCATCTCCGACAGGGATAGCAAGTTCAGTTCGGCACTCTGGAAGGGCATCTGGAAGACCCTCGGCACGCGCCTGTTGATGACGACCGCATGGCACCCGCAGAGCGATGGGCTAGCCGAAAGGAAGAACCAGACTGTGGAGCTGGCGATTCGGTATTTCATCTTCATCAACCCTACCGCCCGTTGGACCGACGTGCTGGTCAACCTGCAATGGAACCTCAATAGCGCGCTGTCGGAGCCAGTGCAATCCTCGCCTCACGAGCAGCTGTTCGGATTCAAGCTCGCCGGACCACTGGAAGCGCTCACTCAACCAACGGTAAAGGTCGAAGACCTGCCTGTCCTCAGGGAACACCTACGGCAAGATGCGCAGCTAGCCATGGACTTCGCCATTGCGGAGGCCAAGCGTCGGTATGATGGTAAGCATAGGGCGGTCGAGTACAACGTCGGCGATAAGGCCTACCTCCGCTTGCATCATGGGTATCACCTGCCCGGCAAACCTTCACGGAAGCTTTCTCAGCAACGCGCCGGTCCTTTCGTCATCAAGCGCCGTGTCGGCCGCCTCGCCTACGAACTTGAACTCCCTGACAATATGACCATCTATCCGGTGGTATCAGTCGCCCAGCTCTCGCCAGCACCTCGCGAGGAAGACCCCTTCGGCCGCAAGCCACCCGCACCAGGCCCCGTGCTGGACAGCCAGTCTTCCGACACCGACGGCGCCGACCAAGGCGACAGTTACGAGGTGGAGGCAGTCATTGACCACCGTCATTCGACCAAGTACGGAACGGAGTATCTCATCAAGTGGGCCGGATACGGGCACGAGGTGAACGAATGGCAAACCGAGTGGCAGTTGCGTCACAGCAGGAAGCTCGTTGACGAATACTGGGCAAGGAAAGGAGGGCGCCCGGCCATCGAACAGGAGGCTCGGAAGCCCGCGGCGACAGCCACTCCCGCCACGACCACGCCTGGCAAGGCGTTGGCTCCCGCCCATGGCAAGCAGCTTCGCCCCCGCAGAAAGGCCCAGCAGGGCAATTGAGAGGTTATTCGGAACGGAGAAAACGGGGCGATGGATGAAGGGTATGGAAGTGCAGTGAGGACACTGCAGTATTTTTTATTGGGGGGGGCACTTGATGCCGGAAGCCCATGATTGTAGATTAGATAAGATAAGATGGGATGACCCCACCCGGAGAGGCTCCACCTTCCAGCTTACATCCTCTGGAGCCCAGGCGGTCATCATCACCACACAACAACCACACACCCATCACAAGAATCACATCACATTTTTGCCTACAAGGCCCTTTTTCCGCATCCACGATAGGTTCCCCTATCAACCTGCGTACCCTACCCAGAATATACCCCTTAAGCTCGGTAAAGACTCGGAAGACAATATGGTTCGTCTCCCCGCTTCAGAAGATCGCCTGCGTATTAGACGAAGTACAAGTCGGTCGGATGGAAACCATCCAGGAGCACGCTATCTCGCCCTAGGAACCCCGCCTAGAGGTGACGCTTGAACCTGACCGAAAGAGGGCAGCCGAGATGGTCAACAGAGCTATAGGCATCGTCATTGCGACTAGCTCATCCGTGAAGAAGGGTATTGTTGGTATAGGCAGCAGCAGACGAGATACCCTCTTCGATAGGACAGGCAAAGCAGGGACACGCTATACGGTGACTCTCGGGACAAGGGAGGAACAGAACCCGTATATAGCAGAGCTAGTAGCTATAGCAATGGCGCTAAAGAACGTACCATTCGGCACCCTCCAGAGGCATATCACTATCATTACTAGGAGCATGTCAGCACTCGCAGCTATCCGACAACCGCAGCAACAGTCTAGCCAAAGCATTATACGACGAATCTACGAGTCAGTAGAGCTATTGAAGCAAAGGGGAAACTCAATTAACTTTATATAGATCCCAGCGGAAATCGACTTTTCGTTAGGATCTGAGGCAAAAACGGCAGTATAGAGCGTAGCAAAGCGGAGGCAACTACCAGACTTCTAACTAGACTAGGCAAAATCGACAACGATCAGGCTAGCAATAGCCAAACAACAACAAGGAAGAAAGCTCCCAGAGGAAGTGGGCAAGTTCTCCAAAGCTATGGACGTAGCGCTACCTGGCAAACACACCCGCGAGCTTTACGACAACTTGAAGCGGAGAGAGGCCAGTGTGTTAGTACAACTCCGGACGGGGATGACAAGGCTCAGCGGCTTCCTGAACAGGATAGGAGCTGCCGAGTCTGACCAATGTGCCTGTAGGCATACGAGGGAAACAGTAGAGCACTTTCTCCTACGATGCGTGAAGTGGATAGCGCTGAGGGAAGACATGCTATAATGTACAACGACAAGACGAGGGAGCCTCTCGTTCTACTTGGGAGGGAAAGCACCATCAGATTCAAAGCACTGGTCACCAGACATGAGAGCAGTCCGCGCGGCGATCAAATACGCGTTGGCAACGGGAAGACTAGAACCGGACGAGGAGCAAGGACCGAGCCAACCGCAACAACCCTAGCTCATGTTGATGGAACAGACTGAAACTCAACCAACACCACACCACACAACCTCACCTAGCAGGTCCCGCTTTAGCTGCTGAAGATAGGACGCTGAACACTTGGAGAACACAGCCTCCAAGTCGATCTGCTCGCAACTGAGAAAAGAGGCATGAGGTGGCGTTGCGCAAGGCAAATAAACGCAAGGGCTTGGACGAGATCAAGGAAAAGCGGAGGAATCGGATGTACTTAACGTGCCAAGGCCCTTTAGGCTTAGTGCCTCCGGGCGAAATAAAATCCATCATCACCATCGTTGTGTTGACGGCGAAGTGCGCGGCCAACAGCACGAGTTTGGCTGGCGACAGCGAGATAGCCATTGTTGCGGGCTCCGTCATAGATTTACCAAAGACTGGGCTTTCGGGGCGCCAGCAAGCCAAATAACCGTCTCACAACATCGGTAAAAAAGCATCATTCCTCGCCCGGTCAGCCTCATCCTCGCGCCGTGCCCGCGCCTCCACGTCATACAGCGGCAGCAGCACGTCAAGGTCGATAAAACGCACGAAGCGGCGCACGCGGTCGGGCGTTAGCACCTGCGCGGCCAGCGGCGACGCGAGGCGCGCTGGGGTCAGCGTGATGTTCGCAAACGTCGTGGCCTCGATGCTCTGCTGCCACGCGCGCGACACAGTCGCGTACGGCGCAAGGGCGAGCTTCGTTGTTCTCGCCATTATCGCTGGTGGCATCGCTGCTGCCTTTGGCCTTGAGGTACGAGATGATGTTGGCGACGATCTCGGGTGGTAGATGGCCCATGTTGTGTGGTGTGTTTGGTGGTTGGAGATGGCTTCGCCACTTTCGCTGTGCGGATGTTGTGTTGTTCGTTGTTTTGGAGGGAAAAAATTGGTTATGGGCAAAATACAAGGGCCTGTGTTCGAAGACCAAATTTTGCTGACGTCGTATGTGCGCTGGAGAGGGTGTTCGAAAGCTGGAAGGCGATTGGCCTGTTGGTTGTTGTTGTTCCCATGTTGGATTCAAGGAGTAGAGAGAAGAAGGTTTCTGCGGCTCTATGTCGCATTGCATTCGCGAATCCAGTCTGTCCATTGTTTGTCTGCAAGTCAAGATGCAAGAAGCGAGTAACTAGTCGAAATTGTATTCTGGCTACCTGCGGCCTGTCTGAAAGGACGGGACCAGATAACTCAAATGCTGTGGGACGAATGGAACCAACAGGCAGGAAGAACGGTGATGAGTTGTTTTGGTGGTTGTCTAGGGAGGAAGAGTGCCCTGGGCGCGGGGCAATTGATGGGCGCGAAGTGGCAGAACGCCGGGCGGTCTGGAAGATGTGAGCCCGGGCGGTGGCCCGGGTCCGACAAATGCCCTATGACTTTCACAAGACCAAAACTCACGACGTGACAAGCCACCAAAAACAACAGGCAAACTTTCAAATCTCACACTTAGTTATCCACCCTCACAAACACTGGCATGTACTCGAGAGGACAGTCCACCTGAACTGTCTGCCCTCCCCGAAACTCATCTCCGCCCTCGAGCGCCTTCCACCCAGCTCCCGCGGGCAGATAGACGTCAAGCTTTGTGATTCCCGGCTTCATGACTGGGCAACACAAATACTTGGGCCCGAACATGTACTCCTCACCCGTCTCCCAACAACGCGCATCGTTGGGAAACTCGTAGAACAGCGGTCTCATCACCGGGGTCCCCCTTTTGTGCGCCTCCTCCATCAGCCCTCTGGTGTACGAGCGCAGGTTCTCCCGAATTCGCATGTACTTCTCGCAGATGTCGTACACCGCCGGCCCATACGACCACACCTCGTTGGGGCCGCCGCTGCAACACGTCGCGCCGCCTGTGGTCCCATGCTGAGGCTGACGAGGCTCGCGGTCTCCGTGTAAGCGAAACACAGGGCAGAAGGCACCCCATTGAAACCACCGCACAAACAGCTCCCTGAATGACGGGTCATCTGGGTCGCCTCCGTGGAACCCCCCAATGTCAGTCGTCCACCACGGCAGACCGGCAATGCCCATGTGCAACCCAGCCGCCAGCTGGTTTCGTAAACTGGACCACGACGAGGCAATGTCGCCGCTCCAAACCAAGGCGCCATACTTCTGGCTGCCTGCCCAGGCGCATCGCACCAGGTTGACGATATCCGTGTGACCCTCGCTCTTGAGTCCTTCATAGAACGCCCGGGAGTACTCGACTGGATAGATGTTGCCGATGGAGAGATTCGATCCTAGGAAGTAGCGATAGTTGTCAAAGTCGTAAGCACTGTACTCTGGCTCGGCTTCGTCAAGCCAAAAGACTTTGATGCCATGGGAGTAGTAGTTCTTTCTCGCCTTGTCCCAGACGTACTTGCGAGATTCGGGGTTGGTCGCGTCAAAGTGCACTGTCTCCCCCTGAAAGTCGAGGGTCGTCCGCAAGCCACGGTCCACTCGAATAAGGAGACCCTTTTCAACCATCTCCTCGTAGTTCTCAGACTGCTTGTCCACCGTCGGCCAAATGGAAACCATCAGCTCCACGTTCATGTCCCGCAGCTCCTTGACCATGGCGTCAACATCGGGCCAGTAGGTCGGGTCGAATCTCCAAGTGCCTTGCATCGGCCAGTGAAAGAAGTCGATGACGATGAGATCCAATGGCAGGTCCCGCTGCTTGTACTCCCGAGCAACCTCGAGCAGCTCCTCTTGCGTTTGGTACCGCAGTTTGCACTGCCAGAACCCGAGCCCAAACTCGGGCATCATGGGCACCTTCCCGGTGGCGTCCGTATACGCCTCGACAATTTCAGCGGGCGTGTCGCCAGCCACAACCCAGTAATCCAAGGCAATCGTCGAATGGGCCTCAAAACTCATAATATTCTTCCCCAAAACAGCCCTCCCAATCGCAGGGTTGTTCCACAGCAAGCCGTATCCCAATGACGACAGCAAGAACGGGACTGTCGCCTGGGAATTGCGCTGCGCGAGCTCCAGATCGGCGCCCTTGAGGTCAAAAAACGGCTGCTGGTACTGGCCCATGCCGAAGAGCTTCTCGTTTGGGTCGAGGCTCTCGAGCCGCATAGTGAGACGGTACTCGCTGCTGCCGGGGATGGGCTGGAATTCGCGAGCCTCAACCTCAATGGCGCTGCACTTTGGATCCAACACGTCGCGGCGGTTGCGAGTGTACTCTTCGAGAAGGAGGTCGCCCTTGGAGTCAAACACTTTGAGCTTTCCGCCCTTGGAGATGACGGCTTTGATTTTGCCGTTAGTGAGGGAAGCCGATTCATCCGCAATGTCGACTTGGGCCTCGGTCGATGCTGGAGCGAGAAGGGCCCAATCCTCTGACGGCATGGACCGCACCTTGGTCCCTCGGATGCGCAGGGCATTTGGACCCCATGGTTCAATCCAGAGCTTCTCTGCGTCGTACGCGTAGACGAGTCTGTTGTCCTGTTTGAGGAACATGTTGGGTGTGTGATGGTGTGGGACTGAGTCTGGTTGGCGCGGCATCAGCAAGGCATATCGGACAAAGGGGGAGAATGATTTGACTGACGAACTGGTTGTGTAATTAGGTCTCAAGTTCTTGTTTGCCAAAAGGGGCCGGGCTCCGAGAGAGATCAAGTCGACGGACACAACTCAGCCAAGTTTGGAACACTTCACAGCTGTAAAGGACGTCTCATTTGGTGCATCCTCTGAATTTAAACATGCGCCTCCACACCGCCATGCCTTCTTGATGATGTTGACCCAGGGAGCAATATGGCGCGGGGCCGGTGGCGGCAATTCTAATCGGGGTGATCCCCCACCGGACTCCGCCGCCGCGGCCGGCAAAGTACAACCGCAGCGAGTAGGATTGGGGATGCCCTCCGGTGGGGGTGGGGTCCGGACCGCCCTCGTGTGCAACCCGAGTCCCGGATTTTGGCCCGAGCCACACGGCGTCTCGGCATCCGACCACTCCCCAATCCCCATGGTGCATGCTCGCCGCCGTTTATCACCACCCGCCTTTTCATCTGAAGTCACATTGGCCGAATGCCCTGCTGCCACCTTCCCCGTATCGGCCTCGCGATTTGCAGTGGTTTATTGCTCGGCCCTGGGCCGGTTGGTGTTGCGCGCAGCTACTAACTTGGCTGTGTTAACAGCGTGGTTTGACCTTAAGAAAACAGAAACCTGCGAGAGCCAAGAGAACAAGAAGGTCAACATGGAAAGCGCCGAAATCTGAATAAGGCGAGGTCACAGCTAGGCCGAGGACATATCTGTCGAACCGCAGGGTGTCGGACCCGGGCCACCGCCCGGGCTCACATCTTCCAGACCGCCCGGCGTTCTGCCACTTCGCGCCCACCAATTGCCCCGCGCCCAGGGCACTCTTCCTCCCCAGACAACGACCAAACAATTTCATCACCGTTCTTCCTGCCTGTTGGTTCCCTTCGTCCCACACAGGGTGCATCAAGCCACCGCTGAGTTGGCGCATATCTACCCCTCACTTCCATCTGCATGGCCCAGCCCAGCCGAGGGGAGTTTTCCTCAATCAATGAACAACATCAGCAACATCTGAACAACTCTCTGAGTTCCATCCTGGTGGTGTTTTTGGTGCTGAATTAGTTATCCATTCCCTGCGCAGTGGTGCGACAATATCAACTGTTCAGCAGTTCAGGGGACCGACTGCGAAGTTACGTAGGTATGATTGCTCCACGAGAGTGAGTGGCCTCCCATCCAAGCAGATTTTAACTTCCGGAGCCAACAACATTTGTTTGGCTTTGGGTATAACCATGGCATCCTTCGTTCAAGAACTGAGGTCTACATCCTGCCTTCGTCCAGCGTCTTGTATACTAACAACAAAAGCAACAGGCAGGTAGTACATACAGCCAGCATACCCTACCGCATGCGGGTATTGACCGTGATCTCCATCGTTTTAACAATCCCATTCTGTCCACTCTCTCCCTCAGTGTAAAACTCCTTGCTTTGATCGGCTGAGGCATGCGCATAGACAACGGCATCACTTCGCGCATCCTGAAGAGCAAGCTCCTCCGTGCTGATGCTCTGTGTCCTGGCCTTACTGCTCCCGGTCGACTTGAAACCACCGACATGCATGACTGCTGGCTGGGAGCCGTAGCGGAGGTAGGTGGTGCGTTCATTGCGAGCGGATGAGAGACCGAGACCTGGCAGTAGGCGAGCAAATAATGGTCGGAGGGTCGGCAGCGCAGATGCGATGATGGAAACGTTGAGTTCGGTGCAGGACCAGATCGCCGCGCCAATATTTTCCCATGATGGGTCCTGGCTGATAACGGCGGGCTTGAGGGTGAACATGCGGTAGACAGAGATGATGCAGACGCTAGGTAGGCACGACGGTATTAG
This sequence comes from Amesomyces nigricolor, assembly GCA_004802645.1. Taxonomy (NCBI): domain Eukaryota; kingdom Fungi; phylum Ascomycota; class Sordariomycetes; order Sordariales; family Chaetomiaceae; genus Amesomyces; species Amesomyces nigricolor. The sequence goes on along the minus strand of SRKS01000008.1, from coordinate 727,765 downwards.
TAATGCCCTGTGAACTGTCATGGGAAAGGGTATGGTTACAAGAAGCCAAGGCAGAAAACGCCGAGCACCACAAATCTCTGTCGGAGAGGAAGTTGCAATTTCAATACCGAGGGTATCGGAATGCAGAAGATGATAATATCAGTCACCATGCTCATGCCCGAGGAGAAGTACCAGACGGGAAGCGTGTCGAGGCAGGTCTTGGCCATGCTGGGGACGATGAAGGAGATGGGCAGGCATGCGACCCCAAGGAGAGTGGCCTGGGCACACGCCCAGACACAGACGTAGATGATGAAACAGAAGCATATCCGTTGGAGGACAATGTTGGCTTGGAAAATGCGTCGATATTGGAACAAGAATCCCAGTTTCACGACATTCATGCCCAAGTTGTAGTGGAGGATGGAAATCATGAGGAACTGCAACGAGGTATGTTAGCTTAAATTTGATGCCTCTGGGTCTCTCGAGACGAAGCACGCACCTTCAATTGTTCCAGGCTATGCCCAGACAGGACGGTCTCAGAATGCCGTCCCATGCCATACTTGACCTCCAAGCAGGTGGCCACCGAGTTCATGATTGAGAAAAGCTGATAGCAGCGTTAGCAATTGCTCCAGTCAACGAGTACCCGGGAATGGAAAACACACGGTAGCCACCAGCATGCTCCAATCATCTTTGCCGAGGGCTCCCAGAATCACGCCTCGAGTGTAGAAGCGGCCAGTGACGAACAACACGCTCGCAGACACAAAACCAACAGCAATACCGGTGACTAGCGGTCCATTTGTCTCGGTTCGGAGTACTGGAGGCAGATCGGCCATCATGATCTGGCTCTGCGAAGCCGGTGACAAGTTGGAAGGTTGCTGGAGTGCAGGCCACAGGGAACCAGCAAGGAGCGGACCGATGGCATCAAAAGGGACCGGACACCACGCACTGCACGCAGAGCCCGGCAAGCAAGGAGTGGAGGTAAAAGGATTACAATCAAGGGTCTGTTCCCATTTCCTGCCGTTCCTTCTCCTAAATCACGTCGTATCCCCGTCCAACGTCACTGGTTTGACAAAAGCCTGGCAGACGAATCCAACCCATGGCGTTCTCTCCGTTCGAGGCCATTCATTTCAAATTTTCCCTTGCAATGTTGTTGGTTGCAGGAGGAGTCAGGTCCCCATGGACAAGACATGGGCTTATGCAGCTAGAAAGGGGCCAAGTCTTCCGGGCCGCGTTCCGGACAAGCTTGACGCCACCACGCCTTACCATCTTCAGTTACTGCCCGTCCGGGTGCTGCATCCAAACACAATTTCCTCCGCTTGTTGTCGGCACATTGCCCAAGATCGTCGCCCCCAGCTTTTTGTCAGAGCCTGGCCCGTGGAGTCGTGGGATGAGACCACCCGTCTATCCCGTACCTCGAAATCACTTATGCTCTGCAGGAAGCGGCACAAGCATCTTGTTTGGGGGTCATTGGGTGCGGAAAAATGCTTGAGCCCCTGAGCGAGGGACATCGGATCCTGCGTTGGAAAGAGGAAAACTAAAGTTGAAATCTGGCTAGGAACAAAAGGGTTCTCGAGGCCCAATGTCTAAATCTGATTTGTTTCGAAATCGTCTGTGGTGCGCAAAAAGCAGATGCCAATCGACGATTCCGAAACTGCCTCGTAACCAAACAAGGGTTCTGGTGTGCCCGCCTCGTCCTTGACAACCAAGGGTGTCCGATTCGTTTCCGCTGAATGGCCCCAGGCGGCTCCTCTTGACAAAATTCTTCTTCGGGGCAATTCCACCCGGCATCTCGCCCCGGAGCTCGACCGCGCGAGAACTTCCTGAAAGGTCTTGGTCTCCCATGGACGGCGGGGCCTGGAGCGGCTTCGCGTTTCTGGATAAGAGTAAACAATATGTCCCCTTCGCCGCAGATCTGCAGGCTGGACGTTGACCCTACTTCTTCCCTCCCTCGCCGATCAGTCCCTTCCGCGTTCTGGTCTTCCAGGAATTTCCGGGTTTCAAGATGAAGTTCTCACAGTCACTCGCGCTTCTCACTGCACTCTCCGTTGGTGTTTCTGCCACCGAGTCTGCCACCGAGTCTGCCACCGAGTCTGCCACCGAGTCTGCCATCGAGTCTGTCACAGATTATGCCGCAGCCAGTGAGTATGATTACGTGAGTACAAATCATCCAAGGAGCATTCCTGCGTTGCAAAGCGTCCACGTTTTGCTAACAGTGTTCTAGATCATCGTCGGCGGTGGCACTGCTGGTACCGCGCTTGCCACGCGTCTAAGCCAGGGCCTTCCCAGGGCCAAAATCCTTCTCATCGAAGCCGGTCCCGCCCTCCCAGATGATCTGAGGCTTAATGTCCCGGGTCTCCGTGGGTCGATCTTGGCTTCCAGTCTTGACTGGAACTTTACCACAACACCACAGCCGTCTCTTGATGGCCGTGTCATTGACATCAACCGCGGCAAGGTGCTGGGTGGCTCGTCCGCCATGAACTACCTCTGCTACGACCGGGCGTCGGCGGCCGACTACGAGGCGTGGCGCGAGCTCGGCAACTGGGGCTGGGGTTGGAACACCATGATCAACGCCATGACCAAGTCGGAGGACTTCACCGGCAAGCCCGACAACGACAGGCACGGTTACACGGGCCCGATTCGGAACTACTACAACCGGGTCCTCTATCCTGTTCTGGAAACTTGGCTGCCCACCATGAGCATGCTGGGTATCAACATCAATGACGGCAGGAGCCTCAGTGGCGACCCGATCGGCGCCATGTTCCAGCCCACCAACATCGACGAGACGAAGCACACCCGCTCTTACGCGGCCAGTAGCTACCTGCCCCTGGCTGGCAAGAACCTCGTGGTCAAGACCAACACTCAAGTCGCCAAGGTCAATATGGTCAAGCGCAGCGCCACGCAGTACCAGGCGACAGGCGTGACCCTCCCCGATGGCCAGATCGTCAGGGCGAGGAAGGAGGTTATCCTGTCCGCCGGCTCCATTCAGAGCCCCGGCCTCCTTGAGCTCTCGGGCATTGGCCAGCCTGCGGTAGTCAAGGCTGCCGGTGTCACGCCGGTCATCAACCTCCCTGGCGTCGGTGAGAACTACCAGGACCACATCCGCATGTCTAACACCTACCAGCTCAAGGACGGCGTCGAGTCGTTTGACAATCTCATCTACGACAACGCCGGCGCCAATGCCACGGGCGAGCTGCAGAAGTGGATCGACGGCGAGCGGTCGCTGTACGAGTACACAACTGCGGCGTACGGTTTCACGAACTGGGACCAGCTCGGCCTGGCACCCCAGATGAAGACCCTCGCCCGCCGCCTCTTTGGGTCCAGCACCAACGTCATCGACGTTAAGAAGCTTCAGCTCCTTGATAACGCAAAGGTGCCGTCGGTCGAGTACATCCACGAGGCCAACTACATCGGCATCGACGGCTACAAGGGCGGCAACTTCTTCACTCTCTTCTCCACCGTCATGCACCCCTTCTCGCGTGGCAGCGTGCACATCGACCCCAAGGACCCGCGCGGCAAGCCTGTCATTGACGCCAAGTACATGAGCAACGAGTACGACCTCCGGGCGCTCGTTGAGGCGGGCAGGTTCGCGCGCAAGATCGCAAACACCGAGCCTCTCCGGTCGCTGTGGAAGGCCGAGACGGAGCCCGGCGAGGACGTCCAGACGGACGAGCAGTGGTTTGCTTTTGCCAAGAAGGCTATGGGCATCTTCTATCACCCCGTCGGCACCTGCGCTATGCTGCCCCGCAGGGACGGCGGCGTCGTCGACCCGGAGCTGCGCGTGTATGGTACCACAAACCTGCGTGTCGTTGACAACAGCATCATCCCCATCATCCCCACTGGTCACATCCAGACTGCGGCTTATGGTATTGCGGAGGTTGCTGCGGCCAAGATTATTGCGAGTGCGTAGATGATGGATTGGAAACGGCGAGCGCTCAGGAGCAGTAAGTGCGAGTAGATGTTGGAGGCATACATGTACACGAAAGACGAAAGAGTCTCTGGGCGACGGTTGTTGGTTTAGGTATTGTCTAGAGTGCTCACTTTGAGGTCACCCCCCAATGCTTTCTCAAGGTCCCAAAAGACGACCTCCCTCATTATCCATCCCTTGCGTACATGCTGCAGGCGCATCTTTCTCTTCCTGAGCTCACTTCTTCTCGTAGCAGACCCAAGTACGAGCGCCCCTGCCCGAGAAAGCCTTGACTTCTCCATGGTTCGGATACTGAACTTCACAAGCTCTTGTGGTGTCAATGCCCTTCCCCTCGCCGCCGCGCTGCCAAGAGGTGTCGCCCGGCTTGTAACATCTCCAACTATTAGCGGCATTTCCCATGAGATGCATTTGAACACCCTCCCAGGCCGGATATTGCTCCTCGCAAGCCCATTGCATATTGAGGGACCCCCCCCGCTCAGTTATCGGCTTCCAGTCCCACCAAGCGCGGGGCTCTTTTGCCGGAGAGGCTGGGCCCGCGGAGGCAGGGGCCGCAAGGAGGACGGCACCAACGATAGCGCCCAAGATAGCGAAAGAGACCATGACGTTGAGGTTCTGGAAACGGTCAGTAACAGAGAAAGCGAAAAAGCACCTCTCGGCCTACGAGAGATCCTGACTCGGGGGTCTTTACTCTTCAAGTTGGCGATGCAAACAAGCTTGAAGCAAGAAATCTGTAGAACGGTGTTGCTGTTGATGCTCGTGGGTGGTGCTTTGCCAGGCTGCCAGTTCTGAACCAGCTATCCGCGAGCGCGGCGACAGGATGAGCTAATAAGCGCATAACTGAAGAAAGAAGTTGTATATATCGCCCTGTGTTACTGTGTTTCGGACATTGTACTGGTGGTTCACAATACTAGCGAGTCGCGATGAGGTATGCATGGTGTTTGTCAGTGAATGTCTCGTCTCCGGCTGTTTCTATCTTCGTTTCAATCCCCCTTTCTCTCAACGATGACAATGGGAAGAACAATAGTAAGCTTTTTGCCGCATTCCCGTCGACGGAGACCTGCGCATCCGCGTCTTTCTTTAGTGTTTGCACTTTGTCCCTTTTCGTCCTTGTTCACAGCCCACATGTGCCAAACTCGGGGCCAAGACTCTCATTCTGCTCCAGTGTTTCTAAATTCTGCCGCTCCGAGTCCCCTTTCTCTCCTGCCCCTACCCCTGTCACTGCCACGGCTGGTCCCGCCCAAGCCAATGGAAGGACGTCATTGGCAATTCAAGCCGTCGACTATTTTCCACAGCGTCCTGTGGTCCCCTGCCAAGCCGCATGCCACAACTTTCCAAAGGGGTCGGCGACCTCGAGCAACAACACCAACAGAAACCAACATCATCTTTAGTCGCTTCCTCGCGTTGTTTCCTTCTTACCTTCCTTTGAACAGGTAGGGGTAGCGCGCTACGCGCCCCATGCCGCTTTCTTAATGACGCCCCATTCTCCAACGGCGCTCCTCCGCCATGGCCTTCGCTTTCTGATCCCCTTGTCCGTCGCCCTGACAGTCTACCTCTACCTTTTCCCCGTCTTCAACACCTGCGCATTCCCGCTGCCACCAGCCCATGGCAACACCGAGCCATCCCCCGATACCCGACGCGTCGCCTTTGTCGAGACCGCCAAGGTGCAGTGGCATGCTGCCGCGGGCACTGCTGGGACCTCGACCGTGTTTGTCCCTTCCCGACCGCTTGCGCCGTTCCGCCTCCTCGCCCTCGGCGATCCCCAGCTCGAGGGCGACACGTCGATTCCGACCGACTACCTGGGCGTCTTCCCGCACGCCAAGAGTCTGTTTCGCCATTTGACCTTCCAGACGGACCACCCATCGCTGCGACAGCGCATCCGGCAGAGCTTCCACGACATTGTCGACATCGTCTTCGAGGACACGTACGACCTGCTCGAATCCCTACGCAAGCGCGTCGACCTCTTTGGCAACGACTTCTACCTCGCACACATCTATCGCACAGTACACTGGTGGACGCGCCCGACCCATGTCTCGGTCCTGGGCGACCTGGTTGGGAGCCAATGGCTCGATGACACCGAGTTCTTCCGCCGGGTCGATCGCTACTGGCAGCGCGTGTTTCGGGGTGCCGAGCGGGTTCCGGACGACTTGGCCGCCTACCCACAGGAGGAGTACGATGTGACTGGTTATCTCGGGGGAGGGCCGTTCAACGAGTCGACGGCGTGGACCCGCCGCATCATCAATGTGGCCGGGAACCATGACATTGGGTACGCCGGCGACATCACCGACGAGAGAGCCGAGAGATTTGAGAGCGCGTTTGGCAAGATCAACTACGAGCTGCGGTTTGAGCTGCCCCTGACGAACGCCTCTTTGGCCGACACCGTTTACGATGTTGACCCCAAGTCGGACCGGCTCCTGCCCGAGTTGCGCATCGTTGTGCTGAACGACATGAACCTCGACACCCCTGCCGCGTCCACGAAGCTGCAAGACGAAACGTACTCGTTCATCAATAACGTCATCAACACGGCCGCCGCCGTTGAGTTTAAGGGCCAGTTCACCCTAATCCTGACCCACATTCCGCTGTACAAGCCCGAGGGGGTCTGCGTCGACGATCCCTTCTTTGGCTTCCACGAGCATGACGGCACGCTTCGAGAGCAGAATCAGCTCAGCAGTGCCGCGTCAAAGGGTTTTCTCGAGGGTATTCTGGGCATGTCGGGCAACACGGGGGCCGCCGGCCGGGGTAGTGGGAGACGGGGCATCATCCTCAACGGCCACGACCACGAGGGCTGCGATACCTGGCACTACATCAACCAATCCATCGCCGACCCGGATGCACGCGAGTGGGAGGTGAAGCGCTGGCGCCAGGCCACCAGCGCCGGCATCGTCGGCCGCGACAACATGCCCGGTGTCAGGGAGGTGACGGTCCGAAGCATGATGGGCGATTTTGGGGGAAACGCCGGCCTCCTCAGTCTCTGGTTCGACGAGGCCGCCTGGGAATGGAAAGCCGAGTATGCGACGTGCCCGCTCGGAACGCAACACCTTTGGTGGCTGGTACACATCCTGGATTTGATAGTTGTGGTTGGGATCTTGCTGCTCGTCATGGCCTGGGTGTTGTCAGTTGCTGGGTTCAATGTGGATGAGACTGTCCGGCGATCAGTAATGCGGTTTTGCATGCCGAACAGAAAGCTCACCGACCCTGACACACCACTAAAAAAAACAGAGTCAACCAAGGGCGGCGATCCTGGGCAAGAAAGAGGGTGACTAATACAGTGTAATGTTTGCCGAGCCGTATAAAAGAATAATACATGTATCCATATTGCATTGCCATCTTTCACCGGCCGTCCATACCGTCTGCCACAACATGCTGCTTCAAGTCCGAGTCGTGTGCCACCTGAAGCAAGGACAACGCCCTGATGCAGACTGGGAGTGATGTGTTGTCGCCAAGCCTACTTGGCGTCCTTGGACAGTGTATTATACAGGAACTAGAAGCCTCGCTTCTGCGCGCCATTATGCTATACGACGCCTACTGTACAACTTTGTGTTTGATCCATGCGAGACTTGCCAACCAACTAGAATCCGGTGTATGCAATGCATTCTCATCGCAGAGAAGCGTTCTGAGAGTGTGTGTTGGTACATGGGGCCAGCCAATTCGGGACTAACATGCCATTAGCTGCGCTTGGGCTCCCCGGAGGCTTCCCCATGTGCCTGCTCCGTCGGCGTGAACCAGCCCGTGAAGGACGACTTCATCGACTTCATGGCCTCCTTCTGGGCCTTCTCCATGGCCTCCTGCTCCTCCTTGAGCCACTTCTCGCCGTTCTTGCGAATCTCCTCCTCCAGCATCAGATAGTTGCGCATGCCGCGCTCGCGGGCAATGTCCTGAAGCATCTTTCCTTTGGCAAAAGCTTCCTGGGGGTTCTCCTCGCCCTCGGGGGTGACCATCAACGTCATGTTGCTCGGCTTGAGGCCGAGATGGCTGCTGAGCCAGTTCATGCCACTCCCCTTGGAGGACTTGGCCTGCACGCGTTTGTTGTGCTCCGCCCGAGCGAGCGCCTCTCTCCGGGCGAACTCGGCGGGGATGTTGGTGCCCTCGAACGACTTGATGACCTTGCGGACGTCGCTGTATTGCATGGTGTGGATGAACTCAAGGAAGGGGACCAACGAGACAAGGTCCTTGTCCTTCGGGTCACCGGTCCACTTGGGCAGGATGATGGCGTTCTCGGGTTGTGCGCGGACGTGCTTGGCGTTGGTATCAATTATGATCACCTTGGACAAATCGCGATTTAGATACGAGAGATCCTGTCTCATTGTCAGCATCCAAAATTTGTTTGGGTGATTAGTTAATGCCAACATTGGCACAAACCGTGGTCACCGTACCTTCACGATCTCGCCATCTTTGTACTTGGTGGCCTCCCGGTAGAGCGGCCACATGATGAAACGGTACGGGTCGAGCTTGCGCACCAGAGGCTCGGCGTTGGCGTATGGGACGGTGGTGAAGAGGACAATCTCGAAGTACTGGCTCAGGTAGTGCAGGAAGTAATCGACCCCAGGCCGCTTCGCCACCCGCCAGCCGTGCTCCCGGCTCCACTCGCTGTGTATCAACATATCCTCCAGGCTGATGCACAACGTGTACGGTCGCTCGAAGGACGGGTCCGGGTCAGGCAGGAGTTTCTCGAAGGCCGGCTCCTGGTAGTATTCGACTGTGTTCCCCATGCGTGCCATGGCCCGCTTCCACCAAAGATTGATGCTCCAGCCGTTGGGTACTTCCGGGTTCTTGGCCAGCTCCTCCTCGTCCCAGTCCCGCCCCTGGTATGCAACGCCGAACACGGCACCCAGACCAGTCAAGGCAAGAGCCCACATGGTCAGCTTCTGACGCTTCCGCTCCGTCGACGAGACATACGCCGAGGCAGGCAGCTCGCCCTTTGCCCGGCCCCCGCCCGCACTGGACTTCGCAGCCTCCTCTCCCTCGAGACCGGGGGCGGCTGCCTTTTTGGCGCCAGCAGTCTCAAACTCGAAAGTGGACGGAATGCCTTGGGTGAGGTCTGGAAGCTTGGAGAGGTCGGGTATCGGTTCCTGCTCTTGTTCTTGAGGCGCGGTAGGCTCTGCTGCCGGCTCGGCGGTCGGTTCCTTCGGGGGCTCGGAGGACGGAGGCTGGGAGGACGCAGCGGAGGCAGCGTTGTTCGGCGGAGGCTGAGATGACTTCTGCGCCGGTTGCTGGTTCTGGGGTCTGGTGAATCTGGGTTTGTTGTCTTTGGCCATGCCTCGACTCCATACCGCGGGCAGGGTGCGCGGTCGAAGGGCGGGCGAAGCTGCTGCCCTCAGGCCCACGGCCGAGCGCGTAGCAGCGCGCGACAACATCATTACTCGCTGCGTTCAAGGAAAGAGATAATTGCCGTGATAGATTGTGATGTGGGCAGACTCAGTGGCGCCTGAAATCAAGAGGGCGGAAGCGAAGCTCGAGTTGTCGTCCTTCGGCCCGCTGTCGCTAGTCGGGAGTGAAAAATCCACAACCGGCTCTTCGCGCCTGCCTCAGTCCACAGCAGGTGGAAATTTCCACCTGCCCTGTACAGCACGGTCCATGACGCTAGCCAGATCTGGACAGCATTCAATGTGGGTTGGTGTTTCGTCATGTTCAGCCGATTGGGCGCCCTTCATTCGCTGGAAGTTCTTTCTTTGCCCTGCACCAATGCCCTGTCCTTGCTCACATGCCCCCGCTCTCTTTGCCCCGCCAAGTTGGAGGTCCGAGCAGTCTTTCGCTGCCAGTGTCTCGTCTCTAAATCGCCTCAACATCAACCCCAACGCCCCCCAATTGACCGGCCTTCCCCTCATCTCCGGCAAGCCTCGGATCTCACCCATTTATCCGGTATTTTTCTTCCTGTCTTCCTTCTTGCTTTGTTGTTCCCCTCGCCACACATAGGATTCTATGCTCCGCTCTTCCACGCGCGCCAAACTCTCTGTCTTGTCGAGATTTCCAATGGCCACCGCGGATGCATTCTGAAGGGTGGCCCGATTGTCTTGTCTCTCCACGCTCGCCATGGGTCCACCCTCCGAGTTTTACCTTGCCGCCCATTCCAGCATACCGACAGTGCCTGCGCAATTGCCCGCCGCTTCTGCAATTTCCCCCAGTCTAAGTGCGTTCCCAAATTGCATCTGCCTCTCAACCTGTGTCTCTCCACACACTGACAACAGCCCGCAACAGTAGTACCTTGACCCAACAACCGAGATCGTGACGACTATCCTTCAGCCAGCGATGCCTCCCCGACGACCCCAGCGTTCCCGCGCAACCGGGCTGCCGTTGCGCCTAAACCCCGCCTCCTCGGCTCATACAACCGGTCCCAACTCGGGCTCTCTCCCCGCACCCACACCCTTGGGTCAAAACGAACCCGACGACATCGTGTCCAGCCTCTCCTTGTCATCCTTGACCATATCCGACTCGTCCGAACCTGTGAAAGAGACGGCCGCACAAAGAGCGAGGCGCAAGCGCGCGCAGAAACCATTCCGGTTCCTGGATTTGCCCTCGGAGTTGCGCATTGAGATATATGCGCGGCACTTTGCGGATAGCGGCGATGTCGTCGACCTTGACTCGGATAACTACAAGCGCATTCACAAGAAGTTGGCCATCTTACGGACCTGCAGGACAATCTACCACGAGGCTTCGCATGTGTTCTATAGCATAAACACGTTCCGGGTCTTCCCAACACAGCCCGGGCGCTTCTTCAAGACCAAGAAGCCCCTCCTTGCTCGGCTGAACACCCGCCAGCGTCGATTGCTGACATCGCTCGAGCTACGACTGGGGCCTGGATGGGGTCAACCTCCCCGCGGCTGGGTGGTGAACTCGGCGCTCGGGCTTGCTGAGTGCGTCAATGTACGCAAGCTAACCGTCTTCGTCGAGTGCGATCCGAGCGACGGCGTTTTCAACGGCTTTCGCAAGGCTGATGGCTTCTATGAAACCTTCTCCAAGAGTTTGCTGAATGGTCTTCTGTGGGAGTTACCAGCGCTTGACCGGGTTCACTTTGACGCTTGGAGTAGCGTCAAGAAGTCCGGCTCAATGATGACTGGGCTTCTGAATGTCGCAAAAGCCCGCGGGATGACGATATGCTGGGGTCCAGAACGGCAGTGGACGGACAATGATGCAGACCTTGTTTCGGTAAAGCCAGGATTTGCGGTTGCTTGCTTGGGGGACTCTGAATATCATGTCGCCTATTGAGTGCGCTGGGACTTTAGGATAAAATGTATTGTCAGGCTAGTGCGATAGGCCGCTCAAAATTTGGACAATCTCAGTTGCTTCACCCCTCGCCCCCTCGACAATGGCCGCCGCTCCCTCCACACTCTTGATCAACCCGACGTTGGCGCCGGCGTATGTTGCAGTCCTTCCTTCGGGGCCCCATGCCGCATCCCCCTTGCTGACGGCCTCATCGTGGCGCTTCTTGATTTCGTCAAACGGCGCCCCGGCCTGCTGCTCCACCCAGCTCTTGTTGATGATTGTCCGGGGGCTGAACTGTTCTGGCCAGCCGAATGTCCCGCGCAGGTGGTTGTAAAGATGAGTGCGAACCGTGTTGGCGCCGCCGTCGGTTGCCCTCACAACCTCGTCTTGGTACCCCTTCTTGATGCGCGCCTCTCGGCAGGCGAGGAAGCGCGTCCCCATGGCGACACCCGCTGCCCCGACTCCGAGCGCGGCGACAACGCCCCGCCCGTCCGCGACGCCGCCGGCAGCGACCAGCGGAATGTCAGTGCCCCGTGTCGCATCGGCGATCTCCGGCAAGAGAGTGATGAACCCGACGCCATCTGTCGTCCGCCCGTGCCCACCAGCCTCGGCGCCCTGGACGACGAGCACATCCGGCGGGGAAGCGCTGCGCGCTGCGTCAAGCGCTTCCTGTAGCGTGCCAATCTGAAGCCAGATCTTCGTCTCTGGGGAAGCCTCGCGTAGTCTCTTGGTCCAAACGTCGATGTCGGTTTGTCCGTGCCGTGGAGCGAAAAGCCAGGCCGCAGCAGGCTTGTACGTCGAGACAGCAGCGGCAGAGACCTCGAGGTTGCCGTTCCAGATTTGAAAGCCAACCCCAACAGGCAAGACAAAGCCGGATGTCGGGATATCGCAGGCGGCCAAGAGGCCTTTTGCTGTCTCTAAGTCCACTGCGGTCGCCTCCGGCTTCTCGCCAGGGCCAATAAAGCCAAACCCGCCAGCGCGAGAGACGGCGACGGCAAGCTCAGGCCCCGACATGACCCGCATCGGCGCGCTCACGATGAGCGGGGTTGCGGTCCAGGGGTATGCTGCCGAGAGCTGCTCGCGGAATGCCGCTGACTGGATTTTTTCTCCCATCTTGACGTCTCTTGATTCGTTTTTGATGCTTTCGTTGGATATGGCTGATGTTTCGAACGACCTCGAGAGAAACCGTAATGTCTGTTGGACCGGGCAGGTCAACGTCATGGGGCGGGTGTCACGGTGTCTTCCAGCGCCACTCCCTTTCCACCGGTTCCTCAGACTCCGCGGATACTCGGCTATCGGCGCATAATATGTCGAGACAACCCGTCGACAGTTCCCGAAAACCGAGGGGCAGCTACTTCGCAGCATGTTTTGCGATCGTAAAATGGGCAAAATGGTGAGGAGGAGCAAATCGCCGGTGAGCCCTCTGCCAGCTTGGTTAAAACCGTCGCATGCCCGACGAGTCCGACACCGCTCCGAGGCTTTTAGTAATAAGTGAAGTCAAGGAACGACGACAGTCACCACCACGCAGTGACAAGTGTCTCTTACAACGGGCTTCGATGCCGAAGGTATCAGTTTCAGCTGACAAATCCTCCAAAACTAAACACTGGCAGTTTCCGAGTCTAGCCACTAGCCAAGTCACCAGCCAAGCTCCAATCCTCGACATTCGAGTCTGCTGGCAAGGCAAGGACCCTGAAGAACCATCGGACACCGAAACCGCACGCTAATATGTCAGTCTGTTGACGGGGACTTTGTGTTGATCTCGGGATGACGTCTCGCTCACTGAGTCCCTCATCACTGCCCTGGGCCCTCATCACAGCACCAAAACGGGCGGCCGGCGCCCCGCGGCATCTGGTTCTGAAGCAGTCGACAAATCAGAGACAACAACAGCCTGGAATTGGCCATTTCAGTGCACCCAACGGACCCTGCACGTGAGCACGCGGCAGTCTCGTACCACAGGACGAGGGGGGACCTCAGAGTCCCTGGCACCCTTTGCAATGGCTGTGGCTTTCTCCTACCCAATCCTCTTCCGTCCCGCAGTTTGACATCACAAGAACTTTGACTTATCCCCCGCTCTGCCAACTCATGATGCCCTCAGGAACAACGCGGCCCCACGCGCCACCACAATCGAGTCCTTCCTCACCTCAAGCTGGGTCATGGCAGTCGTCGTCACAGCTGCCACAGTTAGAGGGCCCGGAGCAAGTCCATCAAGCAGAGCGGTATGCGAGCATAGGTATCATCCCGCCGCCCAAGATCGACAACGACAGACGATTCAGGAGCTTCATCGATCGCATCAGCCGGCGGCAATGGGGGTTTCTCGGCGATACAATGCGAGAGAATCTGACGTACAACAACTGTGACCTCTCCCTCTACGAATTTGCCCTGCTCTTGAAGCAAGAGTTCGCCCCGGGGACCAATCTTACCATGGACGTTGTCACCACCGTAGGAGGGTCCGATGATGTCGAGGGGGCCCGTCGGTGCATGCCTGCTGCGCGTCAAAGGCTTAACTAGTGAAAGAAGGAACATTGGACCCATCCCCATCCAGGAGCACCTTGAGTACACTAAACACATGTTCGTGCATTTCACGGACAACAAAATCAGTCGGATCTATGACATATCCAACTTGAGCGAGAATCAAGAGCAGGGCCAAAGGACTATTCTCCCACCTTTGATACGGCCTCCGCCGCCTCGAACGTCAATTGATATGCACCAGTTCTACGCCGATTACATTGCCTGTATCAACAGCAGTAGGATCGCCGAAGACCTTCACCACTTCTGCAAGGCGTCAGGCGTCGTCTGGAATGGGAATACGATGACCGTACAAGAGTACGGAGACATGATTCGGACCAGTATCAATGCCATCTCTGGGCTCTATTTTGATATTCACACCTTAGTCGTCGACGAAGCCCGCCAGCAGTTTGCAGCCCGAATCGAGTTCGCTAGGGCGCCAGTCAAGCCATACGCCGGAGGCATCCCAAACGGCCGGCCTGTAGCCTTTGCTGAGCATGTCTTTTACTGGTTGGAGCACGGCAAGATCTCGGATGTTCTGTCGATTGTCGACAGGGACGAGTACAGGTCGCAACTGACGCGGCGATGATGTTGAAGGGGATGACAATTTAAAGGATGCTGCATCGAGTGGTGAAGACAACGACAGAGCTAGAAACCCCTCAAGTATTTACTGTATCCACCAGTCCGTCAGGTAGCCCGTAACAAACGCGAAGACAGCTTTATGCAGCAAATCAATCACCTGCTCGCTGACCGGCCAAGTCCTGTATCACTTGTGTGTCAACACTGTCCGATCTCCGGGCTAAGGAGGACAAAATACGAACCAAGGTGGAGCCCCAACTATAGTCCAGTTTTCGAGCGTTTGATCAATCATCAACCGCAACCCCACAAACATGAAGTCTGTAAAGGGTCCCCTAAAACCGTAGTAGCTGGTGATACCCCGTATGATGGCCGCTGTTGCTCCCTGGCCGTAGTGCATCGCCATATTTAGGCCCCAGAGTTCCTCCTTGGTTTGTGGTTGAGCATGGATCAAGCTCGCGAGAGTCCTTCCAGGGACCTCGGAATTGGGCCTTCCGGTGAAGAATTACTCGACCTTCTCCGCGGCCGTCATGCTAAAGGGCCAGAGAATCAGTCATGTCAGCTCTGCCCTCAACACTAGTTGACAGTCCAAGTTTAGACCTGAATGAAGTAGAACCTACGCAGTTACCCCAAGTAGGCCGGTACATGCGCCATAGGCAAGAACGGTCCCCCATCCCAGTTGGGAGTGAGGGCGGACTGGGTCTGTTGTGCGTCGTGATATATTGGCTTGTGGTGTTGTCACTGCTGTCTAAGATCAAGAGTCCTAGCGGTTTGTGATGCCGAGAATTGAATGAATTTTTTTTTCGCAGGAAAATATTCAGATCATACAAGAGCTGCTTCTTACAACACGAGAAGTCATTTCGAATCATCGTCATGATGAACCAGAGGACAAGATGAAAGACGTCATGAGGAAATGGGGTTGGGGCCCCTGAGTCCATGTAACCCCCCCCGCCTCGACACCCGATTTTTGTGAGACTAGGAGACAAAAGCAATGAACGAGGGGAAGGGCAAGCCAAAGAAAAAAAAAAAAAGGGAAAAAGGACAGTTCGCTCCCCTGGGTATCCTTTAAACATGTGCCAAACGCCTATATCAAAAACAACAAATGCACCCTTGTCATATGCTCACAACATGCCAGCAACTGCCAGAGATTCACAGCTCCCATGTCATGTTCCTAAAACGCAGCGTTGCTCTTTCTCTCGACCCCTGTCGCGGCCAGGTTGTACTCGGAGCGCTTCCGAATCATGAAAGCCAGGCCCAGCATAAAATCCGTGTGGTGCCGAGCAGGCCAATCATGCATCAAGGGGCGGATGACCTTGCCGGCGAGCTTTTCAGCCGTCATCTCGTTCATCTCGGCGGCATCGGCAATCTCGCCCCACAGGTTTAGCAGCAGCTTGAACAAGGCGCGGGAGGGTCCGCGTATGCCTGTGAAGGCCTCCTCCCAGAAGTCAAGCCCCTTGTCCAGGCGTGCGGTGCGGATGGTGGCCTGCCGGGAGAGGTAAATCCACCGCTTGCCGACTGACTGGGAGATGATGGGCTGCGGCAGCTCGGAGAGGAACGTCAGAATCAAATCGGCGGCGTCATAGACGGTGAACTGCGACCAGTCCAACTCCCTGCCGTAGCTTGTCTCGGGCGAGTTGAAAACCTCTTTGAGCTGGGCCACCCGCAGCTGGTCGCCGTCAAGGGCGAAGATGTTGGGTGCGTCAAGCCCTTCGTCGCGAATATGATACACGCATCGGAGCACGCACAATGGATATTCCCTCGTGGCGCGAGCCGAGGAGCCGCTGTTCCCATGTCGGGTACTCGCGATGCCCTTGGCAATCAGCATGCTTTTGTTGAGCGGGACACCGAAAACGCCGTCACACGGCATCTCGGGAAGATCTTCAACGCTCTTCACAGAAGGACGTCTCCGGCCAAGGTTGCGGAATGTCGTGGATAGCTTAGAGCTGCTGCGACGAAGCACGCCGGTCGGGCGGTCGGAAGCCGGCCCTGGGGATGTTGGCTGCCCAGGTGAGGGTACTTCGGGACGCGGGTGCTCCCAAACGGCATACAGCACTTGCCCAAAGATGCTACTTCTGCGACTGTGGGTCCTGGTCTCGGGCCGAGGCAGTATTTCCTCCGTGTGGTCTGGGAGCTCGGTCACTGGTGTGAAGTATGGTGTCTCAGCTGGGCGGTGAGGCGCGACTGGGGACAAGGCCCGACTGGCGGAATCGTTAAGGGCGGCTGGAGAATCTTCGCAGGAGCTATCCGCCGAACCTGGCCGGTTAACCAAGGCACGGCTTGCTGAACTCAGCCTCGACGCGGCTCTGGGCGGAGGTGGCGGCGGCCGAATCGGCATCTCGTTGAGCTCGCCGACAAACTCTTCCAGCTCCTCTTCCCAAGTTTCGAACGGGATGGGCATTGACGGTGACTGAGTTGCGGGCTTCATGTTGGAAAACGGCGACATGTCTGCGATGTCGTCGTAGCTCACGTCGATGGCGCTGTCAGGGGCTCCGCCATCAGAAGAGGACCCGTCGCGACGGTGGCTGGCATGATGGGCTTCGGCTTCCGTAATCGCAGCAAGGGTTTGCCCCTCAAGAACGCGGAGGTATTGGCTAAGTTTCGCGAGCGCCATACTCTCGTGGAGATTTGTCTGCAAGTTGCTCGTGGCAGTCAGAATGTCGGAGGCAAGGTTTACCAGGTCGCTCCCTTCGTCCGAGCCATCACAAGGCGCATCCAAAGAATCGCATGGGGCAGCCGGATCAGACGGGTCGCTCGTCTGGGATTTAATTCTGTGCAAGGTACAATTAGCAACCGAACAGCAGAAGGGGGTGTTGTTTGCGTACACGCCAACCAGGTCAGCCGCCAGCCCCAGTGTCGACTTGTATTCCCCCAACGTCCACCGTAAATTCCCAATGTGATCGCGGTTACCGACCCAGAGTGACTTTTTGTCGGCCCGAGACACGCCGGGCTGGTTCAAGACGGAGAAACATCCGTCCAACTCCCGGACGAGGTCGAGGCAGGTGTCGAGCACGGCGGGGGTATTGTCCGCCAACTGTGGAGGGAAGAAAGCAGCGTCGTATCTCAGGAGGTCGAGCACGCCGTCGAGAGCGTGGAGTTCGGCTGATATGGTTTGAATCTCGGATCGAGCCTCGCGGACCTCTCGGACAAACTTGCTCAGGGACTGCGATGCGCTGGCGATGGCGCTGCTCGCGCTTGAGCAACACGCGCTCACGGATCTGTTGATGGCCAGCGGTCAGCATCCAGACTCGCGGCGAGGGCGGGTTCCGGGATACACTTGCATCCAATCCATCTTGTGGGTTCTCCGACTTGTTGTTGATGTTGGCGAAGGCACACACGGCACTGGAGGATGAAAACCACGCGCAGGCTTCGGCGCCGTGAAAGTCCCGGAATTCTCAAGAGGGTGAAGGGAAAAAAGAGGAGAGACAGCTGGCCGCATGGGGCGTACTCTGAGTGGTGTTCATGATCCTCGCCCTCTGGCCACATGCGTGGTCTCGGCCCCAATATTTGGTTGCCATTCGTGCCATTTCAGCTCGTGGCTGAACCCCCGCCTGTCCAGTCCGGGACTCTGGGGAAGTGGGTCTGGGGGAGAACCACCAGCCGAGACCGATTCGCTGCGCGGCAGGTGGGTGTGGGAGCGATCGCCAACCCGTCGAGCAAACAGCCATGGACAAACCTGATCGCTGGCTTGTGAGCAGGGCAGCTTCGTCGTTGCGAGTGTAAATTCCTAAATTCCCCTACAACCCCACCTCAAGCAGCTCGGCTGCCTGCGGAAGGCGGGGAGAGTGGGGAAGCCGAGGAGCTAGGGTGTTTTAGCTCCGCCGGAACCCCAAGTTTCCATTCCCATGTGCAACATGTGTCATTCTGTGCATGTCATTCTGGATTTCACTTGTGCCCGCTCAAGTTCTGTGTTGAGACTCCAAAAAGTTAGGTTTTTTTGGACGTTGTCCGATCTGAATATTGCCTTGCCCCAAGGACATCTTAGCGACAGCCGCAACCTCGACCAGGGTGCCCATGATCGCTCCCCGCTGGCACAGATTGCAAACCCGGGCTTCATCCCCTGGTCCGTCGCAACCAAACCCACGAGGACGAAGCTCATGCTTGGGTGACATTGTCCCTGGAGGGGTGCAGTCGCATCTCTGACCAGCATCAGCAGCCGCCCCGATTCGGCAACCACCCTCGACCCCTGGGCGTCCTCCGGCATGTCGCGACCAGTCACATGGCGATCATGCTGGTCGAACAACCTCGGCGCTCTGAGAGGACTTTTTCGAGACACTGACTGGCTGCCAGGTTGTCTCGGGGAGGGCTTGGTTGATAACGGAAGGCCATACAACTTCTTCCAACCAAACTCAATTTCTAGTCCTGGCCAATCCTCAGCACCGAAATCATCTCCAAAGGAACCCTTGCCGCTTACCTACCCAGACCACGGATCACCGCGTCAGGGTCGCGTTTTCTGGGGCGAAGGAGGTAGCAATGATGGAAGATGCTCGGGTCACTCGGCTTGGCTTTAGGGGTTGGGATTTTATCAACGACCTCAACCTCGAAAATGGACTGCACCCGGGCGCCATCAAACCGCGAAGACGAGTAGCTCAGAGAAACCCAGACCCCGTCGTCGGCAAGATGGCGGTGGATCGCCTTGGCCATTGAAACCACGGCTTCCGGTCCGCCACATGCGATGGCATCAGCCGTGCTTTTGTCAATGGCAAGGTGGTATGCCCCCTCCTTTAAGTCCAGCCTTGTGACATCTGCCACGCGATACTTCATCCGCGAATTGCTGAATTCATTGCGCTCTAACTCCCGGCCGCGGTCTAGTGCAAGGGGCTCATAGTCGACGTTTGTGACATCCAAGAACCCTCTGTGCCGAAGATGGTTGTGCAGATCGCTGGTGCCCGAGCCCAGGTGTAAAATCCGAGCAGAAGAGGGGAGCTGCTGCAGGCGAGGAGCAAGCACCTCGAGAAAGGCCGGCGACGACGCCAGCCATTCGAACGACGTTTCGGACATGAACCGGTCATGCCAGTAGCTCTGCTTCTCAAAGTCGGCGGGCATCGTAATTATCCAACTCCGGTTTTGGAAATTTGGCACCATCGATATCCGAGTTTGGAAGACAGGACCTGAAGTTCCAATCTTCCATGCCAGGTAGAAAAAAGGATTTTGCTCTGACGCCCGCTGCGTCTGAATTGACTCCACTTCACGGTCCGATTTGAAGCCGAGGGTCATGGTGAATCTTCACTCGGGCCCTTTACTACATTCGCTCTCCTGCCCCGCTGGCGAGTTGCAGCTCTGGGGATTTTAATGCTGCCACGATGGAGGCTAGCGGGGGAGTGAAACCAAATGGACAAAGTGCCGTGGCATGACTTGCATGTTTGCACTGCCAGGACTGCTTGGCTCGCATAATTCCAGGTGGTAGTGGATCCACAGGCGGGATCCTCCTGGGCCAAGGGCAGGAGGATTTAGAATGGGACTGGGAACTGTGAATGTGACAAGATACAACGCTGCATCGACGCTCTGCTTGATCTGCGTTTGAAACTGCTCACAGACCAGTCACGGGTCTCCATGTACTGTGGGAGGTTGTAACATAACCCAGTCTCAGCTGAACCTACCAGGTACCTAGGCTACAAGTGTGGGCATCCGAGATCCCGCCACCCCGCAGCTCAGTCCTCATTCCTCGGGCCCTGTCACCCATGAAAAATTACATCTGATTTCCAGACTTCACCTCTTCAAATCTTCAGCCCTCAAAGGGTCTTAGGTTGCATTCTTTGCAGTCTCATGCGGCTCCGGGTACCAGACGCTAAGGAACGATGCCTGACGAGCGGGGAGGTGGCCCAGGCGGGGGTGTTCATTCGTGTCGTGGGATGCCGCGTGGTGGTCGGGGGGGTCGGACAGGGGTGACATCCATAACCAACTGCCAGCTGCGCGTCTCATGTCCTGTCATTCAGTCCTGCCTCAAGCCCGAAGTACCAGCTTCAGTCAATATGGCGCTGCCACGGTGCCAAGTGAGTGTGGGCTCTGTCGAGAGGCTGATTGCCGTGACAACACATATCTGCACGACCAGCGGTCAACGATGCCCGATGTGTGACTTGGTAGCCTCATCACTGCTGTCCGAGAAGGCTCAACCGCTTGGGGTTCCGGTCTCGGGACATTGGTTGAGGACATCTTTGAGGCTGTGGACAGTGAGCCTGCAGTCTTAAAAGAGAAGCAGAGAATCCTAACATCACCGCCTCAAAAACCACCACTCTCGCTTACCTTCAAAACCATCATCCTCTCAAGTTCCAGCTTACTACAATAACCGAGCCTCCCATTGCCCTAGAAGTCCCAGGACAATTCTCTTCACACCATGGCCGCTGCCGTCGCTGTTCCCCTGTCCACCATCCACGGCGAGCTCGGAGGTGTGCTGCCTCCCAGTGCAGTCGCCCAACATTCACCTCGCCATGGCCGCAGTCGAGGGATGAGCATGAAGGGCAAGGGCGGCCGAGGGCGTGGCTACAGCGTGGTCGAGGAACGGGATGTCACCGTTGCCAAGGCTCTCATGTTCGTGATCAAGCGGGCGATTCAGCAAGCGGATATGGAGGAAAGAGAAGACGGAGAGCACTGCCTGATCGCGGATCCAGAGGGCTGGGTCAACGTCACCGACGTGGTATGTGTGTTGACTTAAGTTCGGCCCGAAGGCGGTATCGTCATGTTAACCCTTCGATTCTTGTCTCAGCTCGCACACCCCAGAATCTCGGCCCTGGGTGTCACGGGAGAGGACATCCGACGAATTGTTTCGAATGCGCCCAAGCCGCGATTCGACCTACGCCAAATTTCCAAGACAGAACCTAGATCCGATGACCCGGCCTGCTGGCAAATATCTCGCATCACAAACAGGGAGATCGCCACGTCTCCTATCCCGGCCGGCCATAAGCTCACATCCGAGACACCGGATCTGCCTGAATTCGCCATCTACGAGACTTCGTACCAGCGTTACCCTCTGCTTGTAGCCCTGGGTGCTATCACCCGCGCCCCTGGAGGTAGTCAATACCGCGCATTTGTCCCAGTGATGGTGAGTGAGGACGGTATCGAGTCACGTCAGAATCCCGTCTTGGGAGAAGCTGCCGATGTCAGCGTCTGGATCCATCTTCCCACAGCGCTACAGGCGGAGTCGGCCATTTCATGGCATCTCAGCGAAACCGGAATGATCATCACTGCCGACAACGTTCCAAAGAGTCTCTGGGCAAAGGCGGTTGCTCGCCGACCTGACCTTGGCATCCTGTTTGAGGATGGTCAAGTGCGGAAGGACGTCCCTGCCAGTCTTCGAGGCAAGGGGGCCAAGGGCAAGGCACGGAACGGCAAGGGACCTTGAAGCGGGAGGGCAGCGGTGATGACTCTGGCAGCTCGAGCGAGGAATAGAAGGGTAAACACCACTAGCCATTAGTCAATGCTTAGACCAGCAATAATGCAATTCGTTCATTGCAGCTCTCCTCGATGGGCTAGAGGAAAAGATGCCCTTCACTGATTTTTCTTTATTCCTCTAACAGGCTTCCATTCGAAGTGGTGGCTGCACTTCTCTGGTGACCTGGTCTCCCTGGTGCCTCGGTTTTGAGATCAAACATGTGAGCGCCAAAGTCGTCGAGCTCTGCCTCCTCTGTGTCATGCAATCAGTCACTGCAGCGCAGCCTAACACAGAGCTAGCCTGTTTATTCCACAACGATCGAGGTGTGAGACGTTCCAAACGAAGTGGGTAAGTGTGTAGAACACGCGTATTTGTAGTACTCAAGACTCGTGCTCAGTGCTGGCACATGCATGTCTGACTCCAGCGCCCGCAGAACAACGTTCTTGAGGCCGAGGTATGACCTCTGAGCCTCGCACGCGAGGGTAGGACTCGCAAGGAGGTTGTTGGGATCAAGTTGCTCCGATCGATGCACACTGTCGAAGAGCTCGATAATCGCGTCGCTTTGGATAATGCACCCCTGGCGCCAGATTTGAAGCTGGATTGTCAGCGAAGTCACCTGCCATGTTGTGCATCAGCCCTGGCGAGAATGTGTAGCCCCTAAATGAACGACATCAGGAACGACGCGTAGACGGCTTGCTACACATCCTCATTGACGAACCGAGAGGCGTCAATGATACCGTTGATCTTGCTGGGCTAAATTTCACCCCCGAGCGTCTTTGCAACAGCTTCACGTTTTGACGCGTCCGCCGAGGCCACACGAAACAGGTGGGACGCCGCGATGGTAGAATGCGGGACGTGCAACGTGGCACCCTCCTCGGCAGCCCAGGTACCCGTCCCCTCTGAGTTGTCCATATTTTGGACGACCTTGTCGCGGACGGTGGAGAGAAAGGGCTGTGAGCTGTCGCCGGGCTCACGGGTCCGGCATATCTGAGGGCCGATGCCGATGAGGTATTTGCCACGGAGTGGCCAATCGCTGCGGTCCCAGTTCTCGAAAACGGCCCCGATTTCCTGGTAGCTCATACCGAGCCCTGTGGTCAAAATCTGCCAGGCCTCGCACAGAGCTGTCATCATGCCGTGCTCGATGCCGTTGTGCACCATCTTGATATAATGTCCGCACCCGCCCGGAGCCGAGTTTGGCTACGCAGGGGCGTCCGTTTCCATCTTTTGCGGCGATCATTTTCAGAAAGGGAAACGCGGTATCAAGAGCCGCCTTGCTGCCCCCAGGCGAGATGGACGGGCCATGGCAGGCGGAGTGATAACCCCTAATACTCCCATGCCAAAGTAATAAGCACTATTAGGCTCAAGGTCCCGTTGCCGGCGTTCTGTGAACTCCCAGTGTTCGTCTGATGCATCCATGATGATGTCGTCCTCCTTGAGATACGGAAGAAGGCCTCAATGTTGCTGTCGGCAGCTCCCCAATGAGGAATGCTGAACATGAACACGTTTGGCCCTCCATTAGCGCCAAGCGCCTCACACAGCGACGTGTGGTCCCCGTGGTAAGTGATTTTGTCTGTGTGGCCCGTCTCCCCGCGTACAACTGTAGGACCTCAACATTTTGCTTCGAGGGGTCATAGAAGTGGGTGTGGATTTCCTTCTCGGCAAAGAGAAGGGAGAGCATGCTGCCCATGCTCCCCGTGTTTATTTGCCAATCTGTCTAGTGTTAGAGAAATTGGGTAGCATTGAACGTTTGGTATTGAGATTGTGTGATTGGGTGTCGATTGGAGACTTTGGGTGTACCTTTCGTTGTGGGGAAGTTGTGTCCCAGAACTGCCCTGCCTTGAGAGCCCTGACATCATAGGACTACAGCTTAAGTTGGCGCAATAACTTCTCGGCCTCCATGGCTTTACATATTCTGTTCCAAAGTTCTAGGATCTCCCTTTACAATCACCCTCCCAGCGACCTTCAATAAACATTCAAAGTCAGCCAGCCACCACCAGCCAAAACCCATTGCCGCAATTTCTCGACCCTTTTCCCCTTCACCATGCCAACGCCCCCAGGCCCACGTCTCTCTCGCCATCCTGTGGCATTTGCCTCGTGCTCCATCGGCTTGCCTCGGCACACCCTCCACCAGAAAATCGAGGCCATCCGTGAATCCGGCTTTGACGGCATCGAACTTTCTTTTCCCGATCTTCAGAGCTACGCCAATCGGCATTTTGGTCGTGAGATTGCCGAAGATGACTACCGCTCTCTATGTGAAGCTGGGAAGGCCGTGAGCATGATGTGTGCCGGTCACGGTCTGAAGGTCCTCGTCCTCCAGCCGTTTTCCAATTTCGAGGGATGGCCTACCGAGAGCCAACAACGCAAAGATGCGTTTGAACGGGCAAAGGGATGGATCGATATCATGGAAGCCGTCGGAACGGACATGCTTCAGGTCGGGTCCTCAGACTCGCCGGATATGTCGACCGATACTGACCGGCTTGCTGCCGACCTTGCCTCTCTGACTGACATGCTGGCCGCCCGGGGATTTCGGCTTGCCTACGAAAACTGGTGTTGGGCGACACGGGCACCGAAGTGGAAGCATGTCTGGGACATCGTCAAGAAAGCCGACAGGCCAAACATCGGCCTTTGCCTGGACACCTTCCAGACCGCAGGAGGAGAGTGGGGAGACCCAACCACAAAGTCCGGAAGAATTGAGGATGGGGGGGTTTCCCCGGACGTTCTGTCGAAAGCCTATGCCGCGAGTCTCGACGACTTGGCCAAGACCGTTCCCTCAGATAAGATCTATTTTGTCCAAATCAGTGACGCGTATTACCTGGATCCGCCTCTGGATACGACAGTAGACCCGGAGTCTGGTCTCAGACCGCGGGGTAGATGGAGTCACGACCACCGACCGCTCCCGTATGTCACTTCCTTTACCGAGCCTTGCCATCTACATTGTGGAACGCTGACGAAGTGGCCAGGTATGATGGCGGGTACTTGCCTATCAAACAGTTTGTCCAGGCCGTCCTGTCGGCAGGGTTCCAGGGCTGGTTCAGCATTGAGGTGTTCGATGGCAAGTTTGAGGAGAAGTATGGGGATGACTTGAAGAAGTTTGCGAAAAAGGCAATGGAGTCTTATCAGAGACTGCTGGTAGAAGGCAGCGTCAGTCGCAGTAGCTAAAATAAACACCACTGTTTACCCCGGCTGATCAACAATTCCGAACCCTTTTCACACAAACTCCCCTGGACAAGCCCAACCCCCTTTTTGAACGACCTCCACAGCCGCCTTACAAATGTGTACATGCCCGACGTTCCACCACCCCCAGGATGCAACAGGGTTGCCAGCCCTGGCCTCTTCGTGGTAATTCAGCTCTTCATTCTATCGATCAGTCGGAGTATTACAGTACTGTTCTATGCAGGCACCGCCAGGAGGGGTGCAGATGCCACAGCTTGAGTTGCAACACACCAACCCCACAGGGCACACGGTTTTGCCACATTGCTCTCGCGTTGGGGCGCAGAGCTGCTTGGTGCAACCCTCCCCAGGTTCCACGCAGATGCCGCAGCTCGGGTTGCAGCACTCAAGCCTGGCCTTGCAAAACGTTGAGCCGCATTGCCGAGCCGAGGGAAGATTGACTGGAATGTATGGACATATCTGCGCCGTGCAGACCATCCCAGACTTGGTGCAGGCGCTGCAACAAGGGTGGCAGCAGGTCAAGCCGGCCTCGCACAACGTGCTCCCGCACTTGACGCCATCGATTGGGACGCAGTGTGCGCCCCCATTGAACACTTTGCAAGCGGTGGTTTCTGTGCACTTGGCGGTGGCACAGGGCGTGATCGTGTTGCTGGGGAAGGGGAGATCGATAGGGTTGCTGTGCGCCGCGGTTGAGAGCAGCGCGGCTAGCAGCAGGGCCCTCACGGGAAAGGAGACGTCGGGCATCATGATGAGTCGTGCACCTTGGCAATTTGGGATCCACGTCCGTGAACTTTGAAAGATGGCTGAGCCAGAGAGCGAGTTCAGCGTGACGGAGGTTCTGGTATGCTAAATACATGAGCATGGTCAACCTTGCTCTATACCTCATACAGTCCTCATCGCAAGCGCGGGCCGATGGCCAAATACTGGCGTCCTGGGATGCACAATAAGCAACAGGAAGTAGAGAGAAGGCCGCATCATTTCTCAGCCCTGCAACCAATGCGGAAAAAGTCTTGGATCTGAAAAGAAAAGACCTCTATTAGGTGCCATGTTGTCCTCGCAGACTCTCTTCCATCTTGCCCAACCTGGAAACATTCGGCGCCAAGAGCCGCAAGGGGTAAGCCCAGGCCGAGCGTCACTCAAGGACACCACTGATGACGGGGTACGGGTGGACAGCATTCCGACTGACAGGTCAGGTCGGTCAGCATGTGAGAACAGCCGGGCATTTGGACCGCTGGGCGTAGTTTTGGCCTTGCTGGAAGATCTTACCCTGAGAAGAAGTCTCACGCCTCAGACTCCCGTGCCATTTAATTATTTATTTAACCTCGAGAGCTCATGCTGTGTATTGTCTTCAGAGAGATATGTCGTGTTTGTCAGCAGCCCCTTCGCTCTCCGAAGATCATCTGTCTTCAAACTCTCCAGAATTGGTTTGGACAGAGTCCTTCTTTTTAGAGAGACGGTCAATGGGTACAAACTGCGGGTGTGCGAGGTTGAGACTGAGGCTAGTAACCGAAAATACCGCGCATAGGCAATGTGTTGAGCGTTGATTGCTCCCTGTTGTTGTTGGGAAAAGGGGCACGTCCAAAAAACAACAACAGTCCACAATGATCTAGACCCTGGTCCTGCAATCGATGGTGTACAAAGATCTGATCAACGGGTGTGAGACCATGTTGAATTAAAATCTCCAGAGGAAAGCGCCCAGATGATTCACCATGTCTTAGGGCCGAAATGTCTCGGGGGACGCTTCACAAAAGCGACCGGTGATGTGGACGACATGAAGCTAAAATGGTATGACATCAACAGTCGAGCCGTGGTCAAGATGTTAGGCATTTAAATCATGATTGACCATTGACCGAGACTGACAACACAATCCTCAAGCCTCCTCTCCCCCGCCATCTTGTCCTTTGGCTTGTACATCGCTACCCTGCGTCTCCGGATTCCCGTTCCATTCCGCCCTTTCCACGCACACCTCAGCTTCGGCCGACAGCAATGGATACCAAAACGACAGGCAAATGGGATTCAAAAGACAGTTTCTTTGTTACAAACTCACCCACCGCCCAGGGCCCGGCCTCGCCTTCTTCGACAACTCTCCGGTGTTCCGATTCCGAAAAGGGGTCGGTAGATCTCAAACCAGACGAATGGGCCAGAGGGGTAGGCTTCTGGAGATGCTTCATCGGCATATGCATTCCCATCCTCCTTTCTGCTTTCGAAGGCAGCGTGGTCAGCACGGCGCTTCCAACAATATCCCAGTCTCTCGGCCTCGGCCCAAACTCATCATGGGTAGCCACGGCCTTCCTACTCGCCTCGATTGTCTTCCAGCCGCTGTACGGTCAGCTCGCCGACATCTGGGGGCGGAGGCATTTGATGATGGCTGCTGTGGTAGTTTTCGGAGCAGGAAGTGCCGTTGCCGGGTATGCCAACAGCTGTGCCATCCTCATCGCCGGGCGGATCATTCAGGGCATGGGTTCAGGGGGCATCGATCTGTTCGCTGAACTGATCCTCTGCGACATCACTCCCCTGAAGAAAAGGGGTCACTACGTGGCAATCAAGGCAGCAGTCTATGCTCTGGGAACAACAGTGGGACCTCTCCTTGGTGGCGTCTTTGCTCAGACAAACTGGCGCTGGTGTTTCGGAATCAACCTCCCTATCTGCATCGTCGCCTTGGTCCTGATGTGGTTCTGGCTTCAACTCAACAGTGGCAAAACAGATCCTGCCCCCTCGTCGACAGAAAACTCGGTGCTAAGGAGAATCGGTCGCGTCGACTACCTAGGCATCATCCTCCTGACCGCCTCTGTGGTCTTAATCCTCTGTTCACTTACCCTTGCTGGCACTGTCTACTCCTGGTCCGATCCAACCATTGTTGTGGCTCTTGCCGGGGGATTCTCCGGCATCATTGCCTTTATCTTTTGGCAGCGGTGCCGACGATGCTCTTACCCGATCATG
Organism: Amesomyces nigricolor; assembly: GCA_004802645.1. Classification (NCBI taxonomy): domain Eukaryota; kingdom Fungi; phylum Ascomycota; class Sordariomycetes; order Sordariales; family Chaetomiaceae; genus Amesomyces; species Amesomyces nigricolor. The sequence continues at coordinate 700,109 of SRKS01000008.1, read as the reverse complement.
GCGCCACACGTGTTTTCCAACCGGACGACCATCGCCGCGCTCATTGTCACCATTTTTCACGGCTTCGTCACCTACGGCTTCCAGTTCTACCTCCCTCCATTCTTCCAGGCCGTGCTCGGTGCGTCGCCCACCTACTCTGGAGTTCTCATCCTTCCCTGCAGTCTCAGCATTGTCATCCTCGCCGCTGTCGGTGGCCCGCTTCTTGCCAAGTTTGGAAAATATCGGTTGATGCATCAAGTGGGCTTTACCCTGATGCTAGTTGGCCTGGTACCATGCATCATCTTTGAGGAATCTGGGTCAGCAGCTCTCTGGATTGTCCTGTCGCTTCTCGTGGGAATTGGCTCCGGCATTATTGTGTCGACAACACTGCCCACGGTTCTTGTCGAACTTACAGACAAGGAAAATGCGGCAGCCACGGGATCATGGGCATTTCTCCGAGGACTGGGCTCTCTCCTCGGCGTTGCCCTTCCCAATGCGGTCTTCAACGCCGAGTTTTCCTCCGCCCTGGATTCAATTCAGGACGAGGTAGCAAGGAGAGAGTTGAGTAACGGGCAGGCATACGAGCATGCGACAGCAACATTTATATCCAAATTCGACGAGGAAGTGAGGGATCAAATACTCGGCGCTTTCACAACAAGTTTTAAGCTTGTATGGGCAATTTTTCTTGCCCTCGCTGCTATGGGTCTTCTAGTTACGTTTTTGGAGCGCCAGGTTCGGCTAAGAAGGGACTTGGACAGCGACTTTGGCTTGAAGGAGGCTCATTGACCCAGATTTTGGGATTGTAGGTACCCGGGTGTTTCTGGCTTGGTGTTTGTGTTCCAATGACGGGGAATAGGAGTGAAAAGTTGTGTATTTAATCTTGCATGTTTGTCGAAGGAGAAAAGGATTTCGTTGTAAAATAAAGCCATCTTTCCCACTTAAAATGCTTAAGCTGAAAGCAGCAAGCAGGCAAGCCGTGGCAAAACGAGTGACTCGGATTCGAGACCTTTTACTTACAAGTCATTCCTCGCTCTTCCTCGGGGGATCTCCACGTCTTCGAGGGGAATACTAAAGCGTTTTTGTTGGAGACTTGGAGTTACAGAGACGCCAACTCCCCTAATTCTTGGCCTTGAGCCTTGTTTCCGGCCCCCCCTCGCTTTTTTCTGGGAGTTTAGAAAGAGCTTTTGGGTACGAAGTAACCCACCACCCGTTCTTCAGCATCCAGACTCCCTTGGCAGCTGGGCATCTCAACTTGGCATTCCCACGTGCATGTGCCAAGGGCAAAGAGACTTGTGGCTGTCTTGTGTGGCATTTGCCAAGTTCTCATCCTAAGACCAAGTGTGACTTGGCATGGGGGGTCCTTCAGGTGCGTTTGGACCTGTTTGATTATCATCACGACAACATTGTTCGAGATCTGGGAGGTCAAGTGTCGGGAGAGCTTTTTAATGCCGTGCAGCTGTAGAAGTCTTATCAGAACGACTAAGGTATACCAGAGAGTTGGGCTCTGTACTAGTGCTGCTTGGTCCCTCACCTCAGCCAAGATAAGACATGACCACTGGTTCTAGACCCCCACTGATTGAACATCAGAGGCGTGAATGACGCCATGAGAGCCAAACTTCGTCTGTAATAATGACTTGGAGTTGTCCTCAAACTTCTCTTGAGAGGCTGAGAGCTTGGTCTGCCAAGTGTGAAGGCGGTTCTCAAGGCACACCACGACCATAATCTGGCTGGGGACAACTTTCAACCACAGCAAGCCAAGCTATAACAGGAGTATCCGCTGTCCTATCAAACAGCTCATCTCTCGGTTGCTGTCATTGCGTGCTCGATATTGGTGATGTTACCATCTGCGCCGAGAAACAGCCCCTGGCATCTCCGATCAGGGGGGTTTTCGAGCGAGAAGAATCAGCTGTGTCTTGGGAAGTGGGCTGTCAGAGGTACATGGCTCAGTATAAGGAGGCCGGCAGTCCAGCAGTTGAGGAAAATCGTGTTGGTTGCGGAACCAGTCAGCTCGTCAAGATTGAGTTACCATCTGCTCCTTTAGTCACCCTCTGAATTTGAATCTCCGCGGGACAACAGCCGAAGTTGTATCGACCACGTAACAGATATTATTTCCAAGCATGGGCTTCGATATCAAGTCCGCAGATCTGGACCAGTTTGCCCCTCCTCGTGACGATGAGGAGGCCCTGGCGCTGCGGCGCGACTGGACTCCAGAAGAGGAGGCCAAGGCGAAGCGCAAGTAAGGCTCCGTACTGAAAGCATATTCGGTTCACCCAACTGACGGATGGCAGGCTGGACTGCATTATTATGCCCCTCTTGACACTTGGCTTCTTCTGCTTGCGTAAGTCACCATGTTACCTCAAGCCCTCCATAACCCCAAGGTATAGTTCTCCATACTAATTCGAATCCTTACATGCAGAGCTCGACCGAGGCAACATTGCCAACGCCATCACGGACAAATTCATGGAAGACGTCGGCGTCACACAGAATGAATTCAACGTTGGACAGCAGATGCTCTCTCTGGGTATCGTACTGTTTGAGATCCCCTCGAACATGATCCTGTACCGGGTTGGGCCTGGCAAGTGGCTCACACTGCAGCTCTTTCTCTTCGGCACGGTCAGCACCTTCCAGGCCTTCCAGAACAGTTACGGTTCCTTCATTGCCACCCGCTTTCTGCTAGGGATGACCGAGTCTGGCTTCATCCCTGGCGGTCTGTGGACGCTCTCGACATGGTACACCCGCAAGGAGACAGCCAAGCGTGTCATGTTCTTCTACTTCGGAAACCAGTTTGGACAAGCATCGTCCAAGCTGCTGGCATATGGCATCCTCCACATGCGCGGCGTTGGCGACAAGGCCGGCTGGTTCTGGCTCTTTGTTCTCATGGGCGGCTTCACCATCTTGAGTGGTTTCATCCTTGGCTTCTGCTTGCCCGACTCGTTCCGCAACCCCTCCCCGACCTTCTTGCCTGGCTTCACGCTGTTCACACAGCGGGAGTTGCACATCCTTCAGAGTCGTGTGCTGTTGGACGACCCCATGAAGGGAAAGAAGAAGAAAAGCATCAACCTTGGCGCCTTCAAGCGTGCCTTCGGAAACTGGCGGCTGTGGTTCCATGTATTCATCACCCTATGCAACAACGGCCCTCAGCGCGCCTTCGACACCTACTCTCCCTCCATTGTCAGCAGCTTTGGCTTTGGCGCCCTGAGGAGCAATGCGATGGCTTCCGTCGGTCTCTTCCTGCAGCTACCGGTCTCCTTCGGTTTCAGTTATGCTTCTGATCACTTGTGGGTATTCCTCGCTGTCCCTTTGCCATGTTTATACTGTAGCTGACATGCAGCTCCTAGCAACAAACGCGGCGAGACAGTCATAACTGGCTTCAGCTGCCACTTGCTGGGCTACGTCTTCAACAGGGTTTTCACCGAGCTGAAAGACCGCCGAGGCGTGCGATATTTCGGTGTTGTTTGGACTCAAACCTTCGGCACCTTCTCGCACCCCCTCAACATCGCGTGGATGTCGCTGGCTTGCGAAGACTCTGAAGTGCGAGCTCTAGCCATGGCCATGTAAGTTCACTCCTTTTTCTTCACCCCTTCCTTCTCCGCCCAAGGCCAACTCTAACTCCTCCCAGGGTCATCATGGGCGCCAATATCGCGGGTATCTACGGCGCGCAGATCTTCCGGCAGGAGGACCGTCCCTTCTACCGCCGGGGTTTCACCATCAACATTGCTGTGCTCGCATCCGGCCTGGCCCTTGCCATTTTCAGGTATTCCGACGATGTTATACGTCGCCGGCGAGGCCACAACCAGATCCGGCTGGCCGAGTCAGCGAGGGACGAGGCGGAGGCCAAGGGCGGGGAGGACGGTGTCATCGCCGGTCAGGAGGTGTCCCGGGATGCCAAGACTGAGGGCGGCATCAAGGAGGTAGCTCTAGCGCGTTGAGGTTGGCGAAAACTTGCCAGGTGTTGCGGCTCGGTATGGCTGTTGGATAAACGGGGAGAGGTGGTTGAAGAATATCTGTTGGGAGTTTGCTTGTTGAGAAGCTACTGGATGGGTGATACTTGATAACAATGCCTCCTGCTCTTCAGAAGGAAAGTCTTCCGGGTGGCCCAGAAAAAGGACCCGACGTGAGAGACAAGAAAGCGATTACAATTTAAGTGTCCGGATATCGTCCAAGTCGCCAGGGATGAAACCCCTGGGAAATCAACAGCGCCAGGTATATAAAATCAGCAAAGCCGGCCAGTGTATGTTGCCAAAGCGTTCCGGACTCCTGAACTCCTCCGCTCCCCCAAACCAGCAAAACCGCCCGTGATTAAACGACACAGTAGGTAGAAGGTAGATCGGGCCAGGGGCCCAACAAGAGATCCGTGCAGAAAGAATGAAGCCATCCCAAATGTAGAATGTGGCAAACAACCCCCACCTTCCAAATGGTATCCCAACGAAAAGAAAAGCACCGTGGTTAACCGCCACTCACACCCCCGGGTCCGTCATGGAACAACAACAGCGGCCACTGTCCGGCATGCGTGGTGCTCCCGTCTCCTTGGTTGACGTGATCAACGACTCCGCCAGCTCCAACAACCTCGCCTGGTCGCCCAGACCCGAGGGTGAGCAAGGCATTGGCGCTGTAGCGGTCCTGATTGTCCACGATGGCCGCCGTCCAGTCCTGCCACGTGTTGGCGGCAGACGCCGGGTTGTGCGCCATCAGCTGGGGCTGGGCCGGCCAGCTGTCTGCCGCTGCCTGCCCGGCAACGTGCTGTGTGGCTTGTGACGCGAAAGCAATCAGGGGGTTTTGGGCTGGATCCGCCTGTTCCCCTGTGGGCGCGGCATTTGGTGCTGCTGCTGCCGCCGCGGCAGACGCCGTCGCGTAGAGATACTGCGCACCACCGGTCGAGTCCCCGGGTTGGTTCCCGTTTTGCTGTCCGCCGGCTCCCGATTGATCGCCGTAGCCGAGGGAGGGGTATGGGGTGGCCTGAGCTGTCACGCCGGAGTCGTAATAGTTGCCACCGTTTGTCACCCCGGCGTTTCGTTGCTGTTCGTTGACCGCTGCAGTCGCACTGAGATGAGCGTAGCTGTTCTCGGGGTGTTGGTTTGGTTTCAGGGGCTGTTGATACGGCGCGGGTTCCGGCTTCAGGGACGCTTGCACAGGTGGCGGCGATCCGGGCCTCCGCCCCATGTCTTGCTCGATCCAGTTGAGAGTCCGCTCGATGATGGCGTTCATTTCGGTGGCGAGCCTAACACCAGTTCCTGGTCTTGGGTTAGCACTGTCACGGCAAGTTCGGTGGGATGGAGACATACCGAGGAGTTTCCCAATCTCGCCCATGATGTTTAGCCACGAGGACATCTCGCCCTTGAGCGTGGCAAGTTCAAACTCGGTGATCTCGTACCGCCGTTGCCAGTGTGCGACGAGGGACGAGAAGACAGCAGCGACATAGACGGCCAGTTGATACCAAGTCGTATCCAGCGACTTCATCTTGACCAGCGAGGAAACCACCTTGAGTAGCTTTCGGGCCGTGTCTTCGCAGATTTTGCTGTTCTCTGCGCAGATCTTGGGATCGTCGGTCATGCAAATGGAGGGGTGCCTGAGACACAAGGTGAACTCGAGGCAAAAGGCCTGAGTGTAGAGTGCGTAGACCTGTTTGCCTGGGAGACATTTCTCCAGCTTGAGATCGTCAGGGAGGTTGTCAAGCAGCAGGCTCAACTGCTCCTCGAGATGGTGCACAACTTGAGGGTACTTGCTGGGATCCCGGCGGACGCTGTACAGCTTGGAGTACATGTCGAGAAAGAGGGGAACGACTTTGAAACCCATAAGCCCGGCATTGAAGTGGCACTGGCCAATTTTGGAGGGATCGGTGATGCCCTCCTCCGCTATGTACTCATCATCGACGGCCATGGGAAAGTCGACGTCAAACTCCTCGTAGGCGATGGGCATTGGCCTACCGAGGCGGCCGTTCAGCGTGACTATGATGGCCAGGATGGTCCACCAGACACGCTTTCGCACCTCGTACTCCAAGGTCGTGCCGCCTCCGGGGATCTTGAGGGCTCGGTGGATGTTTAGTTCGATGGCCTTGAAGAAGGCGAAGGTCGAGATGGTTAATGAGCAGCCGGGCTTGGGGAAGTTGCGCGTATGCGAAGCAATCATGGTCAGAGCCTGCACAGCAGTTACCGTCTGTGAGGTGGCAAGGTCGAAGAACTTGCTCAGGCTCCAGTGATAATGCTTGTTGGACAGCTCGTTAAGCTGGGCGAACTTCTCGGGCTCTTCTCGGTTTCGGATGCCGTATTGAAAATAAATAGTGGCGAAGACCATGTGTACAGTGACGAGCTCAGGCACGGTCGGCTTGAAGGTTGCGTCGTCGTAAATGCGTGTTAACTGCGGCACGAGTCAGCCACAGGGTAAAATGGTTGAGCCATGGTGCGATCACTTACCAAGTTAATGAAGGATGGTTTATGTATAATCGGGAAGAACGGTGAGATCATAAGGAAATACCATTCTGCGTATGTGAAGGCGTCTTGTTTTGAGGGCAGCTCAACGTTTGCGAGGGGTGGGTTGACATTGAGGATGGACTGGAGGAAGGCCATGACCGACTTGTTGTATAGCGGTGACCCAATGGGCGTTCCTTGTGGCGGCTCGTCCATATCGGGGGCGTCAAACGAGGTGACATCGATGGTTGTTCCGAGGATGGAAAGTGTCGTGCCTTTGATGGAGCTCAGGGGTGCGCTGTCCGATGTCACGCCCAAAAAACTGTCCTTCGGCCTGGACGAGAGCAGAGACCACGGGGTGTAGCTGCCGGCGTCGGATATCTTTGGCCGGCCATTCTTCACCCATACCAGGCCGACTTGGTGCCATTGGTCCTTTGACGATGGGTCCTGAACCGCGTTGCCGAGGGCGTCGAACGTGACGCCAGGGGGGTAGGTGGTCGTGTAGCCGGGAAATTGCCAAGGGCGGACTTCCACGCCGTTATTTTCCAACAATTTCTCAAGCTCCCGAATGTGAAGCAGCATGGCGCCCTTCTCGCGCTCGAGCTGTTGCAGATAACCTCTCCGCTCGGTGCGGCCGGTGACGCGGTCCGTGACATAGCATTCGAGGTTCTGGGTGATGCAGTGGGAGCAGCCTTCTGGGAGCGCGTCGCAGCGGATTTTTCGCACCTAAAGAGTAACAGAGAGACAGTCGTCAGCCTCAATGCCCAAATGGTTCAATTCCCAGGTCCCCCATACGCAGATGAGGTGGTGGTAATGGCGATGCGCTTACCTTGCAGCGATCGCAGGCCTGCCCCGTGCGCGTGTATGATTGCAGCTTGGTCTTGACGACGTTCGAAAAGTCCTCGGGCCCGCGCTCGAGGCGCGCCAGTTTCAGCTTGGGGCCCGAAGCGGCGTCGGCAGCGGCATCGCCGGCGTCGCTGGGCCGTTTGGGTGGACGGGCTTGAGGCATGGTGTTTCGGCGAGCGGCAGCTGGGCTGGGTATGGGTGACGGGATGCTGTGCCGCGCCAACACGGGGCGGCAGAGCGGCGGAGGAAGGGCGCCGTCAGTTGGCGGTGGTGTGCTGCGATGGTCCGACGCACAAAAGATGCGGGAAAACGCGTGGGAAAAACAGCCGTGGCGCGTGTGGCCGGGCGCTAGTGTTGCGAGGTACTGCGACAGTACTGTAGTACGGAGCGGTTGTGCGAACCATCGAAGTGGTGGCCAGTGGTGGCCAGTGATAGCCTACTCGGACAGCGAAACGGGGGTTGCCGAGTGCTGGTGGAGGGCGTCGATGAAATGGGATGCGAGAAGATGGAGAATGCCGCGGGTCCTCTCCCGTCTCCCCCAGGCGCTCCTCACAGGCTCACAGCGATCAATCAGGGGCGATGGCACGACCCTAGCCTGCCAAGCGACTGCGCTAGCTGATGGCGTCGCGTCCAGAATGTCGGGATTTCCTGCCGCGACCGACATGGGTTGCTGCATCTGGAACACAGTGTGATTGTCTCCAATTGTCATGTGCTTCGGCACCCAGAAGTGCAGGAGTGGGGCGAGTTTGTGCCCACCGGCGAGTCTGGCACCAGCAAACAGACCGGCACTGATGCCACGGTGGTGTGCCCTCGGGGTGACAAAACCTGTATTCTTGACCACTACGGGCAGTTTGCTGGTTTCGATGGCTTGGTTTAGTGTTACCAGGCGTTGTTGGCGGTGTCCCAAGTCACAAGCCCAGCAGTCCATGAACACCCTGGGTTAGGGTTGACCACACCCTCCAACGCTTGATGTGCCCCACACTCTTTGCAGAACGGCGACCTGTCAACCCCGCGCTGCCCCTCCTCAATCTCAAAGTCAACAACCAAAGCTGATTCAAGTTGTCGCACCGCCAGTTCCGATCTCCCATCGCATCCTGTTCTCCAATCGCTAAATACACACGCCACGCTCGTTGACGACGCCCCTTTCGCGCCCACTCTCGACCTTGCGCTCCAGAATACACCACTCTTGACGGGCAGCCGAAGCCATGGCTCTCGAGAAAATCGACCTCGAACACGTCCCCACGACACACCAAGTCTACGCCGCTCTCTTTCGCGACGTTGCCAACACTGAGTTCCTTCATGCGCAACTGCTCTCCCGGAACAGCGAGTTTGAGTACGCGTTCGTAGACGCGTCGTCGGTCATCTCGCGCATACACCTCCTCTCGGCCGTCTCCAGCGCCCTCAACACCTTGGTCGATGGGACACTACGGACACCAAATGTACACTCCGAAATTGTCGTGTCGTTGAATATCAATAACAATGTACGTCTTGCGTGGTCTGGGGGAAGCCCGTCTTGAGGCGCTCTCCTTGCCTCAGACCCGGCGCTGACTCTGTCCCAGATCGCAGATGCCTACCGACGATGGGGGATAACTCCTGGGAAAACCAAAGACTTGATCGTCGTCAAGATCGTCCCATCATCAGCCTCCACTGCGCAGGATGAAGCCCCAACACAGACACAAATACAAGAGGCTATTTGGGCCCACCTGACGCAACACGTCCACGGCACGCCGACGCCGGTGACTGACGCCGAGCTCTCCCGGGTTACCGATTGGCCCAAGGTCCGCAAGTATTACCGGCTCAATGGCGTCCCAGCGCTGGAGAAGCTTGGTGATGAGGAGAGGGTGAAAAAGAGCGAGAATCTGGCTATCATGGGGATGGCATTGCGGGGGTTATGAAGACCGTTTTTCTTTAGGGTGAACAGCGGACGATATCCGGCTTAGCAAGCTCGTTAGAAGGGCCGGCCAGAGGGATACAGCTCAGGTTTGACAGATGCCACGATCACAATGGAAGAGATCAACGAGGTCTTCTGCTGCCGGGATCCCTGGTGGGTTTCAGTTTCTGGTCGGAGTCTTTGTGGAACGGCCGTGGATGAGACCACAAGAAGCACAGCGGCATGTATCGGCCATAGAGCCATGCGCTTGTTGCTCCACCATGTGGTGTGGGTTGTCTCTGTGCTACGGCTCGTGCCGGAAAATAGTCAACAGGGATAGCCCTTCAAGAAAGAGTTGCACAGGGTCGAGACCGTGTCCTGGCTGGCCCATGAATATGGAGCCCGGAGAGATCTTTCTCGAAAAGAAGCACAAGTCTCACCACAAGGGCCACGTACAGAATCTTGAGTGAAATCAGGCTACTAATGCATCGCTATGACTTCTAAGCTAGACGTGGACGCCTCGCTACCACCACCGCAATGAAAAATGATAAATATCACAGGAAAATCAACGCTCCTCGACGCCAAATGCCGCTCCCCTAAGCCCCTGCCCGTCCTAAAAACTCAAACCCGTTGGGGGGCGTCTCCTCTACTTCGCCAGCCCAAACAAGCCCTTGACCCTCCTGATAAGCTCGGTGCGCATCGCATCCCGCCCAGCGCGCGTCCGCTGCACCGCATCCCTGTTCTCATGCGCTCGCCGCAGCAGGTACTTCATGCACTCGCCCGTAGACCCCCACACAAGATACTTGTAGGCGCGCGGCATCTCGCCAACAGCGGTATCACTCGTCACCAGCTCGCAGCTGACCTCGTCCGCCATGCCCTGCAGCTGGGCAAACGCCACGTCCGTCTTGATCTCACTGCCCTCGGCGAGCATCTCCTGCGCCTTGAGCACTGACTCGCGGTTGTGCGTCGCCAGCACGACGCTGACGGCGGGGAACGGCGCCTCCGCGTCGGCCGCGCTCTGCGGCTGCAGCACCGCGTTCCACTGCCGGCGGAGCAGCGCCTCGGCGATGCCGTCGTAGCACACGTCCGTGTCGGCCTTGGTGTCGTGGATGAGGTGGCGTGGGTCCGAGCCGATGTAGGCGCCGCGGACGAGCTTAAGGCCGAGCGCGAAGCCGCCTTCGCGGGCAGCGGCGAGGTGTTGGCTGACGACTGAGGGGGTGCCCTTCAAATACGCCTGGTATGTCCCGTAGACAACGGCCGTTTCAGAAGTGTTGTACCTGCGCATGTACTCGAGCGACCAGTCGTCGATGCCCGGTTGAAGGGCCTGCTGCTCGGCGTCAAAGAGGAGGCGCACGCCGCGTGAGGCGGCGAGCTCGCAGATCTTGTCGATAGCAGATGCGAGGGCCTCGGAGGGGGCCGCGCGCTGCGAGAGGGCGTGAAGGGCCTGGCGGCCGGCGCCGGTGAACTTGAGGGCAACAAAGTCGCCGGGCGAGGCCAGGTCGACCGTCTCCATCGTGCCCTTGGCCCATGGCGTGATCTCGTTCTTGACGCAATCCTCCGCCGCCGCGCCTGAGCTGCACGCCGCGAGATCCTTCATCTGTGCGGGGGTGAGCACCACCTCCTTGGCGTAGCCCAGGATGACGCCGCCGAAACCGATCTTCTTAAGCGATTCGATGGTCCGTCGTACTTCCGGGGCGTTCTCGCCGGCGCAGAACTGGGCGTAGAAGGTCTTCTTGAGGAAGAAGCGCAGGATTGGGTTCCGGTCGGGGTTGAGGGCCGGGTTTGTGGTGTTGGCCAGAACGGACATGATGGCTAGCGAAGGCGGGAGGAGGAGGGGTGAGGAGGAGACAGTTGTTGTCATAAGCGAACGGAGGACATTGGTTAAGGGCAGCACCGCCAACGGGGCTGATTGAATCATCTTGGCGGGCGGCTGGTCGGGCGTAGGAGGTGATGGGAGGTCGACGGCACCATTTAGTGTGAGGTTTCCGGCGGGCGAGGCCTGGTTAGAGGAAGAGTGGAGGGAGCGTGTCGACATTGATCTTGTCGTCGTCCGAGAGACACGGCGGGAATATGAGGCGGTTTGTTGAAGGGCTGAGACGGTGAATATCCTGGCAGCAGCGGTCGCAGTGATGGGTCTTGTTCTCGCGATGCTACACGGAGGCAGAACGCCCGGTAGTGATCTGGGGATCGGCGCCATGGTTGGAGATTGTGACACCACACAATTGCCTTGGTTCAGGCGTTAGGTTGAATGGCACAGTCGGGAGAAGGATGAGATGTGGGGCTGAGATTGGCGGATGCTAGGATTGAAGGTCGGGTTAACTGTTGGGTCGAGGGATGGTTGCGGTTTGGGGTTTGGGATGGGTGTTGCATCATGGCACTTGCACTGGATGACGACCAACAAGAGGGTAGATATATTCCTCCAACCGAGCGACCCTTCGGCTTTTTTTTGACCGGTATCGCAGCTGCTCTGATTAGCCCAAAGACCTCAATCCACCAATCTCCGAGCAATTGCGGCCGTGGCCCTTTGCCATTGTGCGTCCAGACACGCCTTTGTCCAGGTCCGACAATGCAGGCGATGATGCTATCACTGCTCCCTTATCGGAAGGCCGCAGATAGCCGTGTGTGTGGGGAAGCGAACCTCTGCCGGCATCGCAAGCGCAGCCCCACGAGGAGAATCCAGAGCGCAGAGAAGCTCCAAAGCGGGGCCTGCCAAGCGGTTTAGCACAGCGTGGCCGCGGCTTTTGGTGAAGCTGCGCCGGCAGAAGCAGCCCTGTTTCGATCTGAGCCAAGCCTCCTCGGGCAAACCGCCGACGGCTTAAGGAACTTGGGCTTCGGCGAAACCCCAGCCAGCGCTACCAGCCCACGCTACCCCAGTCTTTCAGGATTCGGCGGGGCCCTGGCGAGCGGTTGATGTCGGCGCTCTGCTGCTCATCGACATGCCGGCGTGGTCAGGCGACCTGCTGTGATGCTGAGCACGATTCCCTCTGTCCGCGTCTCCCCCACGCCCACGCCGTTGCTGCGCCGATTGGGGCTCCGGGCTGTCGGGTGACAAGGAGAAAGACTTGGTTCGGGTCGTGGGGGGAGGGCCGGCCCGTCGTCCTGTCGGGTGGGTCCCGTTGAGAGACACGGACGACGCTGTCTCTTACTGGCTTCTAAGCTTCTCGCGGCGAACCCAATCGGCTCCGGATCCAGTCGACGTATCCGATGGGACGGCCCCTTATCACACCAACGGCATCCTGGAGGCCTCCGTACACAATTCCGGCGACGAGGGCGGCTTTGGTGGTTCGGGCGGTCATGGGCAGCGAGAAGCGGTCTGCAGCGCAGCCGCGGCGTCAGCAACGTTACCACACTACCCAACAGAGGAAGATAGAGATAAGGGAGAGCCTACTCCAGAGGCTGAACGCCCCTGCGACAGTCACGCAGGACGTGACCGTGTTGAGGAAGTCGGATGTCTGGCGATATGAATCGAACATCAGCTCGATGCCAACCATGGCCGTGGTCCAAATGGACACCTTGCATCCCATCTTTAGTCCCTCGCGGACACCGCCGTATGCCACCTGGTAGTTTTTGCTCTTGTGGTAGAGGTACCAGCCCGTCGTGCTCGTCGGCAGCTTGTGCGCATGTTCGGCCCGGAACTGCAAGCCCGCCGACTTGCCGCCGCGAGCGCTGCCCAGGGTGAATCCAGCCATGAAGGACATAGTCGAGGCCAGCGGAATCCGGATGAAAGAAGGCATGGAAAGGCGAGCATTTTTCCACATTTCGTCCTTCTCTGCCCTCGTGAATCGCGGCGGCGGCTCGTCAAGGCGGTTGCTCGGTCGCAACTTCGACTGATCATTGTGGGGGGCGGCCATTCTGTTGGTCGGGGGTGTGGCGTCGTCGCGGAATCGGCGGGGGGGGGGGGGGGGGGGGGTTGTTTACTTCAACTGTTGAGCAGAAGGGGAAGCGCCAAAGTTCGAGGGCATAGGCCAAGCGAGCAGCAAGAGATGCATGCAAATGCGTGATCGTGGTGTTGTCACTTTGCCCAGCAACCAGAGCTGGAAAATGCTCAAGTGCCTGGGTGGTCAAAGCTCCAGCTTCCCGCTGGTTGCCGGAATTTCTTGGCATGATGCCCCTCCATGCCGGCCTTGGCAGGGTCCTGCTGCCTGCGCGCCTGTCCTGTGTTGTTTCTTGTTTCGATCTGCCCAGGACAGCCAAAGCCATCTCCCTCCTCCACCAAAGAGACATCAAAACCAGTCAAGATGGTATGGTTTGCCGATGGGTTCCCCGACCGGACCTCTTCTGGGTGCAGGATCTCGCCCGTCCCTGCTAACCAGACTCCCAGCCGCGCAAAGTCCACAACCCCGTCGACGACCCCGAAATTACGATCCGTCTCAAACATGGCATCCACACCATCTTCCTCTTCGCAATGCTCGACTGGTCCTTCTCGCGCCTAACCTCGGAGCTTCTTGCCATTCTCCGCGACCGCTACCCGGCCGGGCTCACCACGTCGATCGACCAGCCCGAGGGCACCGCCGTTCCATCAAGCGATGACGGCATCAAGCTCGCCTACGCAGTGCCCAAGAATCCCGGTGACTTCTCCCAAGGGTGGAAGAACATCAAGGCGCGGCCCGACGACACAGTAGGCAGCAAAGGACTCAAGGACAATTGCTCTCTTGCGTTTGCGCTGCTGGAGCCCGACGCCGACGAAGTCAGCGCCAAATTCCAGGTGGAGCTTCCAGCAGTGGAGGAGGACGAGGGAATGTGAAGAGCTGGGTTGTGAGAGTTTCAGGTCTTTTACCGTTTGTAGACATGGGTCACATGGCGTTTAGGCAAGGAGATACCCAGAATTGAGGCATGGTCAGAGAAGGGTGTCAAGCACATCGAGAGGGGCTGGTACTTTTTCCTCGCGGGGATTGATACATTGAAAGAGACATTCGAGGTTCTTATTGAAGGTCGGGCATGGTGTTGGAGCATGATGTTGGGGGTGATGTCGGGGTGCCGTCAGTTCTGGCCGCTGCGCTGCAAACCAACCTAACCTCCTGCATTTGACCCCGAATCATCCATCTACTCAAGCACGAGTACACTTCTGAAATACCAAGGCGCAGAAGAGTAGATTTGTCAAGCTGCGCCCATAGAAAAGTCCCACAAACACGATGGCGGAGCCGACAACCAACTGAGGTTTCACACCGAGATGCACTCAACACCTTGCGCTCTGCTGCCACCTTCAATATGCGTTGGTGGTCTCCACAATTCCCTCATAAGCCGAAAAACTAGCCGGCTGTGGCAACTCCTGCCGGTTGTGTAGTGTAGCGGTTATCACTCTGGATTTTGATGACTGTCATCTTTTCCAGTAACCCCGGTTCGAACCCGGGCACGACCTCGATTTTTTGCCAAATTGCCAAACTCCTAGTTCCATCATGGCAAAAGACATGTTGGTCATGTCCGGGTCTCATCTTTGAACGTTATGAGAATGTTTAAAATCCTTGGCTGAAAGGTCCCGGCCCGTCGACAGCTTGAAAAATCAAGTTTTTCATAGCTCTGTCTGGTTACCAGCCCCTCCGCTGAGTTAACATTGAAAAGTATGTACTTTCCCAACTGTCGAGTTCTCATGGAACGTAACCCACCGACTTGAGAGGAAGCAGTTCTTTTGAATTTGTGTATTAATACGAAATCTGTCCTTCCAAGAACTCGGACTTCCAACCACCAGATACCAATAAGATCGATGTCCCCCGGTTGATGGACTGACTATCATCTGGGTTATTTAATGCAGATGAGGTCGTCTTTGACGCCATGGCCTCTGAAGTTTCCGCGAGATGGATGATTAAGGTAGTGCGCAAGTAGTAAGAGAAATGAAAAAAAAAAAAAAAAAAAATTGATAGAGAGGCGGCGGAGCCTTGAGCACACACCCGCCACCGAAAACCCGAAAGAAAGAGAAAGTAGGAAACGACCGATATCTCGATGCCTCAGAAGTCAGAACACCGGCTCATACCGCCAACAACACTGAGCTTCTTTGTCCAGACGAGAACTAGGACGGCAGCTGCTTCGATGCCCAACCCAACTTTTCCTTGCCTGATGTCCCGTCAAACACGACAAAGGCAGCCTTGAGGGCCACATCGCCAAAGATGGCAAACCCAATGTCCGTGTCGGGCTGGACGCCCCCGAAGCAAGTCGTCCCCATCGAAGATGTGGCGGCGTAATTCATGTACTTGCCAGGGATGGTGATGTTGGCGCCCTTGTCCCCGACACCAAAGGCAAGGGTTGGCATCGACGAGCTGCACGGGAATGTGTACCCGCCCTGGGTGCTGTCGTACCGCGCGCCGCTGATTTGCCCGTAGTAGGCCGAGACCACTGACGAGGGCAGAAGTAACAGGGACGTACCCGTGTCCGCAATGCCCTTGATCGTGGTGCTCTGGAAGCTACCGGAGCCGACAGCATATCCCGAAGCCGAGAACGTCCAGTAACCCTGGGTGGTGTCCACTGGGACATACGCGATGTCCCCAGTGTAGGCCTTCGAATCGATGTAGCCGAAATTGTAACGTCCCGCTGCAAGAGCCAACATGTCAGTCGCCTTGGAAAAGGGGAAGTCAGGACAGGTCGGCAGAACGGGAGCTACTTACCCATGCGAGCCTTCAAATCAGCTGTAAAAACAGGAGCGTCCAGCCCGGCCATGGCATTGTCGAAGAAGGTTTTCTGCGAAACTGGCTCGACAGTGTTGATGGAACTGAACCCAAGACCGAGCAAGCCGTCGTTGTTCTCATCTGAAGAAAACTCGCTCGAGACCTTCTTGGCGACTTCAACCGCCTGCGAAGACACCACAAGGCCGCCGACGGTGACTTTGTCTGTGTAAACTTCGCCGCTTGAAGAACTCCCGTCGCCATATGAGATCTGCCAAGAGTACCCTTGCAGCTTCTGTGCAGTCGAGCTCGCGTTTGGGTTGTAGACCGCCTGGCCTTTGACCTGGCTCTTGGAGGTCTCACTGCTGAACACCCACAGATCGCTGGAGCCGGTGTCCAAGTCGAGGTTGAGGACTTGCTCCGGGGTGCCGATGGAAACCGGGGTCAAATACTCGACGTCGTTGGCTTCGGGGCTTGTCTCAGCGCTGCCGCTGGTCCGCTTCACCCGTCCTGCACGGAACCGCGCAACGGCGGCTTGGAGATCTTTCGGGAGAGCCACGCCATACTTGCGGTAGATCTTGGCAAACTCGACCGGGCCGTTGCGGACAAAGTTCGGGTTGGCCACTTGCTTGATCGAGACGGTGCCTGGGCGGATAGCGTTGACGCCGGAAGGTGATGTGGGCAGGGCCTCCACAACCCCGGCACCCGCGATGGCGAGTACGATGAGAGAGAAGAATCTCATGATGGCAGCAAATGGTGCGTACTCTGGTCAAGAGTTGCTGCTGGCACTGCTGAAATGTCAACGAGTGAGTCGAGCCGATCGTGGAGCGGAAAACGAAAGTCGGAAAGGTAGCGCAGCTCTCGTCGGTTGGCTATCGAAAGAATAGGGATTTGGAAGAAGTTGGAGAGAGTGAGAGGGAATTAGAAGTCCTGGCCTGAGGGACATGCCCATCAGATTGAGATGTGGAAACCGCACTGAGCGATGACTCCGGTCTGGAACATCAGGTCGATGCGGAAGGTCTGAGGGTGTCGGGTGGGGACCTGATGCAGGACGGAGTCACAGTGTGCTTAGGTAGGAAGAAGGTTCCTTCCATAAAGTGCAGAATGTCGGGATGTTATAATGGCAAGAGACAAGCGGCAAGAGTGATTTGAGCAAGAGCAGATCTAAATTCTAAAACTGCCCGCGTTGCTCCAAATTACGTACGGTGTCGCATAAAAAAGCCCGACAAAGAGGACAGACGGTCCTCAATTTCCTTTGGAAAATCGGACGGACCCTTTTTTTTCGATATTCGGTTTATTACCAAACCGCAGTGGAGGTCTGAGCAGGATTACACTTGTGCAATGACCGTTGTGGATTCATTATCAAAGTTCTTTCAGCTCGACCACAAATTTCGGGATTATTCAACTTCAAGAAACACTGGGCCTTAACAGGACAACTGATGGCTTTCAAAGATGACCGAGAAACTCGATCTGCCACCTAGGTGCTGCCAGTCCAACGGCCGAGAGTACAGAAACGTCACATGACAAACGCAGATGGGTGTTGCAAGCCCATGCACTGCGTTCCACCATCGTGGTTCTGGCACCATGCCGCTTTGGCCTGCTTCCTGTGAGCTCACCTTTTTGGTCTCCAACCACTCGAAGTCGGGGTTACATCTCTGAACTTAATCTTGGGACTAATGCAGGTGATCCAAGGGGGCACAGGGGACGGGAGTGTTAAGATCATCAGACTAAGTTGAGCCCACTCCGTTTCCAAGTCCTTGGAGCAACTAACGGCATGGCCGACTACAATACCCAGGAGACATCCTTGACCGGGCACGGTTGGAATTACGTTCTCTTCGCACTTACATCTTTTCTTCCTCGTGTAGCGTCCTGGCTTGGTCTGATATCACAACGAGTGGTACATTCCGACACCACCCAACGCAAAACCAGTGTCACAACATTCCTGGCCTCGATTTGGAATCACATTAAATGTGACTGAGATCGAAAACGGGATGGAGAAGGACAATAAATACAACACCCGGGCAGTCAATCTCTAAGATAACTGAGACAGCGGCATGATTTTCCTTGGGCCAGTTGTTCCGAGAAGATATCCGATCACTCAACTCAGTGGTTGCAAAGGGCCAGGCAAGAATGCTCTGTTTTCACCATGGCTCTTGCCTCCCACCAGACAGCTCACTGACAGTTTCGGAAGTCCCGATTCCAAACTCTGGGTCACATTTGAAGCGACCTCGGACCAACCGGTGGCGTGATGGGAGGAACAGCTGGAGGTGGTGTGGGGTGAGTGGCCAAGAGCTGACTGAGCAGTTCCTCGACCGATCCCAGTCACGAGACAGTCGGGAGTCGAGTTCCGACAACATCGGTTTGCCGTATTCAGTCCACAGAAGGGCGTCAATAGCTCACGCTCGACCGCGGCATCAGCCGTGTTCTGACGGTCACTTTCTCCTTTGGGGCACGCTCCGTCTGGTTAGCCTGCCACCAACGACACGAGAATGGGCGCTCTTGCTCAACGCGGCCATCACGACCCTGAGACGAGGCGGATGGCGTTGGCGCCAGGAGTGGATCAGGCTAGCTCCTTCATCTGGCCGGGCTGCCATCGCGCTGGTGCAGAAACGGCAGGAGACAAGCTTTTGCCCCTTGGCGGCGCTTGTCCCGATGTTGGCATAGCGGAACCCCACCACGCCCACCAAGCCGAACCCGGACTTCCAGATCTGCATGAGGAGGCGGATGGCGAAATCTGTCTGAGGTTTCCCATGAGCCATGGTGGTGAGGGTGCGGTTGTCTGCGGGATCCGTGCTGGGTTATCCATGAGCATCCTGCAGGATGCTCGAGTCTGTAGACCTCAAGCAGCTCTCTGAGAGCCGGAAGACACGGGAATGTTATTTCGGGGGCGAACGTTTTTTGCCGCCCAGCGCCAACGCCTGGAATGGCAGGTGGTTGAGGCCTGGGCTGCTGGCGGGAATAACGAACTCTGCCAAATGCGGCGTAAGGTGAATGGGCCAGGCACGTGAGCTACCCGAGGATTGGGGGCCGCGGGTTGGCACAA
This sequence comes from Amesomyces nigricolor, assembly GCA_004802645.1. NCBI lineage: Eukaryota > Fungi > Ascomycota > Sordariomycetes > Sordariales > Chaetomiaceae > Amesomyces > Amesomyces nigricolor. Next base: position 681,374 of record SRKS01000008.1, on the reverse strand, counting down.
CGCCCCCCAAGGTCATGAATCTCCTGCTGTGCTTGGGAAGGAAGTCTAATGATAGAAAGGCGTTTATTCCAGGAGGCAGCGCGATGTGGCTCGAGCTTCCCAGTGTCGCTGGAACCCACAGCCCGTGCTGCAGCGGGACGATCCAAAGACATGCCAACCCAAGTCCCATCCAGTCTCCAGAGCCCCGGACCGTGGATCGTGGAGCTGGCGCGACCTGCCTGCAAGACAGGTTGCAAGCGGGTATGCCGGCGTGCGTCCGAAACACTGGGATTTTGTTGGGAAGACGATGCCATCAACCAACAGCGTGTGGGTGGCCGTGTTGTGGGTTGCCGAAGGTCGGTGCTGGGGACTGCAGCTTCGTGGGCAAAAGCGGTCGGTTTCGGCGAAAGAGAGGTGAGCGAGCGGGGCGTGGGATCGGGGTCTGTCCGACTGTCGAGAACACGGGATCTCTTCACATGGGAACCGGGTCGAGTGTTGTTGCTGTGTACCTGCCTGTTTCATGGCAGAGACTGCGGGTTCCTAGCCAATAGATCCTTGGGTCGCATTAGCCAAGTCTAGAATTCCTGCAAGAGGGAAACCCCCGATGGCACCACCAAGCGGCTTCTGGGGTGTCGTTCGATGTGGTGGTAACATGCCTGGGAATGGGCTGCACGATCGCATGCTCTCAGCACAACAGCTGGCCTCGAGCTTCCTCGAATTGTCAAGCAAATCTTTTCTGCATGACTGTCGCCAGCGCGATACTCTGAGCAGTCAACAATGTGAGCGCGCCCTTCGAGCCCTAGGCGTTGTTGTTGAAGATGGAGTAGATGGAGCAAGCGAGGCGCGCGAGTGCCAATTGAGGCAGGAATCCCGTCTGCGATGGATCTGGGATCGTGTTTGGTGGAGGATCACCCATGGAGCCGTTTCGCGCAGAGTGGGTCTATCCGCACTCATTCGAGGGAGCTAAGCTTCCTGCTCTTCGCGGCATGGTGCCTTCTGCAGCAAGGGCCCGCCGCCTGCCCTCTTTGACGGGAGCTGCGTGCCACCCGCCAATCATAGCAATGCGGGCTGCCGTGCCCTGAGGGTGTGCTCGTGCCACACCACACTGTCTACTCACTGTCCAGAGCAGGCGAGACTGGTCGATCTTGTCGCCTGTTAAGTCGAGTTTTGGCTGCAACATGGGCATCCTTTTGTGTGTGGCGTGTGCTCCTACACCATTGCACCCAATTTGCAAAGCCGCAGACACAAAAGGGCATTCCAGCCGTGGCAATGGCTCCTGGGCAGCGCCACGGACGTTGCTGCGGCACTGTGCGAGCCCACCGATTTCCTGAGCTTATCGGCCGAGGAGGAAGGAGCAGGCTGAAAGTACCCCACACACTGTTCGCACTTGCCGGATCGGCATCTTTCGATGTGTCCATGGCTCGCCCGAGCTGTCGTCTCCAATTTTCCTCTCTCCAAACGGCAGCTACCGACCTGCCTCTTCTGGCCTGCACTCCTGGTTCCGGCGAATCAGCGGGCGGGCGACTGCCTGGGCGCAGACCCCCTTCTTGGCATTGGCGTGACTGGCATGCCCTGACCCACCGACTGCCCTGTCGACTGATCCATCGCCTGCTTCCTGTTGCTGGCTGTTGCTGGTGTTTCGTTAGCGGACATGGCATCTGATTTGGCAGCTTGAGCATTCCATCCCATCCCACCTCTTATCGTGGGCCGCAGTGATGGAGCCGCACATGGCAACCACCAGGAAACCTTGCCTCGAGTGGCAACCGGATAAGGACAGGCCAGAACACATTCTGCTTCTGGTTCGGCCGCGTCGCACCAGCTCGTCCGCCCTGGGAAGCCCACCCACCCCGACCTGGCGCCATGACCGACCCGACTCCCACTCTCCCGCCAACCTTAAATACACCCGCCGTGCCACCGCGATTCCACACTCCTGGTTCTCTTCGTTCCACGTCCCAACTACCCCCATCCCATCGACACCCGTCAACCCGTCTCCCGCCAAGTCAGGCCGGGAGCCCTTCTTGCTGGTGGTCCAGCAGTTCATCTGAGACTACCCGACGCAGAAACACACAATAATGGACGAGAAGACGGCGGCTATCGCCGACCCCGCGGGGACGGTTCGCCCGTTCGCTGAGTCCCAGCCGCCTGTTGAGGACATGTCCGACCTCAAGACTCACAATGTCGCCATCGAGAAGGCTGGCTCAGACGCCGAGGAGGAGATTGTCGAGGAGGATCTCTACCGGCCTCTGCTCATGGATCCCACCATCCCCCACGAGCCGAACCCGCTCACCATCAGGGCTGTCGTCGTCGGCTGCATCCTGGGAGCCCTCGTCTGCGCTTCCAACTTGTATCTCGGTGAGTCCTGGCTCCGCTTCCGCCGTGCTGTCGGCCCGACCCGATGGAGCACGACCGAGATGCGCCATGGTTGACTGCTAACACGCGCCCGCCAGGTCTCAAGACCGGTTTCACATTCAGCGCCAACATGTTTGGCGCAATCTTCGGCTACGGTATCCTGAAGCTGCTGGATAAGGCCGGTAAAATTCCCATCATCGGCGGCAACTTCGGCCCCCAGGAGAACTCCATCGTCCAGGCCGCCGCCACCGGTGCCGGTGGTACCGCCGGTATCTTCGTTGCCGCCATTCCCGCTATGTACCGCCTCGGCGTGATGGGCGAGGGCACCCCCAAGGACGAGATTGGTGCCATCTTCACCATCACCCTGATCGCCTCGTTCATCGGTATCTTCTACGCCACTCCTTTCCGTCGCTTCTTCATTATCCAGGTCGCCCGTGAGCTAGACCTCATGTTCCCGACCCCGACCGCCGTCGCCCTGACCATCCGCTCCATGCACGCCGGCGCTGCCGGCAGCGTGGAGGCCGTCAAGAAGCTCAAGATGTTGATGATCTGCTTCGTCGGCGCCCTGGTCCACCGTGTTGGCTCTTCCTATGCCATCGGCATCCTGTACGACTGGCATCCCTTCACCTGGATCCACATCTGGAGCGGCTACAAGAGCTGGGCTCTGAACATCGAGTCCTGGGGCTGGTACTTCGAATGGACTCCCGCTTTCATCGGCTCCGGCATGCTGATCGGTCTCAACCCCGCCATCTCCATGTTCGCTGGTGGCGTCATCGCCTGGGCCATCATCGGCCCCACGCTTGTCCACTACGAGGAGTGCATCGGTGTCGACGTCTCCGGCGGCGACCCCAAGTGGGATGGCCTCTACAGCTTTGCCTCGCTCAGCGGCCTGGGCAAGCGCAAGCCGTCTCCCCGCTATTGGCTGCTGTGGCCTGGTGTCATGGTCATGGTCTGCTCCTCCATGGCTGAGCTCTTTATCCAGTACAAGGCCATCTGGGCCGCTCTCAAGTCGGTCTGGTTCCAGTCCTGCGGCGGCATCAACCACATGCTTGTCAAGCGCGGCAAGACGAGCCCCTTCTTTGCCAAGCACGGCGCCCCCATGGTCAAGGACGAGAACATCGTTGAGGACCCCTTCCCGGCTGAGCAGCAGGTCAAGACCTGGATGTGGGCTCTTGGCTTCCTCGTCACGACCATCATTGGAATGATCGTCTTCCACTTCCAGTGGGATACCCACCCGGGTCTCACCATCCTGGCCATCTTCCTAGCCTTCCTTTTCTCCTTCCTCGCCATTCAGATCGGCGCCGTTACCGACAACACCCCGCTCACCGCCGCCGCCAAGGCCTCGCAGCTCGTCTTCGGTGGTGCCACTTCGCACAGCGGCTACACTGTCCAGCATGCGCAGAAGATCAACCTTGTTGCCGGTTCTCTTGCTTCTGGTAGCGCTGACATGGCCACCTCGCTCGTCAGTGACTTCAGGACCGGCTTCCTCATCGGTACCTCCCCCATCAAGCAGTGGATTGCCCAGTCCATCGGTGCCTTTGTTGCCGTCTGGCTCGGGCCCGGCCTGTTTGTGCTCTTCACCTCGGCCTATCCGTGCATCTACAAGGATATCACCCCGGAGCAAGAGGCCGCTGGCGTGAAGTGCTCCTTCCTGGTTCCCTCCGTGTCCGCCTGGGCCGCCGTCGCCCAGGCCGTTACCGACCCCAGCATCTCCATCCCGCTTAAGAGCGGCATCTTCGCCATCGTCATGGGCGTCGTCTCCATGCTCCAGGTCGTGTTCCGCCATTACTACCTGGTTGGCCCCCGTCACAAGTTCCGCAGGTGGCTCCCCAACTGGGGTGCCATCGCCCTGTCTTGGGTTATTCCCGCCCCCGTGTTCGCCAACGCTGCGCTGCTTGGCGCCATCCTTGCCGCACTCTGGAGGAAGTACCACCTCAAGACTTGGGATATCTACGGCTATGCCGTCGCTGCTGGTATGTTGCTTCCCTTTTCTCGACCCTTTGCTTGCCCGGCCACTAACCATCTTTCTTTATACAGGTTTCATTGCCGGCGAGGGTCTCGGTGGTGTCGTCAATGCCGTCCTCACGCTTGCGGGCGTCGATGGCGGCGTCTACGGCAGCATGATTGCCTGCCCTGGCGAATCGTGCTAGTCTGTGTCTCGGCTTTTCGTGCAGCAGCACGTCTTTAGGGAAAGACCTCGGCGTTGCTGCTGGGTATCACAGATACCCACACACAGGGAGACAACGTCCCCTTCATACTCATCATACCAATTTGCATTTTTCGTTCTGGCACGTCGGAAATGATACCGTGATACCAATGAGATAGTAGGGCTTGATGCCTGTAATGATACTGGATGCGTGTGCTACTTTTTTTTTAGCAATGTTTTGTAACTACGTGATTTTTCCAATGTTTTATCCATATCTACTTCGGCACTGGCGTTGAACAGAAGGGGTTTGTCTTCCATCAACTGTTAAACAATGACAAGTCAACTCCTGTCTAGACATTAATCCCCATGGAGCACGGTTGAGAGACCCTGGAAGCCAATCAAGTCATAACGCTTCAATTACCAATGCTTTCCCATATAGCGACCCAAGATGAAACCGCTAGTTAGTTATATATAAACTAGGTAATCATCATATCATTCCACCCAGCCAATCAGTCATTCATGCTCCCGTCCTTTCCTTTCCTTTCGTTCCGTCCTCTATCTAGGCGACCTCTGTCTCGCGTGCGTGCGGCACCTCCTTGTCCTTCTCCTTCCCCCTGGTCTCCTCCTCGGTGGTGATTGACTTCTCGGACGAGTCGCTGACGCCAAACAGCTTGTCCATGTGCTCGAGCGAGATGCCCTTGGTCTCGGGCACAAAGAACCAGACGAAAAAGAACATGGAGAAGCAGAAGCTGCCGAAAATGAGGTATGTTCTGTGGGGAAAGGGGGTTAGGTATGGGATTCCAGAGGGGGAAGGGTGGGGTTGTGAGGAGAAAGCTTACCCGTATCCGTCGCTTCCTACCGTGACGAGCATCACGGGCACGCAGCGGGCGACGACGAAGTTGAAGAGCCATTGGGTGGCGGCGGCGTAGGAGACGTTGAGGGAGCGCAGGCGGGCAGCCGGAATCTCACTGGCGTAGATCCAGCAGGCGGGGCCCCAACCGAATTGGAAGAAGCTGGAGGAAAGGGGTCAGTCATGTTCTTTGTATCAAAGAGAGTCCAGGAAGACTTACGCAGCAAATAGGAAAATGGACACTAGAGCAACGTAGCCAGCGGGCGGCACCTCCTGGCCGGGCTTGGGCGGCGCGATGCGCACGTACAGGCCGATGTAGAACATGGCAAGACCCTGGGCAATCGAGGTCCACAGCAGACTGCGGCGGCGGCCGAGCGAGTCGGCCATGAACAGCAGGAAGCAGATGCAGCCGGTGACCTTAACAATGCCGTAGATACCGGTGCTGAAGAGCGAGGTCGAGGTGCCCGTCAGGCCCAGGTTCTTGAAGATGGTCGGGGCGTACGTGTTGATGGCGTTGGTGCCCGTCATCTGCTGGCAGATCATGAGGACGATGCTGATGAGCACACGGCGGCGGTTGCCTGGGATGGTCCACATCTCGCGCTGCAGGTTCCAGAAGGTGGCGTCGCCGATGAGGCGGCGCTCGTGCTCGAGCTGGTCTCGGATTTCCTGGATCTCCTCCTGGATGTACTCGTGTGTGGGCGGCAGGTTGCGGATGCGCGAGAGCACGGCCTTAGTCTCGTCCCAGCGGTCACGACGGGCCAACCAGCGGGGTGACTCCTGGCAAAGCAGCATGGAGAGGCAGAGAAGGAGGGCGGGAAGCGCTTGGATGGCGAGCGGGAAGATGTACATGATGGCCTTGGAGGGGAAGTGGATGCTGACGGAGTAGTTGATCCAAAAGGCGATCATGCCACCCGTAACGATGAACAGCTGGTACAGGCCGGTGAGCAGGCCGCGGATGGCGCGGGGCGCGTTCTCGGAGACGTAGATGGGGTTGATGGTACTGGCGGCGCCGACACCGAGACCGGCGATGAAGCGACCGGCGTACATGGGGCCCAGGTTGCCGCCAGCGGCGGACTGCATGATGACGCCAATGATGATGATGAGAGAGACACCGATAAGGCACCATTTGCGGCCGAAGCGATCCGTCAGGGGCGAGGCGGCCAGGGCACCAGCAAAACAGCCGGCTTGAAGGGTTGAGACGATGTTGGCGGCAAGGTTTGCTGATGCTGGTGACTTCGGGTCGCCGAGTCCGAAGTCTTTGATGAAGGGGTCCAACACAATGACACCGCCAATGACGGACGAGTCCCAACCGAACGACATGGCGCCAAAGCAAGCCTGGGAGACGATTTCATGTCAACAATTGCTCCATAAACATGGCTGAGGTATCATCACTCACCGAGCATGCAAGCAGATACACGCGCCAGCCATAGATCTCGGGCGGGTCCGAGGCCATGGCCTCGTTCCGCACGATCTTCCGTAATACCTTCGTCGACAGCGACATGATGGGCTGCCTGTCAGGGTCGAGGAGGTGGTGTGACAGTTGAGATCGGGGGTATCACAATCGAGCTGGGGGATTCGAGAATATTAAGCGCGGAGACGACCCCAGATGCCGGGACTCGGGGGAGGAGTGAGACATGGGCAGCAGCAATCCGGGCCTTTTTGTAGTCGCACCGCGTCTCCGCGATATCAGCCATGGGTCTGTCGACGCCCTTCTGGGAATCTGGGTGCCATCGTCTGATTGGGGGGTCCCCAGGTCTCGATCCCGGAGAGACTCCATGTGCAATGGCACGCCTGGCGGTGGGGGGATGGATGATGTTCCTTTCAAACAAGCTGGATGCTGATGTTCGCGGAGAAGGGAGCATCGCGACGGTCATGGCGGATGAAAGTGCGCCGGGTGCCGCCCATCGTCTGGCCATGTCGGCGCTAGGGGGAGCAACCCCAGGCCACGATCCGTTTTCCACTTTTTTCCACCAAAAGGAGGCGGTGGCGGGGGACGGGACACATCCTGCAGCACGTCCAACGGTTTTCTTGACGGTCCCTGTCCCGTGCCAAGACGGGCGACCAGAAGCTGTCGGGTCTTGCGACCGAAGAGTACAATTCCCCGAAGATGCGAAGCGAGTGTCGGGTGTGGAAGAGGCCATTGTCGATCGAGCTGCGGCCAGCTGGGTTCCCGACCGTCGCGCTGGCCGCTGGGCTGGGAGTCTCAGAGCAACATCGATCACGACGCAATTGACTTGGACTCTGTCTGAGGTGGAGAAGGGCAGCGGCATTGAAGATCGCGCCGCTCTTGGATGCCCGGTCCGTATTAGCCTGTTCGCGATGTGTGGGGTAATCGGGCAGGAGGTTGGAAGGTTCAAGGTTCGAAGTTGGGGTTTCTGGAGCCAAAAAGGCGGGGGAGGGGCCCTGGGGAACGCGCCAAGCATTTTTCGGAACGCCTTCCCAGTTTCCCCCAAGTTCTCACCATCACAACCTGAAACTTGAACGTCCAGCATTGAGTTCATTGCCTCGGTCATTCCATCTCGCCCCGCGTTCGCTTGAAACGCATTTCTCGTGGAAGCATGGATTTTGACAAGAGCTTCTCTTTTGGAAAATCACCACGATCGCGGACGACCCCGACACAACCATCATGATCAACAACATTCGACAACAACAGGTGAGGTTTGTCCACGGATTCTGCTGCCGTTTGGAGATACCCTTCTCCAATCACAAGCATCTGTCGAGGCGTGTCCTGGAGACGGCTCCAATTTAGCCAGGCGAGGAATGGCTCGCTCCGTCCGTCCATCCCCATGCATTTCCCCAACCTGACCGGCATGCTCAGACAAGCGATGCCAGTCCGTCTCCCACACTGCCGGGGCCTGGGGTTCACTAGGGTCAGGTGCTGACCCCTGTCGTGGATTAATCCATCCGCCATTTCTCCACGAATCAAGGACCATCACACGGACAACCGGTTCGTTGACGACCACGCCAAGCACGTGGACAGAGTCAGAGTTACATCTCGGGAAACTGGGGAAGATGCAGCCGAACAAGGCTTTGTGCAGGCTCACTCAAGAGGATGTGACATTTCTGGGCTGTCATGCAGATGCGCGTCCCAAATCCCCGGGAGCAGGTCCAACGGGGAATTTTGATTTACAGGAGCTGAAGAGCTGGCGCCGAGATGCTCGCCGATCCCCTTATCAGCGTCCTGGGACGAGATCCTGCCAAGCGCAGGTTCAACATCAATTGCAATTCCTTCCAACAGGACGCCATCGTGTCGTTCAGTGGCTGGCAGTATTGTTGCTTCTATACTTTCCTCCAATCAGCTGCATCAGACGCGGTATCAGAGTCTCTCTATGTTCACCTGGCCAGGAGACGGCTGCCTCAGGGCGAGTGGGAGGTGATGGTGCTTGAGGACTACCCGCAGACGACAGACGATGGGCACAACACGGTTCAGATAGACATTTGCCCTGGGGACGGCACCATCCATCTTTCCTACGACCACCACTACGATGTGTAAGCTGCCAGCGATGTCCCTTGGTCTCACAGAGATAGATCTAGGGGGGGGTCGAGATACTGACGACTCCCAGACTCAGGTACCGCTACTCTACCCGTGGCCTGGCCACAGAGCCGAGCAGCTTTGAGTGGACCCCCGCTCTTTTCACGCCGACCCAAGACCACCTCCCCGGCATCCCATCCACCCACAAACACTTCGGAGACATGACTTACCCGCGCTTTGGCTTCCTCGGCGTCGACATGTTCTGCTCCTTCCGCGACGGCGAGGCCGGGCTGGGCAACGACTACCTGTACCTCTACAATAGCAGCACCGGGCGGTTCGAGTTTGTGGGGTGCCACCTGACGGGCATCCAGAGCAACCCATACGTCCACAGCATGGACTACCGGAACGGCAGACTCCATGTAACTTGGGTTTACCGCGGCTTTCGTGCACTACGATGGGTGGGATGACCCTCTGGACACGAAGCACAAGCAGCAGTCCGGGCCGAATGGGTCGGAAAACAACCACAATATCTGCTACGCGTTCAGCGACGACAAGGGATACCCTTGGAAAAATGGCGCGGGGCAAGTCGTGGCGGACTTGAGGAAGGGCCAGACTGTCGCCAATGACGGCGAGGGGATTGTTGTTTTTGGTATATCCAAGAACTCGAGCCTCTCGAATTAGGAGGCGCAGTCTGTCGACCAGGATGGTGGCATCCATGTGTTGAACAGAGAGACTGTCAGAGGCGTTCTGATGTGGAAGCACTATCACAGGTCACCCAGCGGTGAGTACTCCTCATCATTTCCATAGGGTGTGGTAGAGAAAAACAAGAGAAGCTGACAGCCCCCAGGCACTTGGGCGCAACGACCGATACGGCCCGTTCCCGGAAAAGCGCGCGGACGTCTGGCGGTGAGCAAGAGCGGCGATTTGTATGTCGTGCTTCCCAACTTCGCGGCGTTGGAGCTGCAGATTCTGAGGGCGTCCAAGGCGAGCGGGTATTGCAGCTACGACGAGGTCTGGGCCGGCCAGGGCTTCACTGGGGAGCCGCTGGTGGATTCGGCCAGGCTTGAGGTTGACGGCGTCTTGTCGTTGCTTGTGCTGGCTGAGGAAGAGGCAGGTCTAGGCGGGAGACAGGTCGCAGTGCTGGATTTCCAGCTGTGATGGATAGATCATATCCGCCACCTGGTGATGGGATTCCAAGAATTGCTGCCCAAATTTAGCTTGTCCTCGTAAGAATGCCATCTGAATCGCGGGACCATCGACCGTCGATGTGTGCCAGGCGTCCAGGCATCGGACATCATGGGCCGCCGCGGACAGCCGCGGCCACGCGCAGGTGGTCTTGGATCTGGAACGCGGACGGATCTGGCAGTGGCGTGGAATCTGATGCTCGTGGCATTCTAGAACACGGAAACAGGCGGTTGGGTCAGTTGGTGGTGCTGGCTTTCAGCTGGCCAAGGACCAGCCAAGCTCCAGGAAAGGCAACGGCATTTCACCCACAAAAATTTGGGGGCACTTTTCAGCTTGCGATGGTTGAGTCCTGCGTTCCGATTGGTCGCGGCAGACGAGCCCAAGATTCAGGGACAGCAAGGAGCCACAGACGATGCATACCTGTGGGCCGTGCTTCGGTGAGGTCCTGTCGTGCAAAATAAATTGGGAACTGAGTGCGGGTTAGGGTTTAAGCCTGCCTTGTGGCTCTTTTCTCAGCTGGCTACGTCCAGGAACAAACAACCTCGTCGCCGTGGCCAACTCCAAGGACCCACCATTTCGTCAAGTGCCGCATGAGGCGGCGGCGTGGTCGATCCGCCAAGCAACGCCATGCCTTAAGCGGCCAAGGACGGCTAACCGGTTGTGGAAAGCTCGGTGATGGCCCTAGCCTTTCCTGTTTCGACTCCAGCTGTTGCCTGCATCGTCTTCAGGATTTGCTGCTCCAACACCCCAAATCTCTCCTCCGTGCAACCATCAGCCCGCCAGGCCCCGTCTGCGGCTCTTCGATAGAGCACACGAGTGGGTACATACAAAGATGATCTGGCCCAAGATGTCTCTGTCTTCCCCAGCATTCAGCTCGCCTGTTGCTGTTGCTAGGGGTCCCCCCAGCTCGCAAGCCCGGAGCTGTCACAGCTGTAGCCCAGACCGTCGGGTCCTTCAAGACATCGAGCCTTCTTAAACGACCATCTCCATGGCCCGTCTCCTTCAAGATGGCCCTCGTCCGAGTCCGACCCCCAACCACAGTGCCGTCCCTTCACCTTCACTATCAGAGTCCATCCACTGCTTCCGGCTAGCTGACTCGGAACGACCTCGACGATCACGGGCAAGATTCACCATCGAAGAGCGGGAGAAGGTTTTGGGTGTTCGACGCCAGGGAGCTTGTTTGAGGTGCAGGATACTCAAAATTCAGGTTGGCATACCATCACACACGACGCTGAGCTCTCATCTTGACACACCCAGTGCTCGCTCGAGAACCCCTGTCAGCCCTGCCTCCAGTCAGCCGTGAAGGGCTCCGAGCGGAAGGTCCTCTCTTTCACCTACTGTGTGAGGACGCGGTTCGTCGACGTCAACATCTTTGACTCCTCGCCAACATCATCAGAAGCTTCAGCCATGCAGACAGAAACACTCCTCCAGACCATGAGCGGCCTGCTCGCCAGGATCGCCACCCCCGCCGACTTCACTCTCGCCCTCAATCCAGCCGCCTTCAACAACACCATGATCTCCTGGCTCACCGATCCATCATTCAACCTCCCCAACGGCAGCATCGTCGGCTTATGTTGTTCCAGCCTGCTGGGCCTCCAGTTTCAAGAAGATGAAACCACGACCAGCACAGACGGCCTCATCACCGACTTCCGCCGCTTCCTCCTCGCCACATCCCTCGCCCACTCCGGCTGGCGCGACGCCAACAGAAAACCCAGTATCAAACCCCGCGAGCTCTGCGCCGCGAGCCAATTATCAGGCTGCAGCCTCCTCAAACGCCTCGACCGCATCCTCACCCCGCAGTTTCTCGCCCGCTCCGGCCGCGAGTCGTGCCAGGTGCTGTTCCTCCTCGTTTTGGGAACCGTGCTTGGGGTGGGGTATTCGTCGACTCCGATGCTGGAGGGGGATTACCAGGCCTCGCCCGAGTTCCCATCTTCATCAGCAGCCACCGAGATGTTGAGTCCCGAGTTCCAAAGGAGTCCGACGCTGTGGCTGGCGATGAAAGAGCACTTGTGTCAGATGCTGGCGCATCATTTGATATTTGTCGGGTCGATGTTGGGGATCAGGTTCGAGACGGGGGTGGAGCAGAGGATTATTGAGACGGCGGTGGCGAGGTGGAATAAGGCGGAGGGGTTTGTGTGGGCTGATGTGGCGGGCTTGGAGAGGGAGGAGGGGAGGTGGAGGGATGGATTTGGGGGGGTGGAGATGCCGCGGGTTGTTAAGAGCGAGGAGACGGAAGCGGTTGTGAGGGAGAGGGGGCTTCCGCTATGGGGTGGTGGTGGTGTACCGACATCGGCACCATATTATCATTCTCCGGCACAAGGGTCTCCTCCAACTTCGACACCATATCCTCCTCCCGTGCCAGGGCCTCCGCAGCTGGTCCCAGTACCATGCCCGGAAATCCAGCAGTTCCAGCCGCGGACGGTTGACGACTGGTCGAGCAATTCGAAATCATATCTCGCCATGTTTGAGGAACAGGAAAACATGAGGTTTGCCGGGGAAGGAATCACTGCACAGCAAGCGTCATCTACACCAAGGACAACTCCCGAGTCGAGATATCCACGGCAAAGTCAGCCCACAACACAGCCCTACTCCTTTGAGACGAGAAACAGCGAGGTTGACAGAGTTATGGACTTCGCCCCAGAACAACCGCAGCCTCGCGAGAAGAAACGGCGGTCAATATGGATTGTCCGCCCGTATGATGCTGGGCCTGGGCAGGGGCTTGTCAATGTACATGCGCGGGTGAGGGGTGGCATGGGTATGGATACTATTCGTGCCTTTGTGTGACACTGGAGGAACGGCTGAGGCTTTGATGAGAAAGGAATTGGTACACGATGGGGAGGCGCTGGTCCTGTTTAACTGGTGGACTTGAAGACAACGTGATGATTCATGAATCTGGAGTTTGAGAATGGCTTGGGCATTGCATGGGGGCTAATAATAGATGAGATGTTGCCATTTTTAACTCCATGTTTGTGGTCTTGTATGGTGCTGAGTTCGGTCTTTGACGCATAGGATTCGACGGCGAGGCAGTTGCCTTTTTTCAAATGACATCAAACTCGAAAGAGACTGACTTGTTCTTTGTCACTCCAGCACAGATGACAAAGGTTTGGCCTTGAGGCACACAGCGACAGCGTGGATGGTTCCGACCGAGCTTCGAGGCTGCCCACTGTCGGGATGCTGTGACAAGGAAAGGGGATATTGGGAACCCAACGAGGCGAGAGGTTGAGGTACTTCAAGTAGCGCAGCCAACATTGGCTGAAGTTTTCGTAACGAGCGAGATGTAGATACTAATCAGGGAGCAAGCTGCTCTGCCTGGCCAGGAGACGTTGAAGGCAGATGGGAGGCAATTGGGTTATCATTTGGTTGGATGCAGGAGGGTGCTAGGTTATGAAGAGGAAGAACCTGGTTAACATCAAGGGCTGTGTTGAAGAGGCAGCCTGAGATAACTGGATTAATAAGGCGGAACCTGTAAACTGAACATGATGTCTGTGATTTGTTTGTATTACTTGTGCCTGTCTTGAGATCTTTGGACGCTTCTATCTGTACAGTCTATCTTCAATTATACCGAGCGCTGCCCGTATCTTTTCGTTTTTCCGCAAATCCCATGAACACCAAACTCCTTTTTCTAGTTCCCAATCTTGTCTATCCGTTCCGTTGTCCTCTTCGTACACCCTCCGGTCATTACAATCCCAATTTTGTCTATCCCCTGTCCTTTTCGTACACCTCCCTTCCCCTTCATGAACACCATTACCCCCATTCATCTCACATTACGCTACCGCCGCACCCCTTCCACCGGCGACAACGGCGGCCCACTGACATTCAACCCCGCGACATACCCCCTCCACCTCTCCTCCGCCCCCCCAAACCCAGCCATCAACCCGCCCATCACCACCCCCTTATCCTTCTCCTCCCCCAACTCCATCATCTTCCTCTGCTCCTGCACCACCGTATCCGCCCTTTCGACCACCCTGTGCAGCTCAGCACGGATCGCGTCCTCGTGCTCGCCGACAGCGACCTGCTCGCGGTGCAGCGCCGTGAACCCTTCGCGCAGGGCCTGCAGCTCGGAGAGAAGGGGCAGTTGGTAGTTCGAGATGTGCTGCGTGTGCTTTTCCTGGAGGGCGGCGATTCGGGAGCGGAGAGCGCGCAGCGCGGGGAGGTGCGCGTTGTCGTTGTCGTTGTAGGAGGTCGGGGAGGGCGCGAAGATGGGGGGTTGTTGAGGTTTGGTGTTGGAGGAGACGGAGCCGCGGGAGCGGCCGGAGAAGGCGGTCGATGAGGTTTGCGAGGGGGGGAGGCTGCTGACTTTGATGTTTTCGAGTTGGCGCCCGCTCCAAGTGCAGTCCCAGAAGGTTAGCAGGGTCCAGAACTTGATGAAGCTGTGGAAGTAGGCAAAAGCAACGTAGGCGGGGAACAGGATAATGTCTTGCGGGTGCCGACGGAAGTAGTCAAACACCTTGATGGTCTTGGTGAAAAGAATCCAACATACCAAGCCGATGAGGCTGTTGCGGGGAAGCGAGGAGTGAGCGAGGAGGTACACGAGCGCCGAGTCTGTGGGGAGAGCAAAGTTGGTCAGAGAGGTCAGATACACAGCGTACACGCAGTAAGGTTGGGTGGCCCAGACGGTGCGGTCTGTGACGAGACTGCAGACGTTGGATCGCCAGGTGGTGCGCGCCCAGCGCCGGCACTGGCCCAGGAACTTGGTGTGCAGCGGGTATTCAACCCCGAGTGTCGTCTCCATCACGGTCTCCTCGGTGTACTGAATCTTGATCTTCCAGCCCTGGCGCACAACGAAACGGGTGTTGTAGTTGTCATCATCCGGGTTCAGGGGGCCGAAAAGGCCAAAGAAGAACCTCTCGTTGGTGTAGCCGGGGAGGAACTCGGGGTGCTTGAGAATCTCAGTGCGGATGGCGCAGGTTCTGCCAGAAACGACAAATACACCGCCGTCGACAGAGTTGGTGGCGCGGATCTCGAAGTTGTGGCGGCAAAGGTACGTCGCTCCAAGCATGTTCCAGATCCGACCCCAGATGTTCAGCCCCTTCTCCCGGATCACTCGCTTGTTGGTTCCGACCAGACCGACTGCTGGGTCTTCAAAGGCGCGGAGCATCGACTCGAGGTACTGGTGGCCCCAGAAGACGTGGTCGTCGAGCAGCACGGTGATGGAGGTGTCGATATGGCGTGTGGCCATCGCTACTTGCTCGCGCTTGCTGGCGACCTGGGTCCTCTCGACGACGAACTGGATTGACTCATACTCTTGTCGGAACTGGCGCACGCGGGAGAGGGCCTGGGCGTAGAGCTCGTTGCCTGCGGTGATGATGATGATCTTGGCCGGCTTGTTCTCGGCGCAGCTCCTGACGCACTCGGTGAAGCCGCCGCGGTGAGGGTCAACGGTCGGAATAATTGCCGTGACGTTCCTGGATGGCAAGTAAGTCGGGGTGCCCTGGGGTTTGGGCGCGGGAGAATAACGCCAGAATGCGACGAGGTTGACGACAAAACGAAGGTATCGCCATGTGAAAAGACAGAGAAACCAGAACAGGTAGAAATCGTTGCCAGCAAGCCAATGGAAGATAGCATAAAAATTAGCAACAACGACGAACATGACAGCAAAATTAAGAAGAGCTCGGAGTGTCCTCCGGCGCGTGTCCCTGATCCCATGCTGTGGTGTTGGGACGGGGTGGTCGGCCATTGCCTCTGGGAGGTCGGGTTTTGAGCAAGTCGCTGATTGAGGGGCCATTGTGTGGCAGCGTGGGAGTATTTCGTGGGCTCACGGCGGCAGAAATTGTGTGCTGGATTTGTTTTGTTTTTTCCCCTTTCGTCTTTTTTCTTTTTTCTTTTTGTTCTTTCAGTTTCGATCTTATCGAAACTTCGAATGGAAGCACAGCTTGGTAAAAGGATATCTGAATACTCGAGTAAAACACTTGATCTTATCAGATTTGTATGAATGAGAAGCAGTGTTCTCTCCATGGCCTGAACAATTGAAGTTATAAGAACCAGACTCGGAGTGTGTCAAAGGACTCCGCTGCTTCCTTGGTTCACAATGCACTTGTTTTCGAGCCGAGCTTTCCTGGGCCCAAACAATGGGCAAAGGCCAGATCGAGGACAATGACCCTGCAAAAGACCTGAAAGGTAATTAATACAACAAGATTCATTCATCCAGGCCCGGCGCCCTTTTGTTCCGAATTGAACCACACCAAAGCGGGAAGTCGAGTTCGGAGACAAAGGCTGAGAACTTCACAAGACAAACCCCTCAAAGCATCCGAAAAGCATTTTCGCTACTTCGCACCACCGCCACGGTTTCAGCCATCAGTGGGGGTCTGGCTACTTTCCAGTAGTGTTGTGGCTCATTGTGCCGAAATCAACCATCGACAATGAGAGACGAGAGTGCACAGGGCTGGGAAGCCATGGATCATGGATGTTGTTGCCAAGATGGCCATGTCCAACAAAAGTCGCTGGAAGTGGTGTTCATATTCCTATCCACTGAGATGCACAAAATCCGCACAGCTCTTCGCTGGTAAACCCACAGACGTTCTGAACCCCGAGGCCTGCTGGCCCAATGTCTCTATGGTATCTCGCTGGTAACCACCCACGACGCTCGCAGTGGTCCGTGTTGCCGCTCCCCACCGCTGATGTCGCACAAACGCCCGCTCCATGCGCCGAAATGCACTCTGCAAGACAAGGGCAGCCATGGAAATATGCTGCTGTCCCTCCTACGCCAGTTTCTTTGGCCGCGCTCTCCGCCAGATCACGCGAAATGTGTTGGGATCGATCCAGTGGTGCTTGGGGTCATACCAGGCTGAGATACGAAACTGGAGGAAAGCCTTGGGCGCGTTCAGCTCAACGTACCCCGAGATGTAGGCACCTCCCCGTGGAGGGTCGTCCAATGTAGCCACCCACTCCTTCCTGTAGGCGTTGAAGGAGTTCAGGATCGCCTTTTGGGCGACACGAATCCTCTCCACATCTTCGGGCGAGAGTTCATCATCAGGCGTGCTAGGCACTTTGTTGTCAGACGCACCCGAGGACCCCGCAGCAGCCGATTGGTCTGTTGAGGAAGCCATGGATCCCGCTTCGTTGACTTTCTCGGGTTGTTTGGTGGCTTTGTGCTGCATCGTCTTGGTTGTCGTGGGAACGGGTGCGGGGCTCCCCAGAGCGCGCCGGATCGGATCGGTAGGTTGGCTCCCAAGAGTCAGGTTGAGCCCGAGGGCCTTGGCGATTTTCGGCGCTGTGTCCGCATATACCTCCTTGGCGAAAGTCCAGACACCCATGGCAACAGGTCGCGGCCAGTATGCGTGTTGAATGAACTTTGCGTGATCTGGATCGACTTCGGCGCTTTTCAGACGCAAACCCTTACTATCGTAGTGCAAGCTATAGCGTGGGTAAGTAGCGATCCCATAGCGAAGCCATTCGCATCTGTGGCAAAACATACCCGGTGCACTCGTATGTGGGCGGCGCCCTGGCAGGATATTGTATATCCAGCCAAAAGCAGGAGTGCGTGATGTCAGCTCCAAACCTTTGTGTTATAGCGGGTGTGTTTTTGGCGGCTTGGAGAACATATGCGGCAATGCTATCTGAAAAGCAGTTGAGGTCAGTCAGGGGCGCGACCTAGCTTCTGGCTGCGGTGACCTACCTCGAATGGCCAACTCTCTCCCATCTTCTGATATTTTGATGAACTCCTTCCATTCCGGGTCATTCCTGGAGTATATCTTCCCGGGGATCTTTTTCAGGGTTAGAGGAAGCGGGAGGAAGAATCCGCCGACCTGGTCGCCATCCTCATCGTGCAGATCGCCGTACTCATCGTCCCAGGCCTCCCAGGAACTCGCATCGTCTTCGTCCTCGTCCTGGTCCCCGTCCTGGTCCTTGTCCTTGCTCTCGTTCTTGTATTTGCTCTCGTTCTTGTCCTTGCTATTGTCATCCTTGTCCTTGGGCTTCAAGAAGTCGGGGGTGGGAAGGAGCATGATTAGGATAAACAGCCCAACCGTCCATTTGGTAGGGCTGTATTTGCCCGCGGTCAGCAGATGCTACGGGCGGAAGCGGGGGCAAGGGCACAGTTGTCGCCTTACCGAAGAGTTTTTGCTAGCCACGACGAGGGTTTCTTGAGCCTGACCCGTTCGAAGCGAACCGTTTGGCCGCTGGGCACGCGCGCCAGTCTCGAAGGCCGAAGGAACGGTCGTAGTGATTGATAGAGACGCGACATGGCGTGAGGAGGGGGCGCGCCAACCCGGCGGCCGAGGGAGAGAGGGGCACGAGACGGGCACGGGACGGAAAGGGGGGGATCGGAGGGTGGCACTCTGGAGGGTTGTGCAGGTGTCGACGCTGAGGAGGAGGCTGTCTCGGATTCAACGAGGGGAGCGGACGGAAAAGAGTGTTGCTAAAGATACAGCCGCGGCGTCGTAATTACGATAGTGGCCGCAGGTTGGAAGAGCGCGGGGCGACACGACGCCTGGAGGAGAGGGGCGGGTGGTGACGACGGGAGGGCGAGAAACAGGCGTCGAGCTTTTGAGGTGACCCAGGTTGTTGTCGGACAGCGTCCATCAGCCTTCCATCCCATCAGGACCCTTGTTCGCGATTTTGGGGGGTCTTGGCTCAGCGGGTCTCGGGTGACGGGTTCTGGGCCGCGTGCCAGGTTGTGGGGGGCTGAATGCATACAGCGGCCTGGGCTGGCAGCTGGCGATAGGCCTGCAGCAGACCGTCAGCTGAGCGTGACGGGGCAGGGATCGCAGAGCACGGCCAACATGGATTGGACCCAATCCATGGAACTTGCTCCATCCAACATCGGGACCTTGAACTTGTAACCATCAACATCCAGCCATCACCAACCCTCCGCCGCACCCTTCACCGACACTCCCTGCGCCCCGGCCAACCGCACAATGAGGCTGATCGCAGGCCTGACAGCGGCTGCCCTCTCGGGCCTTGCCGTCGGGGCGAGCCAACACC
This sequence comes from Amesomyces nigricolor, assembly GCA_004802645.1. Lineage (NCBI taxonomy): Eukaryota > Fungi > Ascomycota > Sordariomycetes > Sordariales > Chaetomiaceae > Amesomyces > Amesomyces nigricolor. The sequence goes on along the minus strand of SRKS01000008.1, from coordinate 662,471 downwards.
AGAGCGCAGACGTCTACTTGTTCCCGCCGTCGTCATCGCAACCCCAGAGCTCGCCCCAACCCCCCAGCATCCCCAAAGAAGTCGCCCGTCACATCCTCCTTCAAAGGGCAAGCATCGCCGCCGTTGCCCTCTTCATACGTCACACCTCATTGCTAACCTCTTGAGCAGACGTCGAGACAACGATACGGCAGCGACCTACGCGACATCCCCAGCTCTGTCGACGCCGAGACCGCCGTTAGCCACATCGCAAGCTTCGGCAGGAGCCCCGTGCCGCTATTCACCCGCCCCGAGAAAGCCGATGCCTCACAGCTGGTCATCATCTTTGAGGGTGCCACTGCCGAGCACTCCAGCCGGCTGAAGGAGAAGCTCGGGAGCCATGTCGCCTTTGCCATCTCCGACCCGCCGTCAGCCACGGCCAACAACCGTTTGATGGCGCTTTTCCAGAACTTGGGCGTTGCCCAGTCTCAGCAGTGCGAGCTGTCGGCCGCGATCAACCCGTTTGAAGCGGACTGCTGGACCGGGCCCTCCTCGGTTGTCAAGTACGACCTGCGAAAGGTCCGTTAGCCCCGCCTCCCGCGCGATTTAGGACGATCATGCTGACTGCTGAGCCGGAACAGGCCCCGAAGACGATCGACTCCCTGTTCGACAACCTCGTCCGGATCGAAAAGTTTGCCAGCAACGGCGACCTCGAGCTCCTGCTCGTCGCCCTGCCCGAGTCCAGCCGCACATCTAAGCTCAACCACTGGAGCGCGGCCGCCGCTGGCGCAGCCAGCAGCTCGAACGACCTCCGCCGCCGGCGCGACGCTGAGACAGTCCTCTTGGATAACCAAGAAGAGCCTGCCGAGACCAACCCCACCCCCCACCAAAAGACGGATGCCAAACAACCCCCCGCGAAGAACTCGCCCCCCCCTTCCAAGTCGGTGCACCGCGCCAAGGCGATCCCGCAGTGCTTCGGCTCGTTCAACGCCTGCATGGCGCAGACCAACAATTGCTCCAGCCACGGCGAGTGCGCCAACAAGTACGCCAGCGGCGGCGGCAACTCGACCTCCCCCTCGACAAACGCTGCTGCCGCGACCTGCTTCACGTGCGCGTGCAAGGCGTCGGTTGTCGAGCGCGGCGAGGGCGCCAAGACAAAGGGCCGCAAGACGGTGCATTGGGGCGGGAACATGTGCCAGAAGGAGGACGTTAGCGTGCAGTTTTGGATGATGGCTGGGTTTACCGTGACGATTGTGGGTGCGGTGGCGTTTGCGATTGGTTTGTTGTTTGGGGTGGGCGAAGAGCAGCTGCCTGGTGTTATTGGTGCTGGGGTTAGCAGGTCTAAGTAACTGCCGCAGGAAGGGAGCGTTGTAGTGGTTCTGGAATGTCATGCTGTGTTTTTCTTGTCTCAATGGGCTGGGTTTAAGGGGGAGAGGTTTTGCGCACTGTGATGGTGTATCATATCTGGCGTTGGGATGGCGGGCACGGTTGAGTGTATCTTGTAGACAGTAACGGCATTCAATGCACTTGGTTATGGTTCACTTGATGTCGAGTTGCATACGTTGATCTGGCATCTATGGGTTCGAGTCTGCCGCTCAATCCATCTCGACATCTCGCCTCGTGGGCGTCGTTCCAAAGCTCTCAAGACCCCTTTCCACCGGCAGATCTCCTGCAATCCCCGGCGGCAGCGGCCTCAACGGCGACTGCGTCACCAGCTTCGACACATCCCCCATACTCCCCCCAGCGCTGGCCACCACAGCCTGGTACTTGGCCCCTGCCTGGTTTAAAATCTCCTGCACCTCCTTCTCCCGCGCCAAAATCTCCTCCTTCTCCTTCTCCAACCCTTCTATCGTCGCGCGCTTTTTCATCACCTCGTCCTCCAACCCTTGCACAGTCTCTCTCATCCGCTGCAACACCTCCCCCAGCTTTGGCAGCGGCTTCATGCGAGGGATGGCGTCGGCCCCAACGGCCCCATCCATATCCTCATCCTGCTCCTGTCGTTGTAACCCGTCCATCCCCGCCCGCCGCTGCGCAGCCTCGTACGCGGCGCGCCGCTCCGCTTCGCTGTCGTCGCTCTCGGCGTCGGACCCGTCCTCGGCGGCTTGGATCAGCTCCGCCATCTCCCGCCGGTGGCGCTTCGCAGCTTCCCGCTCGGCTTTGCGACCGAGGGCGAGCCCGCCGTCGGAGACGAACTCATCGTAGCCTTCGCCGAGATCTTCGTCTTCGGCTATGAGGCGGGAGTCTTTCGTCTTTGACGGGAAGTGGACCGTCATTCGGCCGCTGGTTTGGGGGGTTTGGTCGTCGTCGGAGCCGCCTTCGAGGGAAATAAAGTCCGTCTTGTGGGCGAGGCGGGCGCGCCGTTCTTTGCGCTCGCGGATCTCGGCTTCGGTGAGGATGTGGGCGGTGGCGGTGAGCGCGGCTGCGGGGGGTGCGACGGCGGTGGATTGGACTACGAGTGCGCCTTCGAGCTCGGACGGGTCGAGATCCATCTCGTCGGGGTCGTGGATGTGCAGGGAGGCGATGTTTTGCGGGGTGTTGGGTGTTGAGCTTTGGAGCTCTTCGAGGTACTCCTTGTTGTATTTAGGCCGCTCCTCCTCGCCGCCGAAGCGCATGGCGAGGTTCTGGAGGGAGGCGGGCTTGCGGAGGGCATTGGCTCCGAGGAGACGCTGGCTGAGGGGCTTTTTCGGGGTGAAGGGTTTCGCTGATGGGGCAGCTGCCTCGACACCGTCTGCTGGGGCTTCGCCGGGGCCGAAGGACAGTCGAGATGCTGGGCCGCGCTTCTTTGTTTTGGTTGAGCCGGAACGGCCTAGCCCCGGGCGGATGACGACTGGTGTGCCAGAACCATCATCGTCGTCGTCGCCACCTGGCGCGGCGGGTGCGGATGCCGATCCCTCGTCTTCATAATTGATGTTGATGCTCTTGCGCAAGGCGGATGCCTTCGCGGGCTTGTTGCGGCCGAACTTGATGCGCCCTGGGGGCGCTGACTCTGTCGGCAGCGCATCAGCTTGCTCGCTCTTTGGTGGTCGGGGAATCAGCAACGGAGGGCTTTCGAGGGGTGCTCGGCCTGTGGATGGCTGGTACTTACGGTCGCTTTGCTCCTCCTCGCCACTGTTCAGCGTGGGTTTTTGATCGTCGCCTTCATCGTCGAAGGTTTGGATAATGCGCGGTCTCCGCTTGGCACCAAAGGAGCTCATGGTGAGAAGATTGGACGGTTCTTGGTTGGGGCGTTGAAGAATCTCGAAGTTGCTTTGGAAGTCGAGGTCCAGCAAGGTTGCTAGCTTATCTTATCAGAGCGCCACGTGACATCACTCTCAGACAGGAGGTGCGATAAGATTTCCCAGCCAAGCAGTCACGCTTGAGAGCATCCACTTGCATCGAGACGGTCGCCAACAACTGCCCGCGACGCACAACCACGACAAGATGGCGCCCGCACAACCAGAACTCAAAAAGGTGTGTTTTGTCCACAGATTGGTTGCACCTGAGATTACTGACAAACTTCTGTTCACAGTACCTCGACAAGCGGCTGTTTGTCCAGCTCAACGGCAGCCGCAAGGTCCTCGGCGTCCTCCGCGGTTACGATGTATGCCCCCCCGTCTCAGCGTTGGAAGATCAGTAGCTGACGGTTAGATGTGACAGGTATTCCTCAACATTGTGCTAGACGACGCTGTCGAGGAGAAGGACAACGGAGAGAAGGTTAAGCTAGGCATGGTGGTATGTTGTGTTCCTTTTCGTCCACTGGCCCCTGCTAACCAGCCATCGCAGGTTATACGCGGCAACTCGGTCGTCATGCTGGAGGCTCTCGAGAGGATTGGTGGTGACGACAGGGGAGGACGCTAAGTTTTCGGACGCCATCTTCACATCAGCAAGCCATGGACGGGAGAAACATTGGAAATCCCTTCCGGCGGCACCTTTTTCTGCAATGGGATACTGTGGGAGCATGGTTTTGGGTCACGGCGTTCAATTGAGCAAGTTTACGAAACAAGGAACGGGGAGGATACGGGCAAGAAGCAGGGGCAATTTGAGTCGGCGCAAAGATACCCAACATCTCCGGACGCTCCCATCCACCCGACTGCCGCACCTCCGTCCAACCTTCTATCATGCTCCCAATGAAGGCATGCTCCGGATGCAGCCCATCCGTATCAGGGACGACAGGTTTCCACCAAATTCGCTAAGTTCTATTTACAAAGGCAGCACAGCGAGGACTTCGGCCAAGTAGGGACTTCGGGCGGGGTGAGTGCCTTATGCGCCTCGATGAACAACAGGGTAGACTCACAACAATAGAAGATGACCTTCCTGATCCACACCTGTTTAATTGAACAGGGCACACCGAGACTTTTGTGTTGGCCACAGGGTGTGGGCCGAGAGATCGATGGACCCGCAGACGCTGCCCCCTGTGCATGGGATTGCAGGAGAACAGTCTTTTTGGTTCGGTACCGATTCCCAAGAGTGGTATCAATTGACTGCAGCTAACAAAAAAGCAGCGCGAGGAAATAACTTCCTCAGTCATGCTCCCGGACTGCGCGGATGGAGCCAGAAGAGAACGTCGGTTCAGCACGCCCTCAATCCCTCCATGCCACCCGTCGACTATTGCCAGAGGCTAACAGCTCATCCCATCCATTCGACCTCCTGCTCCAAACCATCCGTTTACTCATCATAATAAGCCTCCTCATACTCCTCCTCATACTCCTGCCTCGCCTCTTCCAGCTCCTCCAAATCACTACTGCTAGCATCCGAATCCGCAGCCGCCTCCATGGCCTCCTCGTACTCATCACGAGCTTCGCGCAGCGACTCGCGGTCACTGCTGTCGATCTCGTCGCCGTTGACGTCATACATGGGGGTGACGCCGGGCGGGGGCGCGCTGTAATCGTCCTGGGTCGGCGGCGGAGCGGCGGCGTACTGGTTCTGGTCCGGCGGGGGAGAGGCGTAGTAGTAGTTGTTGGTTTCGTACACGACGGGGGCGGCAGCGGCAGGGGCGGCGGCGGATGCCTTTTGGCCGCTGTGTTCGTTGTCGGAGTCTTCCTCGGCTGGTGGGGGAATCAGTAATTTGGACGTAAAAGTGGTGGGAAGGGGGTCACTCACTCAGCTCATGGGCAATCACAGCGCCGGCAATGGCGCCAACAGCGAGACCACCGGCACCGGCCAGGAGCATGCCGCCCGCGCCGCTGCTCTTCTTCTCCTTTTTGTCCTTGTCACGGGACTCGTCATAATACTGGCCGGGGTGGCTGTCGTAGCCGGAGCCGCCATAGCCAGCAGGGGGCGCGCCATACGGAGAAGGGCCGCCGTGAGGAGAAGGGTCACCGTACGGAGAAGGAGCGCCGTACGGGGATGGGGCGCCATAGGAAATAGAGCCGTGGCCGCGAGTGTCTTCGCCGCCGGGGCCAGCGCGGTAGGCGGAGTGGTCGAAGCCGGGGGCCTCCCACTGCGAGCGGCCGGTGGCTTCCTCTACATCTGGGTTGTTGTCAGCGGAACGGACTTCTGAAGCTCATTGGTGAGCACTCACAGTACCAACGCTGGTGGCGGTCATCCCAGCGGGGCGTCCAGCCGGAGGGGATTGGGGGCTTGTCGGTCGGCGGGGTGTATGGCGGCGGGGGGCGGGGGCCGGAGTCCGGGGGGTAGGCATAGCCACGGTCTTGCGGCGGCGGGGACGAGTACTCGGATTGCTGTTGCTGCTGGGGCGGGGGGTAGTAGCCCTGGTGCTGCTGGGGCGGGGGCGACTGGTACTCGCTCGGGTAGGGCTGAGGGCTGGGCTGGCCGTATCCCTGATGGCTGCCCTGACCCGGGGGCGGGTACTGCTGCAGGGACGGGTAGTGGCCTGGCGGGAATAAGGTGCCGAGTCAGTAACTAGTTGGGTTTAGATGGGAATGGCTGGGCAGTGCTTGCCTTCGCGGGTGGCGGGCGCCGGAGTCTCATCCTTGCGCTCATCCTTCTTGTCGGAGCCGATGCCGAGGCCCTTGAGGTCATCGCTGAGACCGTCGGCCCATTTCTTGAAGAACGACATGGTGTTGTGGTTTGGGTAATGTTTGTGAAGATGGCTGGAGGGTTGAAGCTGGGAGACAAGGAAGGGAGCTGGAAGTTACGCTGTCACGAGTGGGCTTTTTATTCACATCGAGGTGCCACCGCGAGTTGGCTCCCTCCCGAAAGATTGGCGGCTCGAGCATGGAGCCGAGGTGGAGGGGCAGCTTCTGTCCCTCATTCCCTCGCTGTGTCCATTGACCCATTGACCCATTGACCCCACCATACGAAACCACGCGGAACCCATGCGATAGCATCACGACTAACCTCACTGAACGGGTGAATATGTCGTGTGTAGTGGGTCAGACAAGGACAATGGGAGGCCTGCCGAGTCATCTACGCCGTTCAGGCCATGAGTTCATGCGGGCGAGCAGCCCGTCGTCTAGACGGGATGGACGAGAATGTGGTGGAATGGATCGACTGGAGAGTGAAGTCGAGATGGCGGCTTGGCACCCGAGCGCGGCCCAGGGACCGGCTTCCAAAATTACTCATTTTAAGGGTCCATCTGGTTTGCCGTCATATCCGTGACATTTCCATCCCCTTTGGGTTGTACCATGCCCCGCCCACCCCGCCATCGACCCCTGCGCCTTGACCTCTTGCTCCACCATTGTCAGACGTAATGACAACAGTGGACCACTGACAACAGCCCGATCCGAAACGGTGCCGCTTTCGTTGTGAGGCAGCCGGCGCTGACTTCTCACTGACTTCTCACCCTCACAGCAGGCCCTGAGCCATCGCCCCCAGTTGAACTCGAGCTGAAGTCCAAAAACCGTTCCTCCCTGTCATCGGCAACTTTGAGGACTCACTCACCTTCCTCTTTCTCGTCGCCCACATCGACTCACCTCCCGAACATCCCGGACATGTCGTACGGTTATCCAGGCCAAGGCTATGGCCCTGATTCCGGGTACCACCACCCGCCTCCAGGCCCCCCTCCTTCCCAGCAGTACGGCGGCTACAACCAGAACCAGTATCCGCCGCCGAACCAGGGCTACGGCCAACCTCCTCCGCAGCACGGCTACGGTCAGCATCCCCCCCAGCACGGTTATGGCCAGCATCCCCCCCAGAATCAGAGCCACGGCCAGTATGGCGCCCCTCCCCAGCGCCAATACGCCCCGCCCTCTCACCCTCCTCCCCAGGGCTACGACTCGTACGGGTATCCCGTCCCTCACGGTTCCGGCTACGGCGGAGACCACCCCACGCGGTCCGTCCATGCCCCGCCATCGGGCACCCAGGAGTTCGGCCACGGCGCGCCGCAGGGGTATACGTTCAAGTACTCCAACTGCACGGGCAAGAGAAAGGCCCTGCTTATCGGGATTAACTATTACGGCCAAAAAGGCGAACTGCGCGGCTGTGTGAACGACGTTAAGAACGTCTCAACGTTCCTGATGGAGCGCCACGGGTACAAGCGCGAGGACATGGTGCTGCTGACCGACGACCAGCAGAACCCCGTCATGCAGCCGACCAAGGAGAACATCCTGCGCGCCATGCAGTGGCTGGTGGCCAACGCCCAACCCAATGACGCCCTGTTCCTGCACTACTCGGGCCACGGCGGCCAGACCGAGGACCTGGACGGTGACGAGGAGGACGGCTCGGACGAGGTCATCTACCCCGTCGACTTCAAGACGGCCGGCCACATCGTCGACGACGAGATCCATCACCACGTCGTCAAGCCGCTGCAGGCCGGCGTGCGCCTGACCGCCATCTTTGACAGCTGCCACTCGGGCTCCGTCATGGACTTGCCGTACCTGTACAGCACCAAGGGCGTGCTGAAGGAGCCCAACCTGGCTCGCGAGGCTGGTCAGGGCCTGCTCGAGGCAGTTGGCCACTACGCCCGCGGTGACATGGGCAGCGTTGCCAGCACCGTGTTTGGCTTCGCTAAGTCGGCCTTCCGGGGCAACGACGCCTACGAGCACACCAAGCGGACCAAGACGTCGGCCGCCGATGTCGTCATGTGGAGCGGCAGCAAGGACGACCAGACTTCGTAAGTAGCACAAACAAAAACGAGGACGGGAAGGGTTCGTTACTGACTGAATCTCAGTGCCGACGCCACCATCGCCTCCCAGGCCACAGGCGCCATGTCGTGGGCCTTTATCTCGGCCCTCAAGCAGAACCCGCAGCAGAGCTACGTGCAGCTGCTCAACAGCATCCGCGACGTGCTCGAGACCAAGTACACCCAGAAGCCCCAGCTGTCGTGCAGCCATCCGCTGGGTGCGTCAACTCCTTATTTACCCCTTTCTCGCTCATTTCCGGCTATTCCAATGTGCTAACCGTCAATGTTTGTTCAGACACGGAGTTGCTTTTTGTCATGTGAGATCGGGGTATCACAATGCCTGGGAGTGGAGGATCTGGGTTCGGCCAATTTTTTGGGTGGTTTCAGTTGCAGATCTCGGCGCTCAGATAGGGTCCAAGCGGGCATTGCTGATATTGGATGCCGTATGACCGTTACATCCATGACTCGGAGTTGATGGTTGTCTCGTCCTGATGCTACCTCGATCTGTGAAATACAAAACCACAATACTCCGGTTGCTATCTGCAATGTTGAATGCAGGCATGTTGCACGGCAGTAGGGGGTATTAGAACTACAGCAAGACGGCTACAGTAACTAAGGTAGTATACAACGGATAGGGGGTATAGTACGACCAAATGCAAACCAGACAGACAGACACCGCAGCCAAAACCGAACAATCCACGAGACTCCCAATTAACTGGCCCTTGAGAAAGGAATCAAACTTTGCCGACGAGAGAAGTGAAGAGAAGAAACTTCAAAGGGAATTCCAAAGGACAGACAGAATCACCTCCCACTTCCAAATCCTACTCAAACCAAATCAAACCATAATACTCGAGTCAAAGGATAATTCACCCCTGCATCTGCACCCCTCTCCTCAAAGACCCCACCACCCTCCTCAAACTCTCCCCCATCCCACTAAACTTACTCCCCCCCGTCCTGCTCGTCCCGGCCGTACTCGGCGCCCCCATCATCCCCCTCCCCCTTCCACCACGCCCACCACGTTCACTCCCAATCCCAATCCCCTTGTCCGACCCCGCCGCGACCGTGCTCCCACCACCACCACCCGAACTGGTGGTGGTGGTGCTGCTCTCCGAGTTGCGCCGCTCCCGCACGTACTTGGGCCAGGTGTTGGTCAGGACGAGGTACTTGATGCTGGCCTGGGCGGCGTCGAAGACGGAGGCGGAGAAGGAGGGGGGGATGTCTCCTTCGTAGATGGGGTAGGTAGGGGTGGCGGTGGTGGTGGGGTGGGGGGTGGTGGAGGAGAGGGTTGGTTCGAGCATGTGGATTTCGGAGTCGCGGGAGGAGCGCTTGTTGTTGTGGGGGGAGGTTTGGGTGGGCGGGGGGATGGAGAGGGAGGAGTCGGCGAAGGGGGTGACGGCGTCTGAGTTGTTGCGGGTTGGGGAAGAGGAGGGGTTGGCTTCGGCAGCGTGGCGGGCGGCGCGCTCGAAGATGCCTTGGAGTTTGCGCAGGTCGGCCCAGGCGATGTTGATAGGGAACTCGGCCTCACGCGGGGAGATGAACTCGGTGTAGATGCGGAGGGCGCGGGTGAATTGCTCGCGGACGGTGTCGGGGGTCGTGTCGTACCGGTCGCAGAGGAAGTCCTGTGGGAGGGCGGCTTTCCACTCCGCGACGGCGGTGAGGAATGCGATGTTCTCGCCGGAGAAATCCCGGCGGGCGGAGAATTGGCGAAGGGGCTCGGGGTTCTTCTCCAGGACGTGCTCCAGTGCGGCCATGGTCAGCACGCTCTCGTCGGGCACGCCGGTGACGCTGGGCTGGCTGTGGTTTGCCTCGAGGCTGGACAGCTTTTTCCACGCGTCGAAGCCGTGGGACTCGCCAACCTTGGTGGAGGTTGGGCTCAGGGGCGGTGCAGTGCTCCGGTCGCTAGATGCCTCTGTCTTGGCGCCGAAGCGCTTCTTAGACTCCCAGTTGGCGATGGACTCGAGCGTCTCCTGGCGGAGGTTCTGGTGCTTGCGGACCTGCCAGCAGGGGATGAAGACGGTGCAGATTTCAATGACGAGAATGGAGAGGGCGATCCTGGGGGAACATTAGACTGGGGAACAAGGCGGGGGGGGCTCGGTGACTGACCATTGCGGTGGCACAAAAAAGCGGTTGACGGGTGCCATCCCCGGGACGTAGAGGGCAATGAGCCACATGGGGGCCGCTGGGAGTCTATTGAATGTTAGTCTGCAGTCCATGAGAAGGTAAAGACAGGCCCCCTACCCAGCAATGCAGCAAGCAATGGTTTGGCGCTGCCAGCCGTGGGTGTCATGGATGCCGCGGGACCGCCACAGGATGATAGGGGCAACAACCCAAGCCCAGATGAATTGCCAGACGATGGATGGCCACCTGCGAGTGTCAATGACAAAGAAAAGTCTGGGGTTGAAACAGGAGTTGGCATACCACTCCCAGCCCCTGCCCTGCTTCATGGCGATCTCCATGGGCGTGCTGCCGTAGACCTCGGTGCCGGGAATGCCAAAATCGGGGTGGAACTTGCGCGAGATCATGTAGACGATGACAACGATCACCAGCTGCAGGGTGTCAGTTCAGCGTTAACCAACAAAATGGTACTGTGAGGAATGCCCACCTGAACGCCCATGCCCATAGTGACAAACATGAACATGCGCTTGGAGTAGTCCATGGCCTTGAGCCGCTGCATAAAGGTCGACTTCTGCGGTAGTCGCTTCTCGTCGAAGCGTGTCTTCATCTGGCTCGGGGGCCGGGCGAACCTGCTCTGGGCCTTGGCGACGTGCAGGAACTGGCTGTTGCCGGCCTGGAACAGGGCGATGCCGAAGGGGTACCACAGGCCCATGATCCAGTACTCGGCCACCTCGGGGGCCAGCGGCCCGACTGAATAGGCGATCTGCACGGTGAGCCAGTAGAGGTGCAGCAGTACGATGCCGGCAAAGGTTAACGAGAGGCCGCGAAGCCGAAGGGTTGGTGTGTGGCGCTTTTTGTAAAGGAATATCATGCCGATGGCGAGGAGCAGAGTCCATACGCCGGCATAGGTGAGCCACCAGATGCCGACGCCGTCGAGCCTCGCCTCGGGCTTGGTATCGGGCGTCGTCCCGAACTCGGACCCCAGCACGGCGGCGCGTGGGAGAAACATGGTGCCTGCTCGGAGGTGACGTCGACGACACACTGGCACCGAGTTGCGTTGGGCTGTGTTGGTTACCTATGGGCTCCGGATTTGAAACCGCGAGCGTGGGAAGAGGCGGGGATGGCTTGATGCCCGGCTGGGGGCATGCAGAACCTTATGAATCCCGTTGATGCGCGGCGCACGCAGCCAGGTCGACATGCAAGGCATGGATGGGACTGAGACCCCCCCCTGGCAGCCGGGTAGCTCCGGGCATCGCGTGAGGCTTGCACTCGGAGCGTTAGCGACATGTCTACCGCCACAACCCAGAGTTCAGAGGGCCGAAGCAGTGAAGGCTGGTTGACGGCAGAGGGGCCCCGGAGCCGAAAAAGCAAGGGCGGAAAGCAATGGCAAATGCCATGGTATTGGTGAGCTCCGGGGGGGACACTGCAGCAATGGATTCGCACGCTTCGCGATCCGTGGCTGTTGTGCCAGGTTGCATGCTGCGTCGATCCTCAATGCCAATGTCACCCACACGGTCCCCAACTCCTGGGCCACCGATGGGTGCCGGACATGGGCCCTCGTCACTGGCACACTGGCCAACAGCTCGCCCGGTTCTGGCTGCTCACAGGGACGAGGCGGCAGCTGGCCAATGGCGGGACCGGGTTGCCCTCGGGGGTCCTACGGTGGCTTGTGAGGAGTCTGTTTCTGTCCGTCTCTGGTTGAATCGGGCATGTGGGGGGACCAACGGGCCGAAGTCTGGAGTGGCGGGGTTAGGCTCTCGTCAATCCTGAAGCGCCCTGGGCCATGGGGAAAGTGATAAAAGGCATCTGGGGTCCGGCGAGGCCTGGTGTCCGACGTGCTTCGGGGTGATGTTGGAACCGTTCAAGTCGAGCATCATTGGCCATCATGATGACTTCAGCTCAACACCAGAAGAAAGGCTGCCAACACCACCAGTCGAGCGAGCTCTGATGAAATTTGCTGATAGGGCCCCCTCTCCTCGCGCCCCGAGCCCTCGACCTGAGCCACGAAATCTGCACCTTGCCTTGCTGCCGAAACTTGTGCATCTTAGCGTGGTTCGACATGAAAAACTGCTTGGAATGGACCGAAATAAGCTACCCCTGCTGGTGGTGCCATGCTCGACTGCCGCCGCTTGTTGTCGATCTCCATAAGGCAAAGGGCAGGGCAAGGCCGGGGTCGGGCTGGGTGCCTGCAGCAGCCGGTTCCAGCGGTTCAACAAAGTTCCGTGGGACGACAGCCAACTATCCGTTCTCGGGCTTTGGCCTTTAGTCGGAACCTGGGAGAGCCGGAGGGGCGCATGTTGGAATTGCCAAAATCTTAATCTTGAGAGAGTGGGAGATAAAATGGACGATCAGCGGCAGTTGGTTGCCCTGTCCATCGGAGCCATCAGCAGTCCAAGGCTGGAGATGATTCTGGTCAAAATTCAACATCGAGAACGCAGAAATAGACAAACCGAATCTTCAAGGCAAATGCAAATGCGGTCGTCGCTGGCCCCCAAGGTTCTCAGCAGCATGGAGCTAGTCTGGGTCTGCGTTAGACGCATGGCACTCAGTCGACCAGGGTCAGCCAGCCAATGACCGGGCATCCACAGGGCGTCGCGTCTCTGAGACAGTGCGAGAGAGAAATCCTTTTGCTGCATTTTCGACGATCAGCAGCGGCAGTCTCAGCTCGGACTTCAACTCTCTCAATGGCCGCTCACACGCCCGCGCCATGGCTTCGACTCGGCTCTAGCTGCTTTCTCATCTTTACTGCACCTTTACCCATCTTTTTTGCCATCACTGACCCTAAGCGCCGCCCAGCCGCATGGCCTACCTGAAACACCATGCCTCAGCTCAGTCCCAGCCTCGTCTTGTCTTGTCTCGTCTCGACCGTCCACGTCGACCCAAGGTTCTGGTCCGTCCCTGATGATTTGCGCTGGTGGTGGCTGGAATTCGAGCAAACTTGAGGTGCATGTCGGGGAGCAACCCGCCTCGTCGGTCATTAGAACGGCTTCTGCCATCCAGTCATGGTCGCTCTCACAAGCCACAGTAACACACGCCATGACCAACGGGCAGATCTCTGCATCGCACAAATCTGTCTTCTCCCCGGTGCTCTGCTGTGCACCTCCGGCTCCGAGGTGTCAGATAACGAGTTAGTCAACTCAGCATTGGCAAACTCGGTTTTCGCAATATTGCACTTGGCTTTCCCCTGATGATCAGCCAACTTTGTTGTTGGTTCCGGCTTGGCTCTGCGTACGAATATGCAGGACATGCAGAGTATTACGTAGGACGGAGAGAGTCGCTATTGAGTCTTTGCCGCAAACAGGGCGGATCCAAGTGTTCTGAGACACAGTGCTCTTGTTTTTTCCTCCTCTCCCTTTTTCTCTCCTTTTCTGCGCTTGCCTTAATTCCCAGTCTGAGACATTGATCATGGCGTCTCGCCCGCGCTCGTGGTCAAGCAAGCCCACCGCCGTTCCGCCGCTCCCACGTTCTCCCCTGGACCGCCGTCACGCGAGGCGGCTGTTTGCCTCCCGGAAAGCAACATGAACCGCCTCCTGGCGTCGAGTTGCGCCGGCCAAGCCACCGTGCTTCTCCTGTGCCCCTGAGGCTCTCGTCATCGCCGAGGGGAGTTGGGTAATGCTGGAGTTGATAGAGCCACCAACATCACGACATCTTCATCCATCACTAGGCAAGGTGGCCGAGCGGTCTAAGGCGCCACGTTAAGGTTTACCCTTAATTCCAATCTCAGGATTCCGTGGTCCGAAAGGGCGCGAGTTCGAATCTCGCCCTTGTCATTAGCTTTTGCCTCGACCCCGTTCAGGGGTGGAGACTGGCCTCCTTTTTGCCTCTCTAACCTCCACAGGGCGAGTTGATGGGCGAGCTGACTTCTAAGTTCAGGAAGGCTTCAGACTTGGTGTGTGGGCGGTGAATTCAGGGGTTTGGAGCCGCATGTGCCTTAATGCCATGTGGACGGGTAACCAAACTTTCTGCCGGTGGTAGTTGTGCGATGGACCTCAGGCTCTTCTTGAATCCCTTAAGCCCGTCAGAATAACCCCCGAGTCCCGGCCTAGCGTCCAAATCCTAAACCTTTAAACGCCAGACAAAACGTGGTCCGGCGATGGGATGCGGTAACTTCGAGTGCTGGGCACTCCGTTCTGCCTTCTCAAGGGAAGGGGGGCCTGGGAAGGGACGTACTGTAGCAGGACACTAAAAGTGGACTTAAAAAGCGAGGATTTTCATGTCCTGCGAAGCAATCCAATGCTCCAGGCACTCAAGGGGCAACTAGAGGGGCAACTAAGCTCCAACCACTATCAACTCAAGATGAGACTGAAAAATACACGTCGAAGAGGCTGCAGCGAGGCGCGAGTTGGCTTGTCTCATGACTGATGTGAACCACACGGATGATGCCCACATACACGCTTGCAGTGGTCAAAGCGTTAAATAACAAGCAGAGAACAGGGCATAGTTAATCATGTCCATGCAGGTGTCTAGGGAAACTGGCAATGTGATACTGTCATTGAGCATGTCTCGGTATAGGCGTCAAAGGGCAAGCTCTAAAGCTTTGGCCTCGGTGAGGTGGCCAAGAATGACGGGTTCTGTGGGCAATGGCTGTCCGTAAGGAGGCCGGAGATACGGTCTAATCATGAGGGAGATGAGAAACCAACCATGTAGTCGATGACTCCAGTCGGAAAGAAAGAAGATGCCAAGCGGAGTTGAAGACCCCAAAACCCGGCTAAAAAAATGAATAAAAAATGACCACGCAATTCTCAGATCTTACACGCATAGCTCGGCACGTACTACTTCTGCAATTACGATCCTGTGTTGTGTTGTGTGTACGAGTCGATGGTTGTTGTTGTTTTCATGACCCTAAATTTGGCGACGACGTCACCGAGGGGCAGCTAATTTGGGTGGGTCCGTCTCCTAGCAGGGGTCTCGATTGGTCTCGGCAGGCATCTGAAGCCACCATCTTCGATTCCACATTCCACGGCCAACGACCTGAACAAAGACCAGACCATTACGGCGCATGCGCTTTTACGGATCCACGTTGCCGTTACCATTGTTCTCGGCGGCATGATGCAGTGATCATCATCGACATCTTTTTACTTTTGCTCGAGAATGGAGAAGCTCGGCCTGCGGGCTAATGGTGAGAGCCCATCCCGACCCGCCGAAGATTCCGAGGACTCGGGAAGCTATCAAGACCTGGCAATCCCCATCCCGAGCTCTTGGCTGACCTGCTCTTTGCTCCCAGGTCCCCAATGGTCCGCGATACCAACCGAATTGCTCCTCGCCGAGCTCTCGCGACGCGATGACGCCAATCAGCGACCAGCATGCGGCTCGGGGAAGAAGGGGTCGTCCTACGACACGGGGATACACGTGTTCGCGCTGTTCCTGATCCTCGCCCTGAGCACACTAGGTATGCGGATATCCTTCTCCAGCTCCGCTGCGACTCCAAGCGCTGACCAAACTTCGCCACAGCATGCGGATTTCCCCTCTTCTCCCAGCGCCTGACCAAGGGCAGCCGACGCCAGCGAACCATCATCTTCCTCTGCCAGCACTTCGGCACCGGCGTGCTGATGGCCACCGCCTTCGTCCACCTCCTCCCGACCGCGTTCGTCTCCCTCACCGACCCATGCCTCCCACACGTCTTCAGCAAGGGATACAGGCCACTGGCCGGCTTGATCGCCATGGTCTCCGCCTTTGTGGTCGTGGCGCTGGAATCGTACCTGTCCACCCGCGGCGCCGGCCACTCGCATTCACACCACGCGTGGGAGGACGACGACGACGAGAGCGATGGCCTTGCCGCGGAACACACACATGCGGGGGGTTCTTCTGCGCGGCATGGGCGCCGTCCAGCTGGTATTGCGCTGGACGACCTGGAAGCGACAGAGGGACTTGTTTCAAGGGCATCGCCACTCCCGGGGTCGACGCCGATGATAAGCCCAGCGATGGAGGGTCTGTTGAAGGGCCGTGAGCGGGCGTCGCACGAAGAGGACGAGAGGGAATCGTTGGATCTTGATCTCAGCTTCGAGGAACTGCGAGGAAGTGACAATGGGGGTTCGCCGTCGCAGCGCAAGTCAGATCATGGGCTGCCCGCTCTTCAACATTTGCCCAGCCCCGAGGAGCAGAAGCGCATGATGCTGCAGTGTGTGCTTCTAGAGGCGGGAATTCTTTTTCACAGTGTGTTTATCGGCATGGCCTTGTCCGTGGCGACGGGCCCGACGTTTGCCGTGTTCCTTATCGCCATCTCTTTTCATCGTGGGTCCTTTCCCTCCCATTCCACTTCCAAAAATCGACTAACCTTTGTCACCAGAATCCTTCGAAGGGCTTGCCCTCGGCACGCGCATCGCCGCCCTACATTTCCCCCGCTCCTCCCCGCGCCCCTGGCTGATGGTCCTCGCCTTCGGCGCCACCACCCCCATCGGCCAAGCCATCGGCCTGTTTGTCCACCGCTTCTACGACCCCATGAGCCAGACAGGCTTGCTCATGGTCGGCTTCATGAACGCCATCTCGAGCGGGCTGCTGCTGTTTGCCGGGCTGGTGCAGCTGCTGGCTGAGGATTTCCTGTCCGAGAAGAGCTACAAGACCCTGAAGGGGAAGAGGAGGCTGCATGCTTTCCTGGCAGTGGTGGGTGGTGCGGCGTTGATGGCGGGTGTAGGCGCGTTTGCATGAGGGGATGGGCAGCGAAGGGAGGGGGTGTCTTTTCAAAGCGTTGTTTTTGGATATGGTATTGTATATACGGCATCTGCATTGTTTCTAGATGGGGCGGGCGTCAACGGTCTTTTGGATGCTATGGATGTCATTTCATCCTCCTTTCTCCAACTCTTTCTAAACCTTACCATTGCTGCATGGGTGACTCTTTTGGACGAGCTCCCCGGACCCCAGATAAGGCGAAAGTGTGTTTGAGCAATCAGGTTCAGGCCACAACGGAGGTAGGAAACGACAATAACAGCGGGAACACAAACGGGACATTGATTTCGGCTACCATTAGTTGGGGGCGAGGCTGAGATGCCGACACCCTTCTTCTCCCCTAGTCCATGTCGTGGTTGCCGAAACCGAGCGGCTCCTTAGGTTAGAAGCTAGGAAGTGGTAGTAATGCTCATTTCTCATCAGCATAACCACGCGATTGGGCCGCTTGCGACACATTCTGAGCGGCCGCGACCATAGCTGCAGGCTCCGGACTGGCGAGTTTCATTCCTTAACTGCTCATCCTCTGTTTACTTACTCGGGTGGATGATACGTTACCATTGGAACAGGCTGCAACAAACCCGGAGAAGACCAAGAAAGCTGGCCTCCGTCACATTACTCAGAGTAGAGTCCCGGTGTAGAAACCAGTCTTCAAGTTGTTATGGCAGTGAACAGAGCATAAAAGGAAGCGATAGCTTGGAGTCGGAGTCCGCCGGAGCAGAGCTCCAGTTCTTGTCTGTCATGGGGTCCTAGACCCCCAAAGGCGTAATCACATTAACGAGGCCGGATGTGAGGTTCCCTGAAAGGTTGAAAGGCTCATGTCAGTTTCCGAGTCTGAACTTTTGAACTTGTGGTAAGTCAAGCAGCAAGGGTTAGGGCTGCGTGTGTCCTTCCCACAGGACACTTCAGGCAGCAATGACACTGCCACACACCAGCCAAAGCAGCCAAGGAGGCTGTCAAAACCAAAGATCACCACCCGAACATGTGGGATCCCGCCCCCAACGCAGGGCCACGTCCGTCTCGAGTCCTCGACTTTCCAGACTCCGCGGCTCCACCTTCAAGAGTCCAAACTTGTCACCGGCACTTCCTCACTACCCCCCGAATCTAATACCTCTGAGTCCAGCTATTTCAACCATGGGTCAGCGACAGCAGTTGTTCGTCATCGCCCGCGTCGGCAAGCACTATCGCTGCTTGGCTGTCGTCCACCACCAGTCGCTCTGTGGCAAACGCTCCTTGGAAACGTGTTTGCGCCTGATCAAGATCTTCTCGGCTCAGGAGAACCGCCACGCTCTTGAGGTTGAGCTTCGCCTCGCTGCCGAGTTCTACAAGGACCAAGAGCCCCCATCGAAGACGCCCCCGTTGCTGTCAGGGCCGAGCTGGGAACACCACCAGCGGTCCCCGGTTCGCTTCCCGTTCGTGGCCACCTGTCTGTCCGTGGGTGCCAGCCTCCACACTGACGACGCAGACCAAGCTGCCGACTCTCTCGACGTCCACATGACCCACTTTGAGCGCGAGGACACAGGCTTCAACCAAGGCGACAACAACGACGGCATCTTAGTCCTTGACATCACCCATCTCGACAAGATTCGGTACTGCTATGCCGCCTGGTTCCGCATTGGCTGGCGCTGGTACAGTGACCCGGAGGACAACCCCGAGACTGAAGCAGACGACGGAGACTCACTGAAGCCGGCCATGCTCAACACGCCGTGGTCCGGCTGGGAATATGCCCAGCACTACATCGACATGAATTCAACACCCCATTACGTCGATGTGATGCGGGCAGTGTCGGACAAACTCGCAGAGCATTCTTTGATTGATGTCTCAGCTCTCGCAGGTCAGTCTTTTACCCCTTACTAGTGTTGCTTGGTGCTAACATATAACAGATGTGTGGCCCTGGGGCAAGTGGGAACTTGATCAGTCCGTAGAGATGTCCAAGCCAGAAGAGCCAGCCACGGGGCTCACAGGAGGCGCATCCTTGAGGGATCAAGCTCTGGCAAAAGTCCTACAGAGTCTTTTGACGTTCGAGAAGCCCGACGTGAACCTACTAGATGCGCCTCTGAGTATCCCATCGTTCAAAAAGGACCTGCAACTTCACCTCTACAACCTGAAGGACGGCCTTGTCAGACCGGATTTGCCCGTTGCCGCAGAGCTCCTCCGTGCCGCCTTTGCGGGGGAAACGAGTCTGGACCTGGCTCGGTTCCCTGGCATTGCACCAGAGACCATCCTTGCCTTGGCTCAGGGGTTAGGCTTCGAAGGTGTGCGTTCACTGAGTCTCTGCCCCGACTGGAACAGCACCGAACCAGCCGCCCTGGCTCAAGCCATCTGCGCCTTTCCTCATCTACAGGATCTGTACGTGATGGAGCTTCCAGGCAGGGAGAGCGAAGGACCGATCGGGGCACTCTACCAGGCTTTAGCGGCCCATCCTCAGTGCCCATCCGGGAGAATCCTCCTTGCTGGTGCCGCCTCCCGCGCAATCAAGCAGCGAATATGGCTCCCCACCGCGGAACCCTTTGTCCCACCGCCGTCCCATCCTCTCTTACAGATGATGGTCCTGTACCAAACCTACCCATATCGCACCTACGGTACGGAGAACCTCCCACCTCTCTACTACTTCCACCTCGCCGACGCCTTCCTAACCCCCACCCGGTTCGCCAACGGCCTCATGCGTATCCTCACCAGCCAGCTCGCGATTGAAGACGAAAGCGTCTGGTCCAGATCCGTAGCCCACCACCTCACCCTCGCCTCCTCCACCTTCTCCAACCCCTCCGCCCTCGAGATCAACCCCCTCCCCGCCGAGACCTACACCCTCGCCAAGCGGCAGTTCTCGCGCAGCGACTTCAAGCAATGCTCCAACAAGATGCGCGACCTCCTACCCGGCACCTGGACCGTGCTGGTCGACGTCGGCTGGACGCAGAACGGAGACATCGATTTCTCCGCCACGTCCAGGCGCCTTCTCGGGCTGCCCCAGAGTTTCTTCCAGATTGCCTTTGTGCGGCCCCGCGAGGGTGTTACCATCATCGCGGACCCGGACGCCGCACAGTCGTTCGGCCCGGATGATATTGAGGTTGTTGATCTCGAGGGGTTTCTGGGCGCCACTGCCCCAAGGGTTGACCTCGAGGGCCTGCACCGCCAGCTGGAGCGGTTTGAGGAGCGGGGCCGGTCTGATATTGACGACGCTGATACTGTGGCCGTGACCCGTGGCAACCGTCTGTCGCGGACCCCGATGGAGCCCGCGAGGGCGTGTGAGCTGCTGAGGCAGGCGATCGCCCGTCTGCCTGAGATTCGCAGGTGGTATCGGCAGACGAATAGGTGGTGGGGTTTGGAGGATGATGAGAAGTGGTACCCTGAATTAGATCTCGGGCCGTGACGAAAATGATGATTAGGACGATGTTGCGGGGTGTTTGATTACTTTGTTATGGGGTTAGTTCGATGCCGAGTTTTGAAGTGCTGGTGTGGATCGCTTTTTTAGGATAACGTCATCATTTAGTTGCTGTTTTGTTAATTTGATAACGTTAGTTAGTCCTAATATCATACCAGATCAGAGTAACAACCTAGTTGTAAAAATCTCCTTCCCTGCAAGTCATGACGTGGAATTGGAGGTCATGTGATTGCCTCTTAATCTTCTTGCCGAACCTGTGTGTCAAGTGCTCTGTCAAGTGGAAGCCCAACTCTTAAAGTCTTGGTCTGTATTTATCTCAGAGCAGAAAATGACTGCCCGTCTTTATGAGAAAAATTCGGGGAGGGTTATTGATGGGACGAAGTCACGAAGGGCATGAGTAAAGAACCAACATTAGGCCCCGCAATTGGAAAAGGAAACCGCCGAATGCAGAGATTTGATATAGTTGTACTTTATTGATCCCTCTCACCCACATCCGATCCAATGTCTTTTCGGAGAGGAACCAGTTCTGATGTCACTAACGTCAACTAACTGATTATTGATTAGATAAAATGGATCATCTGGAAGTTTACAGTTAGATCTTGCCTGGCCTAACTACAAAGTTCGAGTTGTTTCTTCCAGGACGAGCAAAGTTATGGTAATGACCATTGACAGTGAATGGGAAGATGGAGGAGGCCGGGAAGGAAAACAATGATTGTTTTAATAACTGGGGAGGTAGTTTCAACGCCGCGCGCAATGGCCAAATGCATCGAGTTTCCTAACTTTGAGATTCACACGGCACGTAATAGCCAAAAGTGAACTGTTTATTGCTTCTCAGATTCGAAGAATCAAAGCTGAGAACGGGAACGTAGTGAAAATCCTTGATTTTGAGCCCAGACGCCAATTGAAAACGCCGGATCAGAGCTAACCACAAACAATTCGATAATTCGTGTCCAAGCCGTTCCAAGTCGCCCTCAAATAAGCCCAGCCCTCGCCGCCTCATTCCCGCCATCCTGCAAAACACTCTCCACCTTCTGCTTGCCCTTGATACCGCCCTCGCCAACGCCCATACGCCTCGCCACATAGCGCTGGGCTACGACACCTACAGCTAGGCTAAGAACCTCCTCCACCCACTCGGCAACCCACTCCCGCGGATCAACCCCTCCACTTTCGATAATCTCTCTAATCTCATCCGGCACCCGGTCAAACTCAGCCTGGAAGTCCTCATCCCCGCTGGTGGGCGTCAGTGGCGTAGCCGGGGCATCCAGCCAGTGGATCCACCTCGCAGGCACGCGCTGACTGACAGCCGAATACTGGATCTCATGCACCGGGTCCAGGATAAACACAGCAAAGCACACCTCGCCCTCAGCATCCTTATCCTGATCCGCAACCGCCGACTCCTCCTTCTCCCTCTCGCTCGCCGCCGACCCGGCAAACAGCCCTTCGCCATCCCTGACGCCCGGCACGCGGATGGCCTGCACCGCCAGGAACAAATCCGAGCTGCGCACGGGATTGCTCTCGCTCACGCCCTCGACGGCGCGCTGCCGCGCCGCCTCAATCCCGCCGTGCGCGGAGAAGTAGTCACTCGAATACCCTTCTGCGTTCGCCCGGCACAGCTTGGTGCCCTCCACCAGCCCCTGCACAGTCCCCAGGTCGCGGGGGACGTCGCTCTGGCGCCACCAGGGCCCGTCGCGCCATCCGGCGGCGGATTGTTGCACGCCGCCGCTGCCGCCGAAGAGGGAGGATTTCTCGGTGGCTGGGGATTTGAGGGTGGACTCGTGGCCACGCTGGATGACCATGAGGTCGCCGCCTTCAACTTGCGACATGACGCGGTTGAAGACGGCGTAGATGAGGGGGTCGAGGGAGGGGTAGCCGACTAGGTCGTGGGTGATGTGGATGAGGAGGCGCTCATGGGAGGAGATGGGGGGCGCGAGGGTGTGGAGGATGTTGGTGAATGTGGGGAGGGCGCGGTGTCGGAGGCCATCGCCTGGGGAAGGTGTAATTTAGTACCTGCGAAGGTTGGAGGAGATGGGGGAACACAAACCGAGACCCTTCAATGCTCCCACGTTGCCGCGGACCTGGTCCGCCCACTTCTTTGCCTCCTCGTTCTGCTGGATCTCCTTGACGGCCGCCTCGGCCTGCTTCATTGCCGCGGTCGCAGTAGACAAGAGTCCTCCCCACCACCCGCCGCCGCCGCCGCTCGCTGATTGTGGCTGCGGGGCGGGGGCCTTCTTCTCAGGCTCATGGTGCTCAGAGCTCGTCGCACTCGGGGTGAAGCTCGCGTGATGGGAGGCGGTGCTCTCGGCAGATTTGCGTGTGGTGTCGGCAGCCGGCGGCGGCGGGGTGTTGGTCGACGTCCTCTTGAGGCTTGCGACCTCCCGGACGCGGGGTGTGTGTGGGCGCAAGGGCACCTGCTCGTCAAGTTCGTCCTCGAGCTCGGCGAGGATATCTTTCTCGGCCGCAGCGTCGGGCTTCGCTTTGGCGGCGGCGTGCTTGGACTTGTTGGCGGGTTTCTTGATGGTGGTGGTGTCGTTGCCAATTCCTTCGAAGAGGTCGCCCAGCTCGTCGTCGGTGGGGGCGGCCTTTGATCGCTTGCCGGCCATTGTGGATGGATGTGAGACGCGGAAGGGGCCAAACGGGATACGACAAGGAAAAGTTTTGGGTTATGCTGTGATAAAGGCGGACGGTCTCAGTGGTGGACGTGGGTTGATGCCATTCAGAGAGGGAGACGCACGAAGACAGAGTGCCAACCACTGACAGCTGAAGATGGTTAAGGTGGAGCGCAGCAACCCGCTCTTGCGTCACGGGCATCGTCAGGGGCATCGCATGCACTGCCAAAAAGAAGAGGCTGATTGGCTGCCAGTACCGGGCTTACAACGAGGACGGCCTTTTGAGCGGACAGCCGGCAGCAGGTGAGAGTGGTGGGGCACGGTGCGCAGTGGCAGGTGTCATTGGCTTATTCGGGGAACTCCAGAAATTGACGTGAGAAATCTAACACGCCAAAGAGAGGAACCACACCACGCACCCCCAGCAAACTTGGCCTGATATTGACCACCCAGCATTCCTATTGAGGCCACCAGACAATAGGGCGACAGCGACTACACAACCAACTCTTTATTCCACAAAGTCGTCGATTTTTTTTGCTCTCCCCGGACCACCAAACCCTTCTCTCAAGAGCACCGACCGAGCGACCAACCACAAGCTGCGACTTGCAAGTCGGCCACCACAGCCATCTGACCTTGACCCAGCCCGCTTTTAGTGCGAATCTCTTTTTTCGCCTCATGCCAGCGCTCACTCACACCCCATCAGACCTCTAACCACCAACACGGCTTTCAAACCTCGCTCTTCTGCATGCCGCAGTCGGACGAGGACGCTCGAGCCAGTGCTGCGGGCCCAGGGATTGAATTACAGCCTCAGACCCAGCAGCTGCTGGTGCCAGTAGTGGTCTCGATGGACCGCGCCCGGAACAATACCACAACTCAACGTGGCCGCGGCGCCCCAAAGAAGCGGAGCACCATTCCCTCGCATTCACACTCTTACTCTCACCAGAACCACCCATTATCAGACTCGGCCAGCCCCAGTACTCCCGAGTCTTCCGCCCTCCTCCCCAGGATGTCACACACTGCACCACAGCGCGGAGGCAAGTCCCGCCAACAAGCAGCCTCATCAGCAAACCCAGCAATGACAACTACTCCCCACCGCGGTTCGTCCCCTTCTGCTGACCAAGCCTGGCGTCACTCTGTCTCCGCCCGGACCGACAAACCCGCCCGCAGCTCGACATTTCACACTTCGTCTTTCAGCTTTGAGTCCCCATCCACAGCAATGCCTTCCACCACCGGCCCGGCTCGCAAGAGGTCGAGGACCATCGAGAGCTCCTACGATGGTGCTGCCGACGACGAGGCTCATTCAAAAGGCGGCCACTCCCTCAGAAAGAGAGCCCGCATCGATTACACTCAAAAGATGATTGACGACGATCTCAGCCTGCCCACCGTCAAGAACGAGACGGTCGTCAAGGCCGCTACCACCCCCAGCTCCCGCGGCCGCAAGAGGAAGGGCATTCAAGACGGTTCAGACGAAGATTCAGATGAGTTCGCCGCCAATCCCAAGCGCCACCGTGTCGACAAGTCACCGGCTCCGGCTCGCGCTGTTGCATCCCGTCGCCGCCATGCGTCCAAGAAGCCGTCCACAGACCTCGGCGCATATGTCGATCACCCATCCGACCACGAGGTGCAAGACACCATTCTTGTCAGTGTGCCCATGGGCCTAGCCGCATCACAGGAATCGGACCAGTCCTCGGTTCAAGAGTCGCGCCCGACAACTTCAGATGAGAGCGATCCAGACCATGTTGACGTGCAACCCTCGACGCCGGGCATGAAGCCCTCACAAACGACAAACGGTGTAGTTCCTGTTTCGGCCGAAGACGCAGAGGAGATTGACAATCACCTGCTTCCCCGGAATGGCGACGACAAATCTCATATTTCGCCCACCGCCGCCTCACCCACTCCAACCGCTGCCGAACAGACTTCTGAGAACAACCGCGAGACCAGAAGAACTTCCTGGGTTTCTTCCGACGTTGTTCAAGAGCCAGAGAAAATTGATCCAAAACGTCCCAACTCTCAGCCTTCTGACTCTGCCATTGGCGCGCAGCATCTTCACCAACCCGAGCGCGAGTCATCCCAACAGCCATCCTCAGCAGCAGAACCCGCGATTGAAAACCACCAGCCCGCGGCTACACCTGCACTCGAATCAAAGTCAATTGCCGAATCCGCTGCATTCCAGCTCCCCGAAATCAATGAAACCAGCACCCCCATTTCTCAGGATGCTCCCCAATTATCACGGCAGCCGAGGCCATCTGGGCCCGCGAGACTTGCACAACTCGTGCGCATTTACGAGGCAGTCAGCCCTTCTGCCCTGGCCTCAAGAGAGTGGAGGCTTTTGCCTTATGAAGACGGAGATCTCTTCCTTCCCAGCCCATACACCGAGTTGGTGGTTCCGCCTGCGCTGCCCGCCGACAAGAAGCAAGCAGCCCCGACCCCTGCCCCGACACCTCCCCGCGCCCCGGCCGTTGTGGAATGGGATCCATGCCGCCCTCTGAATATGAATACTTTCTTCAACCTCTACCGCATAGAGTGCAGCAAACGTCGGGAGCAAGGCGAGCCATCCATTTCCATGGCCGATTTCAGGAAGCTGTGTGTCCGCCGCCACAAGGCGGCCCCTACCCAGGACGCACCCTCAAAACCCGCCTCCTTGTCTCCCGAGTCTTCTATCAGCTCCACCATCGCCGTCGAGGCACCCGCAGCTTCTCTCACGATTGTTCCCGAGAGCGAGTCTCTGCAGCCTGCCGAGCCAGAGTCACAACAGCACACCGCCGCACCATCACCCACCCCAGCGGACGAGCCCATGGTCCAGGACGAGGCCGACGATGAGGACGCGGAAGTCGCAGCAGACAATCTGATCAAAACAACTGGCTTGTTTGTGCCCATTGAGGTGACTCGGCAGCCGACCAAACAGTACCTCTTCCCCAAGATCCGCGACCCGAACGAGTTCGTCGACGCCCTCGAGGGGTGGCAAGACATGGATACCGATCGCCTCTACGAAGTTACTTCTGCCGCGGTCGAGGCTCTCCACGCCTACCAGCAGGAATACAGCGAGCTGAAGAAACTCTTGGACGATGAGGACAACGCCAAGCGCCGCGAGAACAACGACAAGGCCCTCGTCAACTGGGAGAACCGCCAGAAGGCCGACGAGCCCCTCCCCTTCCGCCACTTCGACGAGACGCTCAAGGGATTCCCCTACTTCGACGTTCGGGGCATGCGCGCCCCAAAGCCGTACATCGACGACCCGGCCCTGGAGCACCAGAAGGAAGAAGACCGCATCATGGCGCAGGCGTACGGCTTCAAGCTCAACACCCACGCCACCCAGGTCGGCCGCCAGAACCCGGAGGAGCAGCGCTGGGAGATGCCCGAGAACCGGCTTCGCAAGAGGACCGAGAAGGGCGCCGAGCTCGCCGAGGAGAACGTGGTCGAGGGCAAGCGCACGCGCAAGCCGCGCTACGTCTCGGACCAGAGCAAGGACGCGAGCCGCTCCGGGACGCCCGCCGGGATTGCTGCGCTCGGCCCTGGCCGTCGCAGGCGCAGGGGTGCTGCCGCTGTGAATGGCGACGACGCCGATGCCTTTGACCCGGCCCAGCCCACCGAGAGCTTCTCGGAGTCGCCTCGGAAGGGGCGCCCGCCGCGCGCACGTGCGGCCGTGCTGGCGGGTGAGCAGGACCCCCTCACTTCTGTCAACCAAGGCGACAACAATCGGACGGAAGACGAGGAGGCCGGGGTGGAGGAGAAGCCCAAGGCCACGCGCAGGCGCGGGCGGGCGGCCGCTTCCCTCCCGGAGCCCCCCACTTCGGTCCCTGCTGGCTTTGGCGGCGAGGCCAGCAAGCCCAAACGCGGCCGCGCTGCCAAGGGTCAGGCGGCGGGCGGCGAGATTGCCTCGTCGTCGTTCTACAGCTCTGCCTCCGCCGCCCAGCAGGACTCCCGGCCCTCCACATCTTCGTCCGAGAGCAGCAACCACACGGCCGCGACGGCCGAGTCGACCTACTCGCTCCGGGACAAGCCCAAGCGCAACTTCGCGCTTGAGAACGACCCGGAGCTCGAGTCTCGGTCGCACCGTCGCCGTGTAGTGGCCGCTCCGAAGGCGGACACCCCCGTCGAGCCGCCCAAGAAACGCGGCCCGAAGAAGAAGGAAGCGGCCGCCCCCCCGCCGCCTCAGGAGTCCGAGCCGGAGCTTGCCACCGCCCGGCCGAGTCCCCCGGCGCAGCAACAGCCCGGTGGACTAAGGTTCCACAACAGCTTTGTGTCTGGCCCAGCCGTGCTGGAGACCACCCCAGCGCCGCAACCACCCCAGTCGCAGGGCGGGCAGGGCCCGTTCCTGCACACCTTCAGCGCAGCTCCTGCCTTCCCCCCCGGTGGTGCTCCCCCCCCGCCTCCGCCCCCGCCCTCGGTGAAGAAGCCCATCACCAAGATCAAGCTCACCAACCACAACGGGGCTTCTTCTTCATCGCAGAGCGGGTCGCGGGCGACCACTCCGGCGGCAAACGGGGCGTCTGATGGCGCCACCAACGGCAAAGGTGGCAAGCGGTCGCGGGTGAAGAAGATCCATGCGGCGACCTCGACCACCGCGGCAACAGAGGCACCGGCTGGTGCAAAGGACGCGGCGGCGGCAAACGGCAGCAGCACTGCCGACCTCGACAAGAAGCCTTATGCCGAGATGACCAAGTCGGAGAAGATGAGCTGGTCAATGAGGCGTAAGTTTTCCCACATTTTCTTTCTCTCAGTCTCACCTATTGAACATAACAGCTAACGCCACCCGCCTCCCTCAGGCCGCTGGGCTTCAGGCGAGATGCAAGGCGCCGTTGAGAAGCGCCGCACCACGCTAGCAAACAAGAAAGCCGAGCGCGCCGCTACTACCGGCCCCAACGGCTCAGGCGTCATGACAGAGGGCACCGAGCCCGGCACCGAACCATCCTCCGCCAACCCCTCCGACCCAACCACCCCCGCCTCCATGCACGGCCAGAGTCTCCCGCCCCCCATCACCGCCTACGACGCGCCTCCTCCCGCCCCTCAAACAGCACCCACCCTCGGCCCCGTCGTCCCCCCCATGGCAACGATCCTCGACCCCCCTCAATCTCTCTACCCCGGCCATCAACAACAAGTCCAACACACTCACGACCACCCCCACGACCCGTACGGCCCTCTCCCTCCCTCTGCCAGCGGTCATGGTGGCCCGCTGGCTTTTCCGCGCGGTCCGCCGCCGCCTCCGCCGCCGCAGATGCAGCATCATTCGGGGATCCCGCATCTGTCGGATTGGGCGGGCGGGTGGAGGGCGCATGATGTGAGGTATGAGCATCAACATGGGCATCAGCATGGGCAAGGGCATGGGCATCAGCTTCAGGGGTGGGGGTCTGGGCATGGGTATGAACAGGGGCCTCCGTATCAGTGAGTGGTGATTTCATGGTGGCAGGTGGGAGTGAGATGTGGTGGAAGTGATGCAGGTGTTTGTGGGGGATGATGATGCGACGATACGAAGCGAGCTGAATGCGAAGAAGAGAGGAGGGGTGTAACAACAACAACAACAATATATGGGGACAGGGTGTTTTTCTTTTTTTTCCTTTTTGTCAAGAGTGAGTTTTCTTTCGGCGTCTGGCAGATTCCTGGGCAACTGCAACGGTTCGGGAAAACAAAATCGGCTCGGTTTACGACAACGGTTCTCTTTGTCCGAAAAGGCTGGGTATGGTCATTTTTCAATCATCCTGGGTATCAGGGCATTCATTGGGACGGGGCGTCTTGTCTGTCTGTCTGCATTTTCGCGGCGCTGATACGGTTCGGTGCATGCCATGAATGGTCCATGGACATCATCATGATTGGGTTCAGTTGGGATTCGATGGCGAACTGGATGGATGGGAAGATTGGCGTTTGGGTTTGTTTTTTTCATGGGGGTGTAGATTAGTAGAGTATCTCTGCCAGTATCATGAGGGGCAAAGAATACGGTACATGACAATATTTGGGAGAATGCATTGCAGGGAGTGAGACAGTGATGGTTTGCCAACAGGTGTCCTCATGAGATGTTTCAGATCAGCTTCTCTTCTCCTTGGTAAGACATGCTGAAGCCTATAAAATTCATCTCGGTGTTGATCTCAACAAAAACAAGTCAACTCGACTTGTCCTAGAGTTAGCTGTCTTGAAACACAAGGAACAGGCTCTCGCCTTTGTTGCCGAGTCCTGGAAATCCCCATCGGATGTTTGGGCAGCCGGAGTGGGCGACTCGATGCCTAACAAAACCCGATGATACTCGAGGTCAGGCACGTTGGACGAAATTTCTGATTGGACCACCTGGTGAACCACCACTCGGTCCAACAAACTTTGAGTTGAGCATTGAATGGACGAATTCTCTGTCTGAGTCAGTTCCTTTTGCAATGGGGCATGGATAAAAACCATGTTCACATCTCTGCAAACCGCCTGGTTCTCGAAGACACTCAGTTCCTTAGTCCGTTCCGTTCTCATCCTATTACGATCACGAACTCGACATCTTTTTTCCTGTTTTTACAAAATGAGACTCCTGAATGTCTTCACTCGAGAATTTGAGGAATTCCACGGCTTTGACATTCCTCCATATGCGATTTTGTCCCACACCTGGGGCGATGCGGAGGTGTCACTTTGCGAGATGGAAGCTATCACCAGACACCGCCGGTCCCAGAACGAATATTCAACCCGTATGATCCAAAAGTCCACAGACAGTGCCGACACCATAAGGTTAATGTTGCTTTCTTCTATGCTCATGGCCTTTCGAGGAACCCGCACCCGCACCCGCTTGAACGGCTCTTCCCTCCCCGCTCTTACCAACGGCCAGGAAAAAGAGGCTGAGGAAGTCCACGAGAGCCTCAGTGACCTTGCGTCGTCCACTTCACGTCACTCTTTCGAGCTCAAAGCAGGCTACGCCAAGGTTGCATACGTCTGCGGCCAGGCGGAAAAGGATGGGTACCGATACGTTTGGGTCGACACCTGTTGCATCAACAAGCGCAGCAGCGCCGAGGTCTCAGAAGCCATCAACTCCATGTTCAGGTGGTACGAGCAGGCTGCTGTGTGTTATGCCTACCTGGAAGACGTTCATTTCGACGACTTCACGGAAGGTTACTTGACTTGGAAGGACCACTTCAACAAGAGCAGGTGGTTCACTCGAGGGTGGACGCTCCAGGAGCTGCTGGCCCCTCGGCAGGTAATATTTTACGCCAAAGGATGGAAACTTCTGGGAACAAAGTCTTCTCTTGTCAAGTCTATTGAGAAGAAGACTGAAATTGATGAGTTGACGCTCCTCGAACCGAAGTTCATCCATCACGCCAGCGTCGCACAGCGCATGTCCTGGGCTGCCAACCGGACAACAACGAGACCCGAAGATATGGCCTATTCGCTCATGGGACTTTTTGGCGTCAACATGCCCATCATCTACGGTGAGGGGGATAATGCCTTCCTTCGACTGCAGGAAGAGATCATTAAGCGGTCTGACGACCATTCCATCTTCTCCTGGGGAACACTTGGTCAGGGCCCTCCATCTCCCCAAGATCTGGACGACATTGCCTATGACAAGATGACCGGAACCACCAGCGTCCTCGCCAAATCCCCTCGCGACTTCACCGGCATGCAACACATCATCACCACACCTCCACCAACCCACACCACCACGTCCTACACCATGACCAACGCCGGGCTGCACATCACCCTCCCTATTACCCCCACCCCCACCCGGAACCAACACTTCGCAATCCTCAACTGCCATCCGGCACACGATCCCTCTTCCCGCCTCGCAATTCTCCTCACCGCAACCTCAACCCCCAAAGTCTTTCTCCGCACTCACACCCACTCCCCCACGGTTGTCTCACCAAAAGAAATTGCCACGGCCAAACCAAGACTCATCTACATTCCCAACACCCTTTCCCTAATTCCGCGCTATAATCTCGCAGCGGAGGAGGTAATTATCCTCCGCGCGGCAGACCTGTTTGCGCCGGGATATCAGGTGGTTGATGTCCAGGGGCAGGAGGCAGTGTGGAATAAAGAGTTTGGGACGATACGGTTGGCGGGGGTTTCGATGAGAAGGGAGGGGGGGTTGTATCAGTTGGCGGTGGTGACGTTTTGGAACAAACATTTAGGCTGTGGGTTTGTTGTAAGGGTGCTTGTGGAGGGGGTGGGGAGGGGCTGTTGGGTTGATTTGGTTCAGTGGGTGAAGGACCTTGGGAATGGCAGCCAGAGTGAGGGGTTGGTTGAGCTAGCGAAAGAGGTGTGGGAGAGACCGGGGATGGTGGAAGTTAGTGTGGCTGGGTTAAAGGAGGGCTTGGGGTCGAGGAGGACGATTCTAGTTGATGTGATGAACCCAGTGAGTGAAACTGGACGGCAAGAGGAAGTGGGTGAGGGGGCCAAGAATGGGAGTAGAAGTTGGGTATTTAAACCGGGCCATGAGATGAAACTATCAGGCAGTGTCACGTTTATTGAGAAGTGGGAGAAGGACTACCAGCGGACGGTGAATACAAAGGCTGTGCGGAAGAAGAAGGGGGTGATCGAGCTGGGCATGTCATCTATGCTATGGGAGGTTACACAGCAGCCGAGGGAGGATCGGGTCGATCAACCGTCATAGAAACATCAGAAACAATCTACACTAGAATAAGATGAGGGCATTTGTATTCGGGACATTCTGTTTCTCTTCTGCTGAGTTTTGCAACCAGGTTTGTCCAAGAGACTAATGAACAAGGGTGTGTTGACTGAGATGCCCTTCGCACGTCTGCATTTTGCGACCCTTGAGGGCGTCAGTCACTCTATTTCTCATTGTTCTTGATACAGAAGTCATTCGGCAATTCTTGATTCCTTCTGCGTGCTCCCAGGGACTCTTCCAGTCGTGTTAATTACAACCAGGGGTCAGCGTCCGGGTTTATACAGACAGTGGTTCCCCTTCAACTCGCGCACAGAACCCTAACCCATTTACAGGCTTGTTTCCGTGCCTTCATGGTGAGAATAGCATTTCAGCAACTCCATCCCTGACGCGATCCACAATATGTCTCCATTCAAATGTCTCAAACATGGTCTTCAAGAGCATCCACTGGTCGGATGGTGTAGTTGGTTATCACGTCAGTCTAACACACTGAAGGTCTCCGGTTCAAGCCCGGGTCTGATCAAGTCCAAGTAATAATATCTTGTCTGTTTTTTTTTTGCATCCTTTTCTTTTGTCAGGCGCCCTTCTCTTGGTGCATATGATGTTGTTTGGGACGAAAGATCCGACGGACGTTCCGACCCCGACACAAACCTGCTCCTGTATGCTCACTTAGATTGCGTGCTGCTCTTTCCCCTCCGTGATCACCGGGTATTTCGGGTCAAAGGATTTGGTTCGCAGGTGAAGCTTCCTCTTTTAGACATGAAATGCTGGTTGACGTAGGGGTAACATCCTCCGAGTAACATTAAGATGGGGTGATCGGTGTGGCAATGGAGACTCGAAGGGATCGGATACATCGTGAGTCTAGTTCTCTTCACTCAATTCTATCAACACATATCGCCGTAAGACACCCGCCGTAAGACATCCGCAGCAAGCATCATGAAGTTCTCTGCCGACACCCGGTATTTCTTTCTTCTATTCTTCCTCTCAGCATGTCTCGCCTCCTCCTTGATCACCTCCAACGACAACATCGTCAACGGCCCCTTCCCCTCCAACCTCCACGGCTCAAACTTCACGTATCCATGGCCCATCCAGCTCTACAACTTCACCTCCCAAGGGCAAACCCTCAGGATGGCCTACATGGACGTCCCAGCTGAGCGAGGTTACCGCTATGAGTATGGCAAGAGGCCATCCGCAGCCAAAACAGCCGTGCTCCTCCACGGCAAAAACTTCTGCTCTGCCACATGGCAACAAACCGCCTCCATCCTCACCTCCGCCGGCTACCGCGTCATCATCCCCGACCAAATCGGCTTCTGCAAGTCCTCCAAGCCCCTCAACTACCAATTCACCCTGCACCAACTCGCGCTCAACACGCGGAACCTCTTGGCCACCCTCGGCGTCAGGGATTCAGACAACCTGACCGTCATCGGGCACTCCCTCGGCGGAATGCTCGCCACGCGCTTCGCACTCATGTACCCAGCCCTCGTCTCCAAGCTTGTCCTCGCGAACCCAATTGGCCTCGAAGACTGGAAGGCGCTGGGCGTGCCCTACATCTCCATTGACGAGACGGCGCAAACCGAGCGCGCCAGCACATACGCCAGTATCCGCGCGTACGAGGAGGCAACCTACTACGCTGGAACATGGAAGCCGGAGTACGGCACGTGGGTTAACATGTTGGTGGACGTGTATCGCGGCAGGGAGGGGGAGGCGTTTGTGCAGTGCCAGGCGAGGGTGGTGGATATGGTGCTGACGCAGCCGGTGGTGTATGAGTTGGGGCTGTTGAAGGCGAGGACGTTGTTGTTGATTGGGGCGAAGGATACGACGGTGATTGGGAAGCAGTGGTCGCCGCCGCAGACGCAGGAGAGGTTGGGGCATTACGATGTTCTGGGGAGGGAGGCGTTGGCTGCCATTTTGAACAGCACGCTCGTCGAGTTCCCTGACCTGGGGCATGCGCCGCAGATCCAGGCGCCAGACAGATTCCACCGGGCGTTGTTGGACTGGCTGAAGGAGTGATGGAGAGGCGAGATGGATGTGGAGTGTATGCAGCCTGCGTCTCGAAGCGCAAAAGCCGGGCCAAAAGCTGGAAACTATTGTCGTGGTGCGCGAAGTTGAGTTGCTCAAAGGAGTCTAGTCGATGTTGCAGAGTATTGTTGTTGGTTCCTATGTCGCGTCGCGTCATCGCATCTTGATTCCAGTGCACCCCAACGGCAGCCGATTGTCAAGAAATGCCGGGCCAGGAGCACCTGGGTTCGAAGAACTTGATTCTGAATTGACCTTTATATCATGCACTGGTATGACCCCCTAGCACGCCGCAGCCAGAAATGCAAAGCCTGTCCATCCGGCCCAAGCCTTTTTTGGCCTGTCGTCCCGATCCTCCTCGTTTGAAGCGGAAGATTATTGCCGGTGACAGAATCGGTCGTTCCCGAAATCCCACGCGCCGAAGACCCATCGCTTGCCCAAGAAACCCTTTACATGACAACACCGGAGTTGCTGGCAATACGGGGCCAGAGCTCAGCAGCCTCCTTGCCGACGGGGCCGGTGATGGCGGAGCCCTTCATCTCACCCTTGGGGTTGACGATCTGCCGATCCGTTAGCATTCAGCCGTGTCAAAGGGACGCAGCGACCCGAGGAAGAGCGGTCCTCCATCTGGCGGTATGGTCTCTGCTCTCCCCGAGTTCCCTGTCAGGAACCACGTACCACACCGGCGTTGTCCTCGAAGTAGAGGAAGACACCGTCGAAGCGCTTCCACGGCTTGGCCTGGCGGACGATGACGGCGGGGTGGACCTTCTTCCTGAGCTCAGGCTTGCCCTTCTTGACTGTGGCCATCACCATGTCGCCGACACCGCCAGCGGGCAGCCTGTTGAGGCGGGCACCGATACCCTTGACGGAGATGATGTACAGGTTGCGGGCACCCGAGTTGTCGGCGCAGTTCATGATGGCACCGCTGTCCTCCTGTTAGCGGTGTGCCTCTAAGAAAATCCCTTCGTTTCAGGTCTGGTCGGTCTGTTCGATCGGGAATCGGTCGTCGGGCGGGCAGGAACGGAATCGCACGTACACCGGGAGACCCAGGGTCATCTTAAGCTTGCCACCAGGGGCACCACGCCTGTTGACGAAGGTTAGCACGAGCGACGCAATGTTGAACGCAGATTTTCGAGAGCTTCCGCGTGCCGCTGTCGACCGTCGCTCTCCCTGCAATCTTTCATTCCTGTTTGCCTAGCAGCACTTCCCCCTCTTCCAAATCTTCCTTTGCAGTGGCGGAGAGCGGCGGTTGGCAGGTTCGGCGGTTGCTAGTCGAAAACGGCGGAAAACGCAATGCAACGGCGTAGACTCACGAGATCTTGGCCATTGTGTCGGTGTGGTTGCGGAAATGCGACTTGTCGATGGGGAGTCGAAATTTCGGGAGACGCAGAACACACCTGGAAATTGAGGGCCAGTCGCGATAATTTTTGGTGTGGACCAGAAACCCTACCCGATTTGTGAGCGGTCACGTGCGCGGGTCCCTGTTTTTTAGAGAC
The DNA here is from genome assembly GCA_004802645.1 of Amesomyces nigricolor. NCBI lineage: Eukaryota > Fungi > Ascomycota > Sordariomycetes > Sordariales > Chaetomiaceae > Amesomyces > Amesomyces nigricolor. The sequence continues at coordinate 627,643 of SRKS01000008.1, read as the reverse complement.
CCTAACCCCGATTTTGGAGGGATACAGAACACCAACTTCTTCCCCACCACCAAATGATTCATGACCCAATTGATCCTTGAACTTCAGCGCTGAGATCAACAGCCTTTTCGGCCGAGCTGTCAAGCCAAACTCGATCAATTGTTCAAAATCTAATCTTTGGAACGACAAAAGCCACCAGGGCTGTTACAATTGGCTCAAAAATCCCCCCTACTCCCTCTCCGGCAAACTCCCCACGACGCGCAGCTCTCCCTTGGCTTGACGACTTGCCGTGTGAGCCTCAACGTACGTGAGCGGCCGGTACACGGGATCCCACATCTGCTCCATGATCCATCCGTCCAGCTCTTCATCCCCCTCCGGTATCCCCTTCTCCGTCGCCACTCCTTCCTCAACGGCAGCCTGAATCACCTTCCTTGCGACCCTCACGCTCACCTCGCGCACCACATCGACACCCGGCAGCAATGGCGCCGTGTCGTCCTCCAGCGCTGGGCTCATCTCCACCACCCCGTTAACCGCTGCGACAAGCATCTTGTCGGTGACGAGCTTGGTTCGGCACAGCACGCCTCCAAGACCAATTCCTGGGAACACGACGCTGTTGTTGCACTCTGCCACCTCAATCTCGATCTCCTCGCCGTCTGATCCCCATGGACCCTTGACTGGTTTGAACGGGCTGCCCGTGGCCACGAGCGCCTTTCCATCGGTCCATTTGAGCAAGTCGGCAGGCACCGCCTCGTGGAGCTTTGTCGGGTTCGACAACGGGAGGATGATGGGCCGTTCCACGTGTGACGCCATCTCCCGAACGATCTCCTCCGTGAAGGATTTTGGCGCCGTTGACGTCCCGACTAGGACGTTTGGCTTGACCTCCTTTACCACCCTCAGCAAGTCGGTCTTTTCGTCGCCCCAGTCTTCCCTAGCAAAGGTTTTCTGGCCGTCGGACAGACCCTCAGCCTTGTCCGTCAGAAGGCCTTGCTTGTCGATGAGCCTGATCCGTGCGGTTAGCAAGATGCGCAGAGGGGATGATCAGAAGGCTCGGCGTACCATATCTGCTTTGCGACCTCTTCCTTGCTGACGCCTCTCTCCGTCGCGATCGCATCACGAACTTGGTCTGCGATCCCCACGCCGGCCGTCCCCGCACCAAAAATGACCAGGCGAAGATCGCCCAACTTCTGCTTCGAGATATGCAACCCGGCGAAGATCGCCGCGAGAGTCACGCAGCCTGTTCCCTGGACGTCGTCGTTGAAGCAGGGGATCTCTGGCCGCCACTTGTCGAGGAATCGTCGCGCTGCAACTGAGTCAGCACCGCCTCAGAGCCATTCTTTTGACGCATTCACCATTCCAGAAGCCAAAGTCTTCAAAGTGGATGTACGCTTTCGGGTACAACTCCCGTGCAGACCTGACGAAGGTCTCGACTAGCTTGTCGTACTTCTCCCCGCAAATCCGCTTCTCCTTGAGGCCCAGATACAGGGGGTCGTTCAGCAGCGCCTCGTTGTCGGTGCCGCAGTCCAGCACCACGGGCAGCACACGGTTGGGATGTATCCCGCCGCAGACCGTCATGAGGACAAGCTTGGCGATCGAGATTAAGATGCCGCCGCACCCTTGGTCGCCGATGCCGAGGATTTGCTCGCCGTCTGAGCTGTGTCAGCTATTATTAACACTCACAACGGTAAGCTGGTATGCTCTCACCTGTGACCACGATGTAGTCAATGTCATCCTCTGTGCCCCACAGCGACAGATCATGACGCACGCGGTCGATATCATGGATGTTCAAAAACACGCCCTGTGGTCTCCTGAAGATGCGCGAGTATCTCTGGATGGCCTCACCCTCGGTAGGCGTGTACACAACACTGAGCATCTCCTTGAGATGATCCAGCAGCAACTGAACCCATGTCAACAACGCCTTCACACACTCTTACACTTGATACATGTCTCACCTTAAAATACAACACCTCATTCTGCTCCTTCATACTTGACAGAAACGTATTCTTGGCCAAATCATCCGGACACGACGAGTACTGTTCATACGCGCGCTGCACCTGCTGCTCCAGCGTCTGGATGCTCGGCGGCAGCAGGCCGGCCAGCGCGAAATCGCGGCGCTCTTCCTTGGTAAAGGCCGAGCCCTTGTTGAAGTAGGGGTGGTTCAGCAGCACCGTGCCCTTAAGAGCGCATTCCAGCGGCCCGCTGGTGCTGAGCGGGAGGTGGTTGAACTTGGGGGCCGGGGGCTTTTTGTATTGGTTGTGCGAGGGCATTGTGGCGGCTGTTGTGTGATGTGTATTGGCGCGTGGGTGGTGGAAAGGGAGGTTGGGTGAGACACGGTGAGGTGAGACAGCATGGGGGTTTGGGTATCACGACTGGATGAACTGTGGTGGTGCTGGGACGGGGAGCGATCAGATCATTCAGGGGATGACGTAGTTGGCTGGGAGCAGGGACGGCGGTCCGGACCGAGAACCCCCACGCCAGATGCGACCGTGCTTATCGGGAGGCATTCTCTTGGGACTGGGACAACGGCAGCCAGCAAGGTCCATTCGACCAACGTGAAAGAAGCATCGCAGTGCAGGGCAGCAGAACATACAATCACAGCATCAGTCAAAAATGTCGGGTCGCTTGGAGCCTCGCCTCAGTGAAACGCCGCGCAGAAGCGCAGCCCATGAGGCGCGGACTATGATGGCCCAGGTATAAGAGTTTTGTTCTTGCAGCCATCGCCAGAGGAAGCCGAAGCCTCCTCCTGCCCGCCAGCCAGCCCCTTCGAAGACCCAACACAAGACGTGCCGAGAAGAGAAGGCCCTCCGAAGAGGAGCTCACTGCGCGAGGTCCGTTGCCGGCTCGAGAGTGGCTGGTGGGGGTTGCTGCGATCTTACGGTGGTTGTAAAGGACCTACCTGTGGCGCTTCCATGTCTGCTGAGTATCGTCCGATTGTTACATGCGTTGTTCCGGATAGCAAGCTGGGCGCTTTGGGTTCTCTGATTGTGGTCATGATTGTTGTTGCTGCTGGGCAGAAATGGAAGGCACAGAAAATTTTTGGTGAGCTCCAGCAGGTGGGTCTGGATGCCAAGGCATTTAACGACAGGTGTCCCAGCTGCAAGAAATGATAGCCCCACCTTTTTCTTTCTCGCCGGGCGGTGTCCAGGGGCTGTTCCCGTTTGCTGGGCCCAAGTGGAACTTGCCGGGGTCGGCCAACGACAACTCAAAACACCACTTACACAAGCCCTCCCTTGCCGACCTAAGGATCGATGTCTTGCCGCGATTCATCCTTTTTTACCTATTAACCCTAGGAATCTAGCATTATTCAGCTGTTGCTTTTTTTGCTTTTAAACTCAGGGTATTTCAGCGTGTTGACTCTCATCAAGCTCGCGAGTCGTCGACTCGGCCTTGGGCACGGACGGCAATGGACAATCGTTGGGGTCGTGTAAGATGATGGCACCCAGGAAAAATTGGAACTCTTCCGCAATTTAGAAACCGACCGAAGCAGATACCGTAACTAGCTTGGACGAACCAAGGCCGAATGACGTGAAATGATGCTGATCATGGCCTCTCGCTAAGACCAGCTTCGGTCTCATACCCGACGATGGCCTCAGCGTTAGTGGGATCCAAGCAAGGCTAGTAAGCGGCATACTAATAAAGTCAAAGTACATTCCAACCATTTAAAGGCTCTCACCCTCCAGGCCTCCCGTCCTCCTCTCTTTCCTCTGGATTCATCCGTAGACTCTACTTGCTACCCTGAGCTACTCTCCTCAGCTGTCCAACGCTTCTCTCTGCAATCAACAAATCAAGACACGTCCTACACTCTTCAACCCTACAAAATCCTCAACAATGTATACCTCTTCGTTATATCTCTGCCGCCTCCAGCTGGCACCTCTCATCATCCTATTCACCCTCATCTCCTTCCTGATGCCCTGTCTGGCACGAGATGTGCCTCGCAACATCCGCGACTTCTACAAATCCGTTCGGAGCAAGGGCCACTGTGACAAGGAGCTCGAAAAAGGCTTCTACAGTGCTCTCAATGACGACCCCAAACCAACACGTAAGTCGTTTGTCTTCACCTCAGCCCACACCTGCCATCCCTTGGACACCCCCCATCAATAGCTTCATGACTAACGCCCCCACAGTCATCTCCTACTGCGGCGACCACCTCTCCACCAACGGCGTCATCTATCTCCAAGGCCGCAACGGCCACCTAACCAACATGGACGTCGACTGCGACGGCCTCCGCGGACCAGGCAGCAACCCCAGCAGCCGCACCCGCTCTCGCGCCGCAGCTGCCGACCAGCGCTGCAGCGCCTCGCTCAGCCCCGACATCCAGAACCAGACCGCCTTCCAGGACACTGTCGCCAGCTACAACAAGCCTGGCCTGAAGGACCTCGACCCCTACGTCCATCCCTACGTGGTCTTTGGGAACGCGGCCGGCACGCGCGGCCGCAAGGGCTGGAAGGAGTTTGATCCAAAGAAGTATGGGGTCAAGCCGCTGAGCGTAATGGCCGTGGTGTGTGGGGATCAGATGTTCTATGGCGTGTGGGGGGACGTCAATGGGGATGATGATCCGAAGCCGCTGGTGGGCGAGGCGTCGCTGGCGCTGGCGACGGCGTGTGGTGGCCCGCAGATCAGTGGGGATACTGGGATTGATGAGGATGAGATTCTGTATTTGGCGTTTGTGGGCGATGAGGCGGTGCCTGGTGCCGACGGGGCGGACTGGACTGCGTCGGATATGGCGACGTTTGAGAAGAGTATTGCTGGTCTTGGGGATCGACTAGTTGGGAAGGTTGAGGCTGGCTCTGGCCTCACCATGAGGGCCCCGTGGACTCTGGCTGCTTCACTTGCAGTGGTCAGCAGTCTTTTGCTTGGATGATCGCTCGGGGTTGTAGCAATGATGATAGCGTCTGTATAGACTTGTTTGGAATTCAATCATCTTGCCACCCACCTGCGACTACTTGCTCGATGCCCATGATTTGCGTGTGATGCTACTCACCCTTCGTCAAACTTGTACTGAACGGTGCTTTCCCACCTTTTCTGAGACTACTGCACCTCTCAATGTCTGAGCGCGATTCTCAGTACATGAAACTGACGACTTCCGCTAGTCCCGCCCCGCAGATGCCCGAGGAACAGACTTCGATCAAGGACATCATGTCATCGTGGGCGGGAGTGTTCTTTACACTTCTATATGGGCAGGCGCTCGTACGTAATATCGGACATGAGGCCGAAATCCTCTGTGCACCGTATCAAACTGACACCAGTGAATGCAGCTTTGATCTCTTGATGGGGGACTCGGAGAAGGTATAAAGGTGTTCCCCAGATGCCCAAGAGTGCTCCCGTTTTCTTCTCTCTTCATCAATCTCAGAGCTGTCTTCTCTTCCATCTTCTGACGTCTGCCAACCCAAAAAAGAAAACACACACACACAAACAAAAACCAGCACACTTCTCACGATGCTTGTCAAAGTCAACTTCGTCCTCTTCTTCCTTTACCTCCTTCTAGCAATTATGCCTGCCCTCGTTTTCTCGGCTCCTTTCCACGGCAACGGTGCCCTCAGGGTGCTCCCTTTTGAGAACCGCCTTCTGCTGGTCAACATGACTGCAATTAAGGGTGTCCAACATGGCCTTCCCGAGTGTGCTGTAAGTCATAAGCACCCATCTACATCTACTACTCCTCTTTTTCTTCTTGTTCCTCTTCCCTTCGTTCTCAATTATGCTAACTATCTCCCTTACCAGCGCCGCTGCATGGACTCCATCATCATCGGAGCATCCAGCTACGGCTGCCCTCACAACCAGCAGAACGGCTCCCCCAACACAACCTGCATGTGTCTCAACCGCCGCCTCGTGCACGACGCGAAGCGGTGTGTTCTCAACAACTGCAAGCCTGGTCTTGAAACCCGCGCTTCTCTCGACTGGTACAAGTCGGTCTGCCACGGTAAGTCCAATCCCCATTTACAACAAGGACCAAGCTAACTGTCGTCCCTACGCAGGTTACACCGACATCCGCACCCACGGCTGGCAAGACCACTTCAAACACCCCAGCAAGACGCACCTCACTCCCCGCGCTACTTCCGGCCATCCCAACATCGATATCGAGGCCGCCGAGCACCCCTTCATCTGCACCGGCGGGGAGGAGTGTGTGGCCAAGAACAACCCGGACCTGGCGGGGCTGGAGATTGAGGTTGGCTATGACATTGATGGCGGCAGGTCCGGGGTGGTGGCTCTGAAGCCTAAGGGGTATATGGCTTGGGTGGTGGTGTTGCTGTTCGTGTGGTGGGCACTTCCGGAGCCTTTCGCGGATCTGGCTTGGTTGGCGTTGTTGACCATGTTGTGGTCTCCGTTGGGTAGATACAGGTTCCTCTACGAGTAAATGGAGAAGCATCTGATTCTGGGCTATATGTTGTTCTGTGTGTTGAGTGCATGTGAGTGACTGAAGATGATACATCGTGAGAACGTAAGTAGCATGAGTGGAGTCTCGGGCAACTGAGAAACGCTCGGATAGGCATTAGACGCCAGCATTGAGCTGGGGCATAGAGACTCTTGGGTATTAGGGGGCCCAAGCGGTCTTTTTTTGCCATCGAGAGCGATTCATGAGGCATTTACTCTTGGTGGTTGCCCGCCTTGCGCGGACACCCAACCTTACCATCAAGTAGCACAGGCTCATTCTTTTTTCTCCACAAATGTTCGGCTCTTGAAAAGTCATTGGTCTTCCTCTGACCATAAGGAGACATCTCTTTATTCAATCATTCGGACCTTTAGAGGTTATGTTGTCACCTTAACATGTTATCGCCATGGTCCCTTAAGCCCTCTGTTAACCAGGCTGCTCTTGTCTTTAACAGGACCATCATCACTGCAACAACTAGAAACTGCAGCCTGGCAACGAGGGTCATGTTACGTGTGTTGGGTGTTTCGAAGCTGTTGGCTCTCTTATCGAAGTGCCTTTTGGTGTTCTCACCTTCGGATGACATTCTTCCATCCGATCTCAATGGAAGCCAGCCTTCAGCACCCACCGCTTAGCATGTCAAAATAGTTTCATATGAGCTTCAATAATAGATTACAGTCGTGTCATAGATCGAAAAAAACATGTGCAGCATCAAGTCACTGGGTGATATATGCAGTGCATGTGTATGGTGTACGTGATCTATTGTATGAGCGGCATGCGAACAAGGTAAATGACGCAGCCTAAGCCACAGGCATGTGATATTGAAGAGTTTCCGCAGACTAGACAGTATTAGGCTCCTGAGACATCAACACGCCCCGATGTTCCTTTGAAAATAACCTCTTTCGAGTTCCCACAACGCAAAAGAAACGGAAGCAGAACCGGAGAACTTGAACCCGACTTGCCGATTGGCAGAAAGAAGAAGGTACGGACGGGCACACCCCTATTCTGCCAACCAGTAGAGCGTTACCGTTGCTGGGTACCCGATGATACTCAGTTGGGAGCAAGACGCTGGCCCCCAACCGGGAAGCCACAGCCCTGCTTGCCGTTCTGGGTGTTAGCAAGCGGGCCAGAGCAGACGCCGAAGCGTTCGACGCCCGTGTTCACCAGGGCGCAGCAAGCCGAGGCGCAGTCGGCATCGCTGGTGCAGCCTCCGGTGATGAACTGCCTGCCCTGGCCATTGCCGACATTGCCAGCACCTGACGGGTCGGGCTTGAGGGTACTGGCCTTGATGGTCTCGCCAACGGCGGCGTTGTTGCCCGCTCCGTTGTCGGCTCCGTTGTCGGCTCCGTTGTCGGCTCCGTTGTTGTTGTTGTCGTTGTTCTGATTACCACCCTGGTTGTCGCCTTGGTTGTTGTTGTTCTCTGCACAAGCACCAGCACCAGCACCAGCACCAGCACCAGCACCAGCACCAGCACCAGCACCAGCAGCCTCAAATCCGCAGCCCTGCTTGCCAGCTTGGTTTTGGGCACCGACGCCAGAGCAGACGCCAATTGTCTGGCCGCCTTGGGGAAGTGTCGCACAGCATCCCGACGCGCAATCTGCCGCGCCGAGGCACTGGCCGCCGATGAACTGGACGCCCGCTCCGTTTCCGACGTTCTTCTCGCCGGCTACGTCGGGGAGGTTCTGGCGGCGGGAGATATCGGGGGCGCCTTGGACAGCGGTGATAGCCACTGGAAACTGTCAGCGAAAAGTTCTTGGGCAGTGTGGTGCTGGTGCTTACAGGCCAGGGTGGCGAGAAGAGTCGAGAGATGAACCATGTTTGCGATGGTGGACTCGGCGAAGATCTAGTTCGGGTGAAGGAGTGGCCGTCGACTTGCGACTCTGCAAAACGAGAGAATGTGAAGAAAAGAAGGACGCCTGGTCCGAGCCGAATAAAATAGAGACAGAAGGAAAGAAGCCGAGAAGAGGGTGATGAGGCTGATGGAAAAAGATTGGAACTACTAACAACCCTCGAGCGACATGACAGTTTTATAGGGCATCAGCGCCTATGGAGACCAAACAAAGGAACCTTCCCCCGAGTGACGTTTCGTCTGAGAATCCACGCCATGGCTCTGGCCTCCAGAACGACGAGACGAACGCCCTCAAGGGTCCCAAACACCTGTGCCCTCGCGCAGATCAAACAGAGGGTGAAGGGTGGCATCGCGATGCGGTGCGCTTGGTGTCTCAGGTTCGTTGTTAGCGGCAGGGCTGAGAATGCTCACAGGGACTAACAGGCAGGGGGAATCGTGGGTGAAACGGTTCGAGCGGTTCCCCTTGTGGAAAATTTCTAGAACCTTGAGACGCAGTCGGTTCTGGGGAATACAAATGAAAAAGCTCGTGAAACCCAGCTCAGCGCGTGACCTTTGGCCGGCTTCTGCCAGGCCCGACCGTCCGAGAACGAGAGCAGTGGACTTGATCGGCGACCAAAGCTGCCCAGAGCTCAGCTGAGAACATGGATGTTGTTCGCTGCATAAACTTGACAAGTCAATCTAAAGCTCAGCGCAAACGTATGCGACTGCGGTTGCAGGGCGTTTGGTGGAGGAGTTTCCCATTATTTCGACCACTCTAGTTCTACGGGCGTTTAGACGAACTTGAGAGCAATGACGCGAGGGGCAGCCCGGAAGAAGTGATGATGGGTTCATGCTGAAACTTTGGGGCTTCTTTCAGGTTGGGGAATTGTGGGCATGTGGGGCAGCTCAGTCCCCGTGCTCCACCTGGCCCCAAACCCTTGGCTTGGCATTCAAGACCCTTGAAGCACTTGAAAGCAGATATCTTCCACATAAAGGTCTCTTCTCAGGATTCCTACCTATTTTGGAGTTTTAGTGTCTCGAGAACCGCATTGACGTTTCGATTGGCGACCAGAAAACTGTCGCAGACGTCGACGAAAGGGCCGGCTGTGGGGCTTGGACCCTGGTTAATGGTGGGGTGCAGCAGACCCTGGCGTGTGCTGTGACGTCCCGCCAAAGCGCTGAAAGGGTGACCTCGGGACTTCTCCCCGTCTTGTCTCAGACTCTCAGACTCCTGGAATATTTTTGCCAACTCTCTCAGACCGGAAGTCGAGAATTGGGCGGCTATGATACTGCCGGCCACCACATTATTTTTGAGGTACTCAACCTCACGATGGACCTCAATGATGGTTTCCTGGTTTCACGATTTCACCATGCTGGTCCCTGAGGTGTCATCGACGCCCCAGGGCCTCAGGACTGCTCTCAGGTCTTCGTCTTTTAGATTTGGTCTCGTTCCACGACTGTCAAGACCAACTTGAAGTGTGAAAGCACGCGTTGGACATGTAAGTTACCGACCGGAAGCTGGGGCCGACTTTGGGTGTTTGTTAGAGTCTGCCGCCGTACCTGTCGTCTGCCTGCAGCAACATTGGATTGCATGAACGGATCGCCGTTGTTCCGGGGATCCCGAAACACGGAACCGCTTCAACAGTGGTGTATTTTTTGGACGAGTTATGGCCGTCCTGCGACATTTTCTATGGTTTGAGGTTTGAGTCTGACAAGCGTTCACAGCTTCGCCTTTCCGATGTCCCGGCCATGTCTTGCCGCATGGTTTGATATGGCGCCCTTCCCGTGGCTCTCGATTCAGGACACCTCGTCCCCTCCACTCCGTTTTCAGTATAAGCTCCCTCCTGTTTCAGATGTGCCTTGCTTAGCTTGTTGGTTTGTGTCTAAGACGGCGCTTGTAGGTGTCAGGAAGAGCCGAAGAGAGATGCCGTGTGCTTCAACAGGTGAGTCTGAGCCTGGCTCAAACAGGGAATGGATGATTGACTGCTGATCAGGACAAGGCAAATGGGACAGCGAACCACAGAAAGGCTCGATGATCGAACGGGTTCTTCGGAGTAGGGTGACACAAATTAGCCACAGTACCTGCCTTTCCGTCGAACCGGGCAGCAGGACGCCATACACATTTGCGTCCAACACCACACGACCTTCGACACCAGTCAGGGTCGTGAAAAGACGTTCAATCTCACCGCCGACCTCATGTGGCATGCAAGCCTCCAGCCCGTCGATGGATTCTTTCAATCAACAGACAAGAAAATAGTTGGGGATTTAGTTCAGGCCTTGGGCCGTAAAGAAAAAGACTTCAACTTACTTCAGATTTACGTCAACCACATTCTCTTTGACGCGCAATGGCACGAGATAGGGCCTAGCTCAATGATTGTGGAGCGTATTGGAAAACGTGGGATGGATCTTCTTTGCCACGTCTCTGACACGGTTAAGCGTATGGACGAGCAGGCAAATAGGCGGATCATGAATTGTTCGCTGCGTGTTGATGATCCGTGGATAAATACTCAGGTGACTCAACCGGAAAAAGACATCAAGAGGAGCATTATGCTAGCTTGCCTCGCCTACTACGACGCCGCACCACCTAGCTCTACCGAGCCCCTATCGTTTTAAGACCTTCGTGTAATGCTAGAGAGGGCAATGGGAGGGTGAGACAAAATTGCTAACTCGGATAGTATGTAAGATAGTGAAGATTTAGCAAAAATATGACATATTCTGATAGCTCGTGGCATAGAGTAATGTTCTACCTACCTCTCCCACCTGAAGGCTAAAGTGATGGGGATGGGGCGAGATAATACACGCTTCTAAACTCGATTTTGTGTTTCTCTCTTTGTATTACAGGCTGCCTTCAGCTCCCACCAAACGCAGTCATATGAGAAAACTGGGTATACAGCCAGTGGCAGGTATGCCAAAGAGGCATTGCATCCGGTGGATAAGTTAAATTGCAGACAACGTTACTCGTTCGTAAAGCTATACAGCTTGTTGTGTAGATCTCTTGTTATTTGCAAGAAATCGAATGGACCGATGATACTATGAACTCCCCTTGTAGTTTTGCACCACGACTCCCTTTTGGTTTGCGCTGCCAAGCGAGACATTGTGCGAAGCACTTGAGTCCCCGTCCTCGTACAGATGCCAGTCGTCATAGGCACATAGCCTAAAGACTTGGATCAATGAAGGGTATAGGGCACTAGTTAGATAAGTGTAGCATCTGTTTTAAAACTTAGGTGAGGCAAGTGGTGTTGAAATGGCAGTAAACCAGAATCGACTCGTAGCCTAGAGGGGCCATTTTATAATGCCTTATTGTGGGTTGATTTGCGAAGCAGGGTAAAGTTTGCTTGATATTGCATGTAAGCATCTATTATAAGCAATTGCAAAGCCTGCCAGCTCAAGTTTCCCTCTGTTTATAGAAGAATGGGCAGATGAATATTCTTGCTTCTTAGGGCTCAAAACACCACACTTCTGTCCACCACAGACATCACCGCCTTCAGTGTAGGAGACAAGTCGCTCGGGTTGTGTCAAAACTAGACTGCTATCATTGCGGAGTCAATACTTCAATTACCCTGATCTGTTCCTCTCGATCCTGGTTGTTCTGATCTAAAGTCTTCTGATCACGGTTCCTCACCTCGGGCTTCTGATCCCAATTCTTGTCGGTGTAATCCTGATCCTGTAAGTCTGATCCGTAATTTTGATTCTGTGATTCTGATTCTAGCGGCAAACCGCTCTTCTTCAAACGCGTTTCTTTGTTCCTACGCGTCCAGATTACGATATTCAACGCGTCAGGTCTCTGAGGATAGCACGGGCCTGATCGAATGAGTAAATCGGCGCTGTGATTTACCTACTCTCCCCATTTCTCTGCGTTCTCATTGGCTCAAAGATGATCACAGCCTTTTTATCACCATTGTGACTTTCTTCCATCATTGCAATTTACTTTCATCATTGCAAAACGTCATCGACTTGTCGCTTTTATTTTCACTCCAACTCCCCAAACCGACTGTTCATCTTCGCTGATTTTCTCGCTCATCCTGCGCAGTCGCAGGCCCGTCTCGACCGACCGCGCACCCTTCTCGCACAAGAAAATCAAGATCTCAAGCTACGAGCAATCCATCATCAACTCGCGCTTTTTCTATCAACACAACACCATCTTCCATCTGAACATCTTCAACGTGCAAGTCCTCCCCTGTCGCAAGGCTGTTAGTGGTGGTCGCAAACCCCACAAGGCTGAGACATTCCCCTTTTGGCATCACCATCCCATCCCTGGCACCGCATCATGAACCTTGACCCTTGGCATCACCCCACCATCATACCCACTACCCACTGCCCCAGCACCGAGGTTCCCCGACGCGCTCAAATTTTTCCCCGTCGTGTAAACAATCCTCACCTGATTGCCGTCGCCGACACTTCACTTTCTTCCCTCCCACCTCTCGCAAACCACCACGAAACCGCGCGATGACTGAGCGACTGACCCGAAGCTGAACACAGATCGGACCGCGCCTCCTACACCAACATGGAGGCTCAAGCAGTCTCCCGCCCCTCCATCATGGAGGTCATTCGCAAGGAGCTGGGCTGCGTCACTTTTTACGGCAGTCCTCTGAAGCCCATCGCCGAGGGTTTCGCTCCCTTCTTCGAGACGCTCCTCTGCGCGGTCGCCATCGCCAACCGCAACACCGATGCCGTCAAGTCGGTCTCTCATCTCGAGATCGCCACCATTTCTCAAGAATTCATCAAGGTCGCTCATGAGGCCGCCGATTCCTCCGAGCTCGACAACTCGACCGTTTCCGCCCACCCGACCGACAGCACCGTCTCCGTTGAGCCTGCTCTCGACGGCATCGATTGCGCCTTTGTTGCGGACCACGCCACTGTCGAGTCCGGCACCCTCGAGGAATGCGCCAAGCCGGAGGACGAGCCTGTGCTTACGGACACCACTCTGAGCGCCGAACCCACCGAGGAGCCCACCATCGCCGTGGAGATTGCTGCGCCTGAGGACTCTACTCCCGATTGTGCCGAAGCCGTCGTCGTCAAGGATGACACCATCATTGCCCCGCCGGAGATCGGAGCCATCACCGCGGCTGAGCCGGAGCCCATCCCGGTTATTGAGAACGTTTCTGCTGCGACCGTTTCCGAGTCGCACATCGACAACACTGAGATCACCGAGGCCCGGGAGGTTTCCGACATGGTCTCCACCGAGGAAGAGACCGCGGCTATCGCTGAGGAGGTCATCTTGGTTGAGGAGCCCTTCACCGAGGCTGCTTCAGAGCGCATCGCCACCCCGATTGATGACACCTTGATCGCGGACATCGCCAAGACTTCGGCTGATGAGATCCTTGCCGATAACAACGATGTCGCGACTGAGACCATTGCTCCCGAGACCGCCCCCTGCGACAACATCATCGTCGCTGAGCCTTTGGTTGAAGAGACCACTATTGAGAACGAGGAGATCGCCATTGAGACCGCCATCTCTGAGGACGCTGTTTGCGACGACATTTCCGCTACTGACATCTTCGTTGAGATCTCGGCCACCGATCTGATTGTGGAGAACAAGGACGCGGCCACCGAGACCACCGTTCCCGAGGACATTCCCGTCGACCACACCGAGACCGTCTGTGAGGACATCGTCGCGCCTACCCCTTCGGTTGATGAGATCACTTCCAAGGCCGAGCCTGAGATCGCGACTGAAGAGAATGTCACCGAAGACATCAAGGACGACACCATTGCGCTTGAGTCTGCGCCCGCGGACGACATTAAACCCGCCAACGCTGATGAGGTCACCACCGAGGTCGACATCGCGCCGGCCAACATTGAGGTCATCACCATTGAGGAGCAAACCGCTCCTGCGATCGCCGAGGAGACTCCCGTTTACAACAACATCCTGCCCGAGTCGGAGGCTGTGGAGGAGACCATCCAGGACACCATCGAGGAGGATATCATTGAGACCACCACCCATGAGCTGGTTGAAGAGACATCCAAAATCATTGGGATTGCGGCCGCGGAGAACGACGAGGCCGAACACGAAGACATCGTCGCGCAGATCAACGACATCGAGGACATTAACGACGATGAGACCCGTCTTTCCAAGGAGTACGGGGTCGTCCTTAAGGGAGTCGTCTCCAACATTCTGGCCCAAGATGACTCGGAGTCTGAGCAGGAGGATGAGCCCGTCACCGAGGCCGACCTGGTAGCAGCCACGGACATCGAGGACGCCATTTCCAATGAGAACATCGAATCCGAGCCTGTCGCTGAAGTCGCCTTCACCATTCCCGATCTGCCCACCATCTTTGAGGACGACTTCGATGCTGCCGCCTCCAGCATCTTCGACATCGGCTTTGAGCGCCTTCTTGAGATCGACGCCACCTGGTGCATCCCCCAGATCGTCGAGAAGGGCAAGACTGAGCGCGAGATCGTCCGCGAGCGCCTGGCCAACAAGTCGACCTCTGCCTTCAGCCCGACCAATCTGCGCCTGGAGAAGGCTTCTCGGTCCCTGACCACCGACGGCCATGTCCCAGCCGATGTCATGTCCAAGGTTGCCACTCCGGTTGCTGAGCCGTCGACTCCCGCGACTCCGATCGCGCCCAAGAAGGCCGAGGCTCCGGCCAAGTCTTCGGAAAACCAGACTGAAGAGGCGCCTGTTTCGCCGACCAAGGGCCTTGAGCTCGGTCATTCCCGCAGCGCCTCCTACAATAGCAATACCTCCAAGGGATCTATCGAGCCGTCGGCTGTTTTCGACAGCGTGCCCTGCCCCGGCACTCCGGTCACCGAATACTCTCTCACGCCGTCCAAGAAAGAACTCTCGACTCTTCTCAAGCAAGCGGTCAACAACGAGACCACCACGCATCAGGGCATTGAGCACGACGCTCTGGTGGACGAGTCTGCAGATGGGAACTAGGCGATCCTCTGCACTTACCCTGTGCCCGGCGACGAATATCGCGACTTCATTCTGGAGTACGCCGTCATGAGCGATGCCACCATCCAGTGGTACTGGCCCGAATCTGGCCACACTCTTGAGCTTACCGACAAAGAGCTTGAGCAGTTCGAAATGACTTACCCCGCGGATGACATCAAGCCGATGTTTTTCGATGAGCAGCCCGAAGGCACTTGCGCCGATGCCGCGGAGCAGGACGACAACGCTCAAAGCACCGCGAGCTCGGCCTTCGTTTCGAACCCTGAGGACTTCGATCCCGACTCCACGCCGGAGCCGTTTGTGCGCCCTTCGAACCCCGAGCCGACGGGTGACTCTGACGACGAGATGGAATCTGTCAATGCCCGCTTCCGCAACACCGACCTGGCTGACATGTCGGAAGCTCTGGCGGCGCGCTGGGAAGACGATGAGTTCTACGATGACGACGAAGAGGATCATCAATCCCAATCTGTGTCCAGCACTCCCCTTCAGGAACTCGACAACCACGACGATTCCTTTGACACCGACTACAACATGAACGACCCTGAGCACGAAGCCCTCGATGGCCGCTACCAAGACGACTCCGATTACAACGTTTACGACTTTTCCGCCCCGGCCACGCCCGAGCCTTCCATGCTCGACGGCCGCTACGCGGACGATTCAGACTACGACGTCTACGAGTTCTCTCGCCCCAACTCCACCACCAGCTCCCGGTGCACCAACAACAACAACGACGACGACGACAACGTCTCCCAACAGTCCTCCGAGCCGGCCCAAATCGACGAACAGCAACCCTATGACCCCACCATCAACCCGCACACCCACACCTACCGTCCCGCGCGCTACTACCGGCGCGAGGACCGCCCCGCCAGCAACACCCGCATCGCCGGCAACGAAACCTGGGGCGCGTACTTCACCATCGACCACGACACCGGCCTGCTGAGCACGCACAAGCAGTGGGAGATCGAGAGCGGTGTCTCGCACAGCCGGCTGAGCCACTGCGCCTGGAGCGGGTACGCGGACCGCGACCAAGCGGTGCAGTCGGATGTGGGGCCGGGGATTTGCCTGACTACGCCCGAGGGGGAGGAGTGGTGGCTGGATGATGTGTATGGGTGGTATGAGTATGAGTTGGATTATGAGGGGTTGTTGGGGGTGAAGGCTGAGTTTGGGCATGTGTGCTGGGAGAAGTGTTGGGGTTTTCTGGATGAATATGGGTGGGAGCAGTTTAGGGCGCGGAGAGAGGTGGTTGACGCGGAGGTGCTGAAGCGGAGGGAGGAGCTTGAGGCGGAGGTGGCGAGGCGCATGGAGGTTTATGATCAGGCTAGGGAGTTGGAGAGAATTGCTGAGGAGGATGAAGAGGAGGTGGGGACTGGGGAGGTGCAGAGGGCTGCGGAGTACAAGGGCACTCCGCCGCTGTCGGTTATCATGGAGGAGGACGAGGACGAGGAGGAGGGGGAAGTGCAAACTCCTGGCACGCCTTCCTCTGGCTCGGCTTCGACCGTTTACTACGACAGCCTGGAGACCATGAGCGCTGTTGATGACGACTTGCTCGAGCGCATTGCCGATGCTGTGCTTGAGGAGACCGCGGAGGCGCTTGTGCCGCTGACTTGCACCACTGAAGACGCGATCGTCGAGGACAATGACACCAACCCGGACAGCACCCCCGGCGAGGACAACACCACCCCCGAGACCAGCAACAACAACACTGGAACAACCACCCCGGAAGAGCAGAACAACGAGTATTTCCCGCTCTGGCTCCGCGATCCAACCTTTATCTCGAACAAGAGCTGGGAAGATCTGGACGAGGAGGACCGGGAGTGGGAGAGGGAGCAGCAGAGGCTGCGCGAGTGGGCGGCGCAGCCGCTTTGGGTCCGGGATCCGACCTACATTTCGGGGAAGAGCTGGGATGAGCTTGATGAGGAGGATGAAGAGTGTGTGAGTGAGTGACTGAGTCACTGTGATTGGGATGGGGCGGAAATTTTGTATCGGAGGACTTTTTGGGTGATGATGACTGGGAGGATAGAGGACACGAGGAAATGATGGGTCTTGGAGACTTGGGATGGAGAGGATTTGTACAGAACATGTATGATGGGAGGAGCTGAGATTTGGGACTGGATCTGGGGGGATTTTTTGTCGACGGTAGGAGCCGTCGTTTTGTCTAGGGCGATTTGGTTTGGTATTTGGCTCGGTGTTTAGGGTTTTGGTTTGGGATCAGTTTTTGGGACTTGTACCAGGCATTACATTGGAGGACAACCGAGGATCATGGACTCTTTGAGGGAGAATTCATGTGCTGGAGATACTTGACTCGTCTGCTTGCAAATGTGACATGTGTGACTTGTCGGAATTTCGAGAGAGGTGATAACTAACGTTATCGTAAGTAACTGATGCGTCCTTGTTGCTCCTTAAAAAAAATTAAAAAAATTAACCACTGATCTTAGACCGATCCCGTTCTCGCCTTCTTTTCCTTGTGCCCTTCTTCTACCAACCAGCTCGGCCGCCGTTTGCGCATCCGCGCTTCCCTGAATGTTCGAACTTCGCCGCGGTCGAAGATGCGTTGTTTTCGCTCTTGGTAACTAAACGGGAAGAGTGTCAGCTTGGTTGAAGACATCAACGATTAAACACAAGCTTCAAGAGGGATAAAGACGTACTACTTCGAAATCATCATCCTTGTTCTTGGGTTTCTCGAACCCTCGCCCTCTGCGCTTGCCTCGTGGTCGTCGGACAACGATATGCTGGAGGGCTGAGACCAACATTGTGGTTCTTGGAGCTCGGGGGCGATTTCGAGACCGCGGTCCTGACCCGGCCGTTTCAAAGAGAGGGACAGCCGTTCATGTGTCTGGAAGACGTCTGACAGGTACCTGTTGATGGGCGTCTGACTGTGGGCAGATTGCCCATTTGGTGAACCGGAGTCTGCGGCTGTGAGGCCATGGAAATTGAGGGTAATGAGGCCGCTCGCGGAAGAGGGATTACCGGTTTGCTCAGGACCAGTCGGTAATCCAAGAGTGATCAACTCATGGCGCTCACGAGTCAAAATGTACAGCTCAAGGGAGGTATGCTCGTCATCTGCAGAGAGCTGACTCGAATTGCTGGACACATCTGGAGACTCAGGGGAGGATAAGCCATTGCGACGGCGGGCGATTTGTCCGCGTAACAGCGTGTCCTCTGGTGTAGGATTTTCGAAGGATGAGGTTGATGCGACCTTCGGTCCTCTGCTTGGCCAAAATAGTGGGCAATTTAGGGTGCTGGAGATCAGCATCAGCATCAGTCCCACAGGAACAAAAACGTTGGGCTTGCCTTTGTTCAAGAGCCGTTGACGACGGAGCCCCGGCTGCCGAGAGACAAAGCGAACTGCCGCTCCGGTTCCGCGCATGCCGAACAATGGTTGCGTTTCGGCCGTGGCCAATTCCAAAGAACTCGATCGGGTTAAAGGCCGCCATTTTAGCGGCACCAAAGGCAGACAGAATCCAGTTGGGAAGCAAAAAGGATCAGAGAACCGGCCGAGGGCCTTCGGGGAAGTCTGCCTCAAGAGCGAGTAAGGGAGTCACAAAGGAAGCTGAGGAGCCACGAAGCCTGCCCAAGCGGCAGATATGGCCCTCGGCATCCCTCCCATGCGCGTATCCAGGGCCGTCCCGGAGGACTGGGACAATGCAGGTGAGAGCGGGAACAGACCAAGCTGTTGGGTCAGGTTCTTCAAGGCAACCAGCCAGGGGTCAAGAGACAAGGGGTTGAGATGAAGTCGCCATTTTGCGGTCCGCGCGCCGACCCGCGACTGGCGCGATCCTGGGAAAGAAAGAAGGCATCCTCGAGTTCCTGGTCAGATCCTGGTCGTGGGAGACAAGAAGCCGGTGTCTGGGTCGTCATCAACTCCCCGAGATGAGCTCCCCTGTCATCCCAGCAGACCGGGACTTGTCATCCCTGAGGCCAAGACATGGGCTTGGAACAAACCAATGGGATTCCCAGAGTACAGGAGTCAGCGTGCGGCACGGGAACGCCATCTCATTCTCCGGTGCCACGCCCCCGGGACGGCCCCGACCCAGCAGCTTGGATTGTGCACTGTGCCGATGCAGTCCTGTGGCAGGATCAGAAACTGGCGAGTGAGGATTTCACGCCACCCGGTTGTCTAGGACGGCATGTCAGGATCCTGAGCATCTGTCATCAAGCCTTCTCCCAACCTCTCGAGCCTCGTCGAACTGCCAGCTCACAACTGCAAGAGCCAATGGAGCAGACGAATTTGGAACAAAGCTGCTTTTCCTGATTTGAACCCCCCAGAGAGCTTCGTCGCTGTTGGTAATAACCTGGCGGTGAGCTGCAAACAACTTCCTGCAGGTTGCAGCTTCCAGGGGGAAGATGCTGCTGAAGCGAGATTTCACCTCAGCAATGACAGGGGGAGGATGCTTTCTTCAAGGACTTCGGCCTGCATTGTGCAGCGCTCAATGTTGTGGGATGCAGACCCAAGATCGTCCGTCTGTTTTGGGTGTCAGCTCATTCTAAATGACTCGAATGCAATTATACCGCAGAGGCAAGTAAAGGGAAGAACTTATAACTATGAGGAAACGAAGAAAAGGAAACCTACTGGCTGCCGAGCTGTAAGAAAACCGGTGATGTCCTGAACATACTGATTGGGTGCGGACACTGGAGCTCGTTGATATTGGGCAGAGTAGTTGTTCCAATTTGTGTCACAGCCAAGGGGGGAAAAGAAAAAGAAGAGAGAGAAAGACAAGACAGAGAAGAAAAAAGAGGAAAAAGATTAGAGCAATCTTGGACATCTAACTCGGATACCGGGAGTCGAACCCGGGGCTGTTGAGAGAGCAGTCACTCCTGAGAAGTGAGAGTCAACGATGTTACCGCTACACCATACCCGATTGAGTGAGGATGCGGTTCCGACAGGGATTGCTCGGTGGAGATACCAATCCGGAAAACAACTCTTGAATTACAAAACTTTAAAGCATCAAAGCAAGGTGTAACGACTGAACATCCAAAATCTCCCGACGCAGCTTGATCCTTCAACATTGCTCGAATTTGCTCGCTTTGCGTTGTGCTGTGCCTGTGAAAGAAGAACCAGAACAAGCTCGAAATCCCCCTTCAGCCGCCACCACCACCTGCAAAACGTCAGCTCAGATTAAATCCCACCCTGCCAAAAGGCAGAACTCGCCATCAAAAACACAGACAAACAAAATGCAATACTAACCACCACACCCACCACCACCACCACCTCCACACCCTCCTCCTCCCCCACCCCCACCACAACCACCACCAGCCGATCCACACCCCCCTCCCACACCATCCCCTCCCGCTCCAGAACCACCACATCCCTAGTATCACCTCGTTAGCACACCGCCCCAAAACACCACCAAACCAAAAAAAGAAAGGGAAAACTCACTCCTGCCCCCCCACACCCCCCCGCCGCCACCCCCCCACCACACGTCCCCGCCGCACACCCTCCCCACGCCCCCCCTCCACAAGCAACAACATACCCCGGATACCACCCCATATACAGTCCCGGGGTCCACCACAGCGCATACATATACGGCGCCGAGTACACATAGGGGTACCCCCAGTGATCATAATAGACATCCTCCTTTCTAGGCGGTTTGCGCCCTTTTTTCTCGGCGCGGGCGCACGCTTTGGCATAGGCCTGGTCGAGACGGCGCTGTTGGGTGGAGGCGAGGGCGAGGCGGATGGATTCTTCGTGGCGGGAGGCCGAGGTGGGGGATTCGGAAAGGGCGGGGTCGGTGAAGGAGTGGATAGCGGGGTGGGAGGAGATGTGGGCTGAGGTGTCGGGGGGGTCTGGAGAAGAAAGGGGGTTAGTGGGAGGGTGTTGGGAGAGGAGCGAGGGGTGGAAGACGTACGCAGAGTGGCGGCGCCGGAGGTGTGGAAGGATTCGGCGACTGTTTGGGGGGGGGGGGGGGGGTTAGAAGGGGTAAAAATAAGGGGGGGCTTGGGGGGGTAATACTCTTCTCTTGCTTGGAGATGCCAAGAACTTTTCCCACGCCGCTGATGTGCGTGGAGCGGATTGCTACGAATCATCAGCATCGGTTTCAGCTTCGGGAGAGTTTCGGTCATACACTCGCAATACCAGCACGTGCACTCGCTGTACACCTCACCGTACGTCTCCTGGTACTTCTTGCTGGTCCACTCGAATTGGCGGGTGAGCAGAATCTCGTCGATCTTGTCGTCGTGGTCGATAAACCGGCCGGTCCGGATGAAGATGTGCCAATGGTACTTGCTGGGGCTCAGCTGGTGCGTGTGCCAGGCAAGGTCGACGTCCAGGGTGGGCACGACGATGTTGTTAAAGTTGCATTTCATGAGATTAGTGAAGCGGTCGTACTTGACCAGCAGGCGCTCCATGGTGTCGCGGGCGGTTGGGCTGTGCAGCCAGTCCAGCTTACACATCTTTTCGACAAAGACGCCCTGGCGCATGACGGCGCCGCACAGGTCGAGTGCGAACATGCTGAAGTTCTCCCAGTAGCGCGACATCATTTTGCGGATGGCGATGCGCGACTCGTGGGGGAGCTTGTAGCGGCTATTTGCGGGCCTGCCATCGATCTTTCTGACGTGGGACCTGTCTGCGATGACCTTTTCGATCTCCTCCCGGACACGGGCCATGGTGGGGTTGAGGTGGGACGTGGGCGATGTGAGGCCCACGATGGTGGTCCTGATGGAGTTGCAGCCGCTCATCAGCAGACGGTTGGGGAAAGTATGAGCGAGTTTCCCCCTCCTGACTATTGGTCTTAGCTCAGGAAGACCGGTCTTGGGATCCAGAATGGTGCCCGGCATGGGGCGGTTCTCGTGGCCGAGGAGGGCTTTGACATCGTCGACAAACTTGCCGAGGGAGAGGAACTCCTTGCGAATGATGGTGCCGCAGCCTGGGCAGGGGTGTTGCAGGTTGCTGTCCCCGTAGCCGCTGCCGGCGAGGTTGAGCTCCGTCTCCTGGTAGTCCTCGGGATGGCCGCAGGTGGTCCACTGGATGTTCATCGAGGTCTTGCAGCGAGGACACTTGAGTTTCTTGATGAGCGAGCAGCTGGCGTTGTCCCATGCAAGGCCGGTCTGCTGCTTCCAGTTGGACTTGCATGCGTCGCTGACAACGTAGTTAAAGTCATTGTCGATGACTTTGTTGACGCTGTCCCATGGCATGCCGACGACCCAGTGCTCCCGCAGGCCGGCGAGCATGGTGTCTTCGAGAAATGCGCGGGGATTCAGCATGTGGGTGTGCCAGACCATGAGGACGTCTGCGGGCCGTTAGCTAGTAGACAACCGAGCATGGAGAGGAGAGTGGTTATTCACCCAAGGGAGGGAGCTCGTCGGCGCTCCATGTCAAAGCATTGGCCTTGTCGTGGGTTCCTGTGGTGAAGTTGTGGTAGGCCTCCGTCTCGGGCTTGAAGTCATAGAGGGAGAGAGGGGGATGAGGGCTCGCGTTGATCAGTGATTTCCACCACACTTCGTAGCGGTCAACAGCTCGGGCCACGAACAGGGCCCATCTCTTCTCGCGGATCTTGCTCAGGGCCTCGAGATTTTTGTTCCGCATGCGGTCCTCAATGGCGGGGTCTGCGTCAGCCTTCTCGCCTTTTTCGGATTTCTCAGTCTTCTCCTTCTCGGGCCTTCGCTTTAGATCCGGGCTGACAGGGCCTGCGCGGGCGTCCCAAAGGCCAAACAGGCCGTCGGTAAATCCGACATCCTCCTTCATCCATTGGATGGCAAACAGCAACTTCAAGTGGGCGAGACATGTGTCAACGGTAGGGTCAGTGGGCTGATCCGACAACTTCAGATTCTCGAAGGCGGCGGTCAGGTTCACGTCCCCAACGTCTGCGGGAGGAGGGGGGGCGTCGCTAGTGGTAGCAGTCGTGGTGTATGCGGGAGGAGGAGCTGCGTTGTCGTCCCCGCTGGTGTGGACGGTGGAGGTCTCGGAGCCCGCATTTCCAGCGACGGAGAAGCGCTTGAAGATGGACGCTCGCTTGGAGTCGGACATGGTGTCCAACAGAAAAGCGACCCGATTTCTGGAAGCTGTGTCGTCGAGCTTCGGTGGAGCTTGGTTGCTTGGCCAAGAGCAATGAACGCGGGGCGGGGTACGCCTGCCGCATTAAATCCCCAGAGTGTCTTTTGAGCCTCATCGCATGGAAAGCACAGCCTCCTGCCACACCGGCTGTTCTTGCCGTCAATTGGCCGACGGGAGACTTTTCCTCATGATTATCCTGGCTCCTTCCAGGTCCTGTTCCAAATCAATCACTTTTGGAGACCGAGAGATCTTGTGCTTGGCTGCCCTGACTGGCGCTGGCACCTGGCTTGTCAAATCAGAAGCCCACAAACTTTGGCGGGGTCATTCAGCTGGGGCAACTATGCCTGTTCTGGATTAGCGCTTCGTTATGCGGTTGGTCGCTGTTTCCGGGCAGTCCCGTCCAAGCCACAGCGAGTGTCCCCTGAATTCTTCCACTGCATCACCGCTGCCGTCTCTCGCCAATCTCAGCCAGTAAGAGCCTGACATCAACGCCATACGGCCCGAGATGCCACCCTCTTCACCGCTTCACTGCCTCACTGCCAGCATCCCAGCCGTGGTCCGCAGAGCCTCAACTTCCGTCACAGGCTCACAGCGCCACAGACAATGACGGCACGGTTGCCATTCTCGGTGTCCGTTTGGGCATCGCGTGGCGCGTGTCACGGCAGGCCCTTTGTCGCGTTTTGCCCATGGTCTTTGTGCCGTAATGGCTGAGGTGCATGGGAAGGACAAAAACGCCAGAGGGATGGTATCTTTGAGAGTTGAGCCTCCGTGCTTCAGCGACCGTCGACTTCTCGGATCCTTGACTGCTTCGGTTAGCCAGGACGATCAGAGAGAAGGTCATCCGGGTCTGCCAGTGCTGTCAATCAATCAGCTCAGCCTCAGAGCCGACGTGGAATTATCACAATGGCTCCGGCCACCGAGTCCACTCCGAGGGCCGAGATGGCCTGTCGCCTGCCACAGCGATGAGCAAAAGTATCCGGGTTATGGTCAAGCGACAAACCGTCGAGGTCTTCACGGGAAAAACCCAGACTTCCCTCTCTCCCATGACTCCGACACTCAACCTCCGCGGAAGCATCTTGATCCTGTCGAACCGCAGGGTGCATCAAGCCACCGCTGAGTTGGCGCATATCTACCCCTCACTTCCATCTGCGTGGCCCAGCCGAACTGAGGGGAGTTTTCCTGAATCAAAAAACAACATCTGAACAACCCTCTGAGTTCCATACTGGTGGTGATATTTTGGTGCTGAATCAATTGCTTCATTCCCCGCGCAGTGGTGCGACAATTAAGAGTCTCATTTGCCTCGAAATCGATCGAGTTGGTCAACCATACGGCCCTGCGCACGAAAACCCCGCACCAAGATCCCACTCGTTGGATCAACGCAACCATGGCTTCCAACGACAACGACGTCAAGACCGTTCTGAAGGGCCCTGCCAAATGGCTGGCCTGGAACAGAGAGTTCCGCCGCATCTTGGAAGGCTACAACCTCCTCAACTACCTGGACGGGCGTGCAAGAACTCACACCCCATTTCTGACTGTTTCTACTTGTTCCCCGAAAAGGCCTACAAGGGCTGGGTCTCCCGCGATACTGTCCGCACCCGTGTCGAATCGGAATTGAAAGCTAACCCAGGCTTACGAGCAGAAGCCCAACGCCAGAGCCAACGCCATCCCCAAAGGAAGTTGAACAAGAGGAAGTCAAGAGACCGAGAACAAGATACAGATGGCGAGGCTGAAGCAGGCGCAACTAGCTGACTGGCCGATTCAACATCGGATACCACAGCTAGGTGCGATACCTGGGTCCCGCTGCAGAATTGGGATTTGAGGCCTATCTGCGCGCGATCAATGGGTAGAATCTCGGGACTTGTTGCAGCCAAACTGGCCAGCTTCAGTCTATACGAGTCCCCACACAAGCCCTCGGGCCCTGTTGCTTCAAGCTTCAGTGTGCTATACGAGCCCAAATACCACCTCGTCCATTCTACTATCCTTGATTCTGGCTCGACTATCCATATTGTCAACAACCTGAGGCGGTTCAAGGCGGCACCCCGCCTGGCGGGGCATACAGACTGCGTGTGGGCAGGCGACAGCCAGGTTCCTATCGAGGGATATGGCGACGTCGATGTCCAACTACGTGGGCCAGGCGGCTTGCGTATTCACACGTTGCACAATGTTGCGTTCTGCCCAACGTTTGCTTGCAACCTGGTGTCCCTACGGCTTCTCAACCGCCAGGGCATCTGGTGGGACAATCACCCTGACCGAAACTGGCTCTGTCAGTACAATGGAACGCCTATCGCTTCGCTCACCCACCAATACGACCAATTCGTCCTGGAATACGTTCCACCAGAGACCACCAACGCTGCGCTTACCGCCCGTACCCACAGGATGCGACAGATCACCAAGCGTACGACGAACAGCGCCGACGCGATGACCTGGCACCGACGGCTTGGCCACCCAGGCCCCCGAGTGCTTGAACACATGGTCAACTGTTCCACAGGCACCCGGATCCGTGGGATCCCTACAGTCGAATGCAACGGCTGTGGGCTTGGAAAGGCGCACCGGCAACCTAGCAGTACTCCCAGAACTCCACCAAACGCCCCAGCTGACCGAATCGCAGTTGACATCTTCAGCTTCCATCCAGGACGTGGCGGATTCCAATACCTTTTTCTCGCGACCGACAGGTACTCGGGCATGGCCTGGGACTACTACCTTGAAGGTCGTGATGCAGATCGTATTCTTGTTGCGCTCAAACACCTGGTCACCCTCCTAAAACGGCAATACAACCTCCATGTCAAGGTCATCGAATGCGATAACGAGATCACACAGGCCGAAGTCATCAAGGCCTGGGCAGTAAAAAAGGGCATCAAACTCGAGCCCTCTGCACCTGACACTCCAGCCCAGAATGGAGGCGCAGGGCGCTCGGGGGGTGTGATCAACCAGAAAGCGACTGCGATGCGAATCGATGCTGGCCTTCCAGAACAACTATGGCCAGAGATCACCCGTACGGCAACGTACCTTTACAAAAGGTCGCCCAAGCAGCTCAGACGCTGGATATCGCCATTCGAGTGCTTCCACAGCTTCCTAGCTAGCCGCGACGGCCACAACAACAGCCACGTCTCCCGCAAGGAAGTGGAACAGCTACAACGAACAGGCGCTCTCGGATCCATCCATCAGAGCCGTTTGCCTCCAGAACCACGTTGGCATCGCGACCTACAAGAATATCCATTTGGCCACCTATTCGAGGAAGCCGAAAGGGAGCACCTCCAGAGTCACGCAAAGATGGCTTCATGGAAGGAAGCCCCCCGCCGGACAACAAGTCCCCGCGGCAAGGCAACTCGAAGGCAGGTCTTGGACTCTATGTGGGTGTATGTCTACAAAGTGGGTAAGACTGGGCACTTTGTCAAGTGCAAGGCACGGCTGGTGGTTCGAGGCGACCAACAGTGGAAGAGCCTGACAGAGGAGACCTACGCGGCTACCCTCGCAGGCCGTTCATTCCGCACTCTCCTTGCAACTGCAGCGCGTTTCAACTTGGAACTGAAGCAGTTTGACGCAGTCAATGCATTCGTCAATGCTCCCCTGGATGAGGACGTCTTCATGGAGATGCCCCCAGGCTACAGGAAGCAAGGCACAGTCCTGAAGCTGCAAAAGGCCCTTTACGGCCTAAGGAAGTCCCCGTTGCTCTGGCAAAACGAATTGACAACCACGCTGACCTCCTTGGGCTTCAAAACAGTTACGCACGAGCCGTGTGTGGTGATCAATAATGGCATCATCATCTTCTTCTATGTGGATGATATCGTTGTTGCGTACCGCCGCAGGGACCGCGACAGAGCCGACCAAGCCATTCAAGGCCTCAAGAACAAATACCAGCTAACAGGCGGTGACAACTTGCAGTGGTTCCTGGGCATGGAAGTCCACCGGGACCGCGCACAGCGGTTGATCTGGTTGAGTCAGTCGGCCTACATCGACAAGATCGCCAGACTGGCGCCCCCGGCCAACAAGGCCGTCAAAACGCCAATGTTGCCGCAGGAATTATTGCCATACGACCAAGTGGCCAGTCATGCATCCATCAACTTCTACCAACGGAAGGTGGGCTCCCTGCTATACGCAGCCATCAACACCAGGCCCGACATCGCGTTCGCAACCTCTCGGCTCGCCAGGTTCAACAGCAACCCAGGACCGGCCCACCACGCTGCGGCGGACCGCGTGTTCCATTACCTGTTGGCCACGCGGGACCTCGTTTTACAACTGGGGGGTGGGAATGGCCTCATCGTTGCCAGCGATTCCAGCTTTGCCGACAACTCCTTGGATCGCAAGAGCTCCCAAGGATTCGCAATTACACTATTCGGGGGCCTCATTGCCTGGCGTGCAAACAAGCAGGACACAGTAACCACCTCTACAACAGAGGCAGAACTGTTGGCCCTGGCCCAGGCAACCAAGGAAGGGAAATTCGTCCACCGACTTTTGAAGGAACTGTCGATCCACCTCGACGACCACGTCTTGACAGTACAATGCGACAACGCCCAGACGATTCGGCTGATCAATGCTACAGTGGCTACCCTGCAGACGAAACTGCGACACGTCGACATTCACAATCACTG